>SJYX01008724.1:92297-186412 GCA_006410675.1 Oreotragus oreotragus | reverse complement strand
GAGTTCATGATCTGAGCCACAGTCAGCTCCTGGTCTTGTTTTTGTTGACTGTATAGAGCTTCTCCATCTTTGGCTGCAAAGAATATAATCAATCTGATTTCGGTGTTGACCATCTGGTGATGTCCATGTGTAGAGTCTTCTCTTGTGTTGCTGGAAGAGGGTGTTTGCTATGACCAGTGCATTTTCTTGGCAAAACTCTATTAGTCTTTGCCCTGCTTCATTCCACATTCCAAGGCCAAATTTGCCTGTTACTCCTGGTGTTTCTTGACTTCCTACTTTAGCATTCCAGTCCCCTATAATGAAAAGGACATCTTTTTTGGGTGTTAGTTCTACAAGGTCTTGTAGGTCTTCATAAAACCGTTCAACTTCAGCTTCTTCAGCATTACTGGTTGGGGCATAGAGTTGGATAACTGTGATATTGAATGGTTTGCCTTGGAAACGAACAGAGATCATTCTGTCGTTTTTGAGATTGCATTCAAGTACTGCATTTTGGACTCTTTTGTTGACCATGATGGCTACTCCATTTCTTCTGAGGGAATCCTGCCCGCAGTAGTAGATATAATGGTCAGCAGATTTTTTATCTAACACCCAACACTGTGGGTATGCGAAGGGTGTGAATCAAATGAACGGAGGTCAAGCGAATCACTGTGTTTCCCAGAGTCCTTAGCAAGTGGCTGGGCTTCCCTGGTAGCTCAGAGGTTAAAGCGTCTGCCTGCAGTGTGGGAGACCCGGGTTCGATCCCCGGGTTGGGAAGATCCCTTGGAGAAGGAAATGGCAACCCACTCTAGTATTCTTGCCTGGAGAATCCCATGGACGAAGGAGCCTGGTGGGCTACAGTCCACGGGGTCACAAAGAGTCGGACATGACTGAGTGACTTCACTTCACTTAGCAAGTGGTTGGTACATGGTAGGTACCGGATACCAGTTTCTGGATTAGATGAGTAATCAGTTCACTTATTTAAAACATCTCTATTGAATGCTTCGGAGAAGGTAATGGCACCCCACTCCAGTACTCTTGCCTGGAAAATCCCATGGATGGAGGAGCCTGGTAGGCTGCAGTCCATGGGGTCGTGAAGAGTTGGCCACGACTGAGTGACTTCACTCTCACTTCTCATTTTCATGCATTGGAGGAGGAAATGGCAACCCACTCCAGTGTTCTTACCTGGAGAATCCCAGGGACGGGGGGCCTGGTGGGCTGCCATCTATGGGGTTGCACAGAGTCGGACACGACTGAAGCGACTCAGCAGCAGCAGCATTGAATGCTTGCTCTGAACCAGGCACTGTTCTGGATACCTGTGCTACATCAGTGAATAAAACAGACAAAAGCTTATGCTTGACCTAGAAATAAGGAATTAGGGATACTTGGAAACATGAAGTTTTTATTATTTTTGATCATTCTCATCTTTTGTAGGATTGAAACTAAGGTAGCTGTGGATCTGTTTTATTGTTATTTTAATTGAATGCTTGCTCTGAACCAGGCACTGTTCTGGATACCTGTGCTACATCAGTGAATAAAACAGACAAAAGCTTATGCTTGACCTAGAAATAAGGAATTAGGGATACTTGGAAACATGAAGTTTTTATTATTTTTGATCATTCTCATCTTTTGTAGGATTGAAACTAAGGTAGCTGTGGATCTGTTTTATTGTTATTTTATTAGATTTTTAAATTACAGAAGTAATATGGGGCTTCCCAGGTGGCGTAGTGGTAAAGAATCCACCTGCCAGTGCAGGAACTGCAGGAGACGTGTGTTTGATCTCTGGGTCGGGAAGATCCCCTGGAGTAGGAAATGGCAACTTGCTCTAGTGTTCTTGTCTGAAAAATTACTACGGTCCATGAGGTTCCAGAGTCGGACACAACTGAGTGACTGGTAACACACAAACAATATGTGAGTATGTTCTTTCTGTAAAGATTTAAAATCTATGATATATCTGTGAGTATAATATGTATACTATCATGTAAGAAATGAATTGCCAGTCTATGTTCAATGCAGGATGCAGGATGCTTGGGGCTGGTGTATGGGGATGATCTGGAGGGATGATGTGGGGTGGGAGGTGGGAGGGGGGTTCATGTTTGGGAGTTCGTGTAAAAAAATAAATAAATACAAAAATAAAATAAAATAAAATTAAAAAAAAAAACAAACAAACTGTGTAACCCCCACCTAGATCCATCCGTTGGGGTCACCATAGTTGAAGTATGCATGTTTTTGAACAACCTGGTCTTATATAAGTGTCATCATTCTGTACACACTGTTCAGTGCCTTGCTTTTTCCCCTTGCATCCACCAGGAAAATCCTTTTACGTTACTACACAGAGGCTTATGTCAGGCTTTTAATAACTGCATTGCATCCCTCTCTCCTCTCACTTCTCCTCTGGAGTGATCATCTTAACAGTGCTGCCAGCAGAGGTTCTTCTTGTGGCTCAGATCAGCTGTTCTTTAGGCTTGAGGTCAAAACGGATCGGCTGGTTTGAGACCTGCTCCAGCACTTGCAGTGTGTGAACACCGGGCAGTTGGCTCTGCAGTTCCCGGAAGGACCCCTCTCAAGGATTAGCCACACTTTCTTCTGTAGCATCTCCTCTGTGCAACATCATCTCTGCCCGCACTGCCTACCACACCCTACTCAGAAGGTTTCCACTGGATGGGAGCCCTTTTGTTCCTCTTACAGTAGGATTTTTTCCTGTTGTTGTTTTTTAAAAGAAGCGCAGTTAACTCAAGGAGAAGGCAATGGCGACCCACTCTAGTACTCTTGCCTGGAAAGTCCCATGGACAGAGAAGCCTGGTAGGCTGCGGTCCATGGGGTCGCTAGGAGTTGGACACGACTGAGCGACTTCACTTTCACTTTTCACTTTCGTGCATTGGAGAAGGGAACAGCAACCCACTCCAGTGTTCTTGCCTGGAGAGTCCCAGGGACGGGGGAGCCTGGTGGGCTGCCGTCTATGGGGTCGCACAGAGTCAGACACGACTGAAGCGACGCAGCAGCAGCAGCAAACTCAGGTTTAGTTCCTCGGCTGTATAATTAGCCTTGCGTTGTTATTTTTATGTGCCTATACCAGGCTTTAAGAAATGCCATGATTTAAAGGCAATTTACCACACAACTTAATAGAAACATTACAGGGGGGTTCTGTTTTGGATGCAGGAAAGTGATGTGTCTTGGTGGAAATACCACCAGGCCCTGGGCTGGGCCTGGCTGCCGACCTCAGCTCTTCTGGTAGGTTGTATGCAGGCTGAACATTTGACAGTGGCAACCTGGAGCAGTCAGCTAGCCCAGGACTCCCGGGATCCTTCATGTCCATCATCAGTGCTGCTGAAAAATCCAGGCAATCAATGGCAATGCCTTCCTTTTGCTGGAGCTGATTGAAAGTGGTTTGAGCTAATTGACCTAATATTACTCATTAGCAAACTGAGAGCATCACTTGCAAAGTTGTTTCTGATGCCGTTTGTGGTCTGAAGCAATGTGATCGTCCTCCCACTCCTGCCAGGGTCTGCCACTGGGCGTTATGGCAGAGGCATTGTGCCTATTGCCAGAGTCAGGACATCTCAGCCTGTGCTGTGCCCAGACCCCTTTGACAGCTTGGTGAAGCCTCTGGATCATCTCTCACAATAGTGTTCTAAGTGCATAGAATAGAATGTATGAAATTTCACAGAAACAAATAATCTTGAAATACAGTCATCAAAATATTTTAAAATTTATTTGCTAGAGAAATACATGCCTCTTTGTTGATCTGTTACTACAGAACACAGTCTAATGGCGAGGTTAGTAACTACCATACTTTCAAAGTGGTGCTGGCTTAAGCAGCGTTTCGAGGTATTGTTAACAACTGTAATGGGATGTGGAAAGCCCTCGTGATTTCTGTTGGTTTCAGAGTCACAGGAACATGAATACCTCTGTGGTTTCCTGCCTGACATCATGGTAGGAGGAAATGCTGAATTTCGGTTAGAGGTCAGTGGAAATGTTTTTTTTTTTTTCCATGTAGATACACAGATCCCTGTGGATCCCAGATTGAGCCCTTATCCATGTATACTTGTGAACACGCTCTTGTCTGACTAGTCATATAATTGACCAAAGTGTAAACTCGATGGCAGGACAAAAATGAGAGTACTCTGATCATAAGGGCTACAGCACTTCTTAGTTGTAGCTAGGAAAATGTGGACATTTGATTAGTCCTTGAAATGAGCTGAATAACGGGAGCTAGTTAACAGTCATCTTTTGATTAAGGGGGGAAAAAACCCAAAACCCTTTCATATGCTTTCTCTCCAGTGTTTGGATCAAAAACCGAAATTGAGAGAGTCTTATCCTACTGCTTGTTTATTCCAGGAAGCATTTGAGAAGGCTTAAAGCAGACAGAAACAGACAATGGGAAAATATAAGTAAGGAGCAACCAATCAGGACCAGAGAAAATATAAGTTCACATAGGAAGTCAGGGCTGGAGGGAGGGAGGCAGGTCCTCAGGGCTGTTGTGGTTGATGAGATGGAGGGTTAACCAGACAAAGGGGCTTCCCAGATGGTTCATTGGTAAAGAACCTGCCTGCCAATGTGTGTGAAGTGGGTTCTGTTCCTGGAAGATCTCAGGAAGATGCCCTGGAGAAGGGAATGGCAACCCACTCCAGGATTCCTGCCTGGGAAATCCCATGGACAGAGGAGCCTGGTGGGCTACAGTCCTTGGGGTGGCAAAGAGTCAGAAACAACTGATGCAACTGAACACAGACGTAGCCAGGCAGAAAAGAAACTGTTATCAAAGAAACAGTCATACCTTATGTCTGAGAGGATCACAGCTTTTTCTGGAACATCTTAGATGGGTTTTATTTCTTAAATTTTTATTTATTTATTTTCTGTTTGGCTGTGCTACATGGCATGTGGGATGTTAGTTCCCCAACCACAGATTGAACTCACACACTCTGCAGTGGAAGCGCAGAGTCTTAACCACTGGATTGCCAGGGAAGTCCCTTGGGAAATCTTGGATTTAAAAGAAACTTTAATGAGGTTCCCTTCTGGGGTATATGATGTCCAACAAGGGGACATCTAGAAATAAGAGTCGTAACCTGGGTGTGAGGTCCGTGAATAGGCTTATCTGACCAGCAAGCCCGTCAGACTGGGCAAAATCCAATGTATTTGCACAGGTGCTTTGGAGACTGGAATGGGAAGAAGATCTAAAAAAAAAAAAAAAAAGGCTTTTTTCTTCATGGGCTCTGTAACTCAACAGAGGAATAAGGAACCAAGGAGCAGAAATCTCTTATGATCAGAGTACTCATTTTTGTCAGCCATCTGAGGATGCTTTCTCAGTTTTTAAATATACTGGTTTAACCTCAGTGCCTTCTCCCAGAGCTAGAATGGCTTACATTTCATGTCAGTACCTTTAAAAATACTAGGCATTCTATTGGTTTCAGCTTCTTAAAGAAATTTCTCCTAGAGCCCTCTGTTTCCTGGCTGGTTGTCCTCTAAGCTTCACAGCTGTCGTCTTGGGATTTCCACCCCTGTTCTACGGACTGACTACCTTTCTTCCCGGGTGGCTCAGTGGTAAAGAATAAGAAACTCGGGTTCAGTGCCTGGGTCAGGGAGATCCCCTGGAGGAGGGAAGGGCTACCCTCTCCTGTATTCTAGCCTGGGAGAATCCCATGGACAGAAGAGCCTGGTGGGCTACAGTCCATGGGGTGACAAAGAGTCGGACATGACTGAGCACCTGAGCGCACCTCTCTCAGGTTGGATCCCTACTTCTTCCCTTCGTAGCAGACCGTGATTGCAGAGGCCTTTTAGGCCAAACACCCCTCGTAGTCAGCTCCGAGACACCAGGCCAGCCCCCTGAGCAGCGCAGGCCACTGAGCAGATGGGCTCCGGAGCCCACTTCACCCTGCGCCCATCCTCGGGGGGTGCTCCCCGAGCGTGCGGAGTCCCTGGCTCGCCGATGCAGTGCACGCAGAATCAGCCTCCTTCTAGCTTGTGCTTAGCCGGTTGGAATATTTAACGTTTCCTTTTACTGTTTTTGCTCTAAACACTCATTTTCTGGAACTGGGACATTTCACCTCCATAATGGGCCTGTTATCGCCAAGTAAATGAGAGATGAAAAAGAAGTGTGGTCCTGAAGGAGTTCAGTTCCCGAGTAATTGGTCAAGTGATCGGAATGTGAAATGAAAAAGGTAACGAGAGGCTGGGACAGGCAGCACGTTTCAGTAAACCACTGCGGATGTGTGTTTCATCACCTCCAGAACTGTCTGCAGCTTTGCAATTCTACATATTCTCCCCATATATTATTTGAGTTGTATTAAAAAATGTACTGCTCCTTTCTTTGTGTATTATGTGGGTGAAATACAGCTGTCCTAATCCATAAATATTTGTGTGAAGAGATTTTGTATTGATCTGTAAGGTAATAGCTGGAGAAATTTCACTTGGATAATATACTTTCCTTCATCTTTTTTTTTTTTTCCCAAAAATACATCAAAGTATATTTTATATCATACCAAAGTCTCCTATTGTGTCAAAACAGTTTCTTAGTTGTATCCTAAGTTGGTTCATGGGCTTCCCTCTATGGCTCAGTGGCAAAGAACCCACCTGCAATGCAGGAGATGGGCTTTCGATCCCTGGGTCAGGAAGATCCCCTGGAGAAGGAAACGGCAACCCACTCCAGTGTTCTTGCCTGGGGAATCCCGCGGATGGAGGAGCCTGGCTGGCTACAGTCCGTGGGGTTGCAGTGAGTTGGACATGACTTAGCAACTAAACAGCAACGATAAGTTGATTCATAGTGATGATTCAACAGCGATTTGCTATACATGTCTGGGAGCAGCCCATGTAATAAGTTGTAGCTGTTAGATACAGAGTTAAATGAATCTTGTCTAATATCATGTATAATTTAAAAACCGGTAGAACCTGATTAAACTTGATCAGCCAGCAATGTGCTGCAGAATCACCACGTGAGTGATGTTTATGCTGGCAAAGATTTAGATCAAACAAATTTACATACCTCAATTAATTAGGAAAAGATAATGGAAAGGATTTGAGATGGAAAGGATTATGGCGCCATAAATTCTCTGGGACTAGATGAAAGCAAATGTTTTTAATTGAAGGAGAAAATCATTTTCTTGAGCCCCACTGAAGACTGCTTGAGACATTGTGTTCCCGATCCTGGGGCTTTCCAGCCAAGTGTCTTCCTGTTTCATCCATCACTGCTTGTGCCCTTGACCGTTGGCAGGTGAAGTCAGATAATTCAGCCTTAATCCACTGACTTATTTGTTTGTCTGATCAATAATAGCAAGTATGCATGGAGGGTCTGTTTGTGTGCCAGCATTGCTTAGCAAGAAACAAACTCCATGCCTGTCCTCAGGAAGCTTATAGTTAAGGAGAGAAGTGGGAAGTGAAAAGCTCTGCAAATGAAATAAAACAGTAGTCTTAGTGATTTAAGGCATGGTGATTCCAGGCATGGTGCCGTGAACAGATGCAGGCCTGATTGGGTGGATTAGAGAAGGCTGCCTTAAAATCAGCATAGTATTAGATAGTCCCTGTCCTGCTCCTGGTTCAAAAACCCAAACAGTACTAAAAGATTTTTGGTGGTTCAGTGGTAAAGAACCCGCCTGCCAGTGCAGGAGACATGAGAGACTTGGGTTCGATCCTGGGTCAGGAATATCCCCTGGAGGAGGGAATATCCCCTGGAGGAGGGCATGGCCATCCACTCCAGTATTCTTGCCTGGAGAATCTTATGGACAGAGGAGCCTGGTGAGCTACAGTCCGTAGGATCGCAAAGAGACGGACATGATTGAAGTGAAATAGCACGCACGCATGCAAGCAGGAGGTTTTCAGAGGGGGGCAGACATCAGTGTTCCACCCCAATGCTGACCTGTTTCTTAGTGGAAACCTACAGTTATTAATTTTTCATGAAAAGTAGCAAAAAGTTGTCAAGCTTATGTACACTTGCACGTAGAGTGCTTTGTGCAGAAGGAGGAAAAAAGCAGCGCAGCATCTATTGTCATTTCTGCTGTCTCCATAGCATCGGCTTCAGACTTGTGTCGCTCTTTTCACCGGGCGAGATACCAGCATGTGTTTGAACGGTCCCCTACTGGGGGGCATTTACGTTGGGCCCCGAGTCCTGCGGTGACCAGTGCACTTCTGTGTGCGTGTGCAGCTTTTAAGGACACGGCTCTGAAGTCAGATTCACATGTGGGGTCCCCTGTTTACTGACTGGGTAACCTTGGGCAATCGACTTCTCTCTCAGTGGCTGAGCTTCCTTATCTGTAAAAGGCAGATAATAACGATACCACGATGGTAGGCGTCTCATAAAACTTTTAAGTGCTCAAAACACTGTCTGGCATTTAATACCATCCAATAACTACAGTAACTTCCACCAGTTATTTTTTTTATTGAGATCTAATTCATATCATATAATTTACCCACTTAAAGTGTCTAATTCCATGGCTTTTCGTATATCCCACAGAGTTGTGCAAACACCACCACCATCAATTTTAGAACATTTTCGTCAACCCCTAAAGAAGCCTGCTTTCATAGAGATTAACCATTCCTCTCTGCATCCCTCCCCCCTTCCCCCTCATCCTTATCTCCAGCCCTAGGCAACCACTAATCTACTTTGTGTGTTTATGGATTTGTCTGTTCTGGCCATTTTGTATAAATGAAATCATATAATGTGTGATCTTTGGTAACTGGCTTCTTTCACGGAGCTTGATGTTTCCATGGTTTATCTGTATTGAAGCAGGTGTCAGTACTTCATTGTTTTTCTTTTTTTTTTTTTTCTTCTCTCTCTCTTTTTTCTGCTGGCTTATGTGATACAGCTTGTGGAATCATAGTTCACTGACTAGGGATCCAGGGATGGAACCCTTGCCCTCAGCAGTGAAAGTGAAGAGCCCTAACCACTGGACCACCAGAGAGAACTCCCCATTCCTTTTTTGTGTGTGCTGGGCCTTCATTGCTAGGCTTCGCTTTACTTCAGTTGTGGCGAGCAGGGGCTGCTCTCTGGTGGCAGTGCTCGGGCCTTATTGCAGTGGGTCTCCCGCACTGTAGACAGACGCTTTACTGTCTGAGCCACCAGGGAAGTCCTGCTCGGGCCTTATTGCAGTGGCTTCTCTTGTTGTGGAGCACGGGCCCTAGGCACACAGGCTCAGTAGTTGTGGCACAGGGGCTTAGGTGCCCCACAGCATGTGAGATCTTAGTTCTGTGACCAGGGATTGAACCTGTGTCCCCCACATTGGCAGGCAGGTTCTTAACCATTGGACCACCAGGGATGTCCCCCCGCCCCCTATTATCTCTGATGCAATCACTTCAAAAAAAAAAAAATTCTTCCTTGATTCCTTCCTATCATTAGGTCAACTAAGTGACCCTCTGGAAGTTGGGAAGAGCTCATTACTCTAAAGAGTAGGGCTCGTGGTAGTGCAGAGCTGCTGAGGTAGCTGTATTACGATGAAAGAAGAGTGCTTACCCTTTTTCCAGATGAGCAAACGGTCAGGTCAGACAGCTTGCCCAGCTCTGCCCGCCAGGAGGCGGTCCTGGAGCTGAGCCCAGCTCAGTAACTCAGAGCCTGGACTCCTTTCTCTGGACCCCCGAGGAGGAGTCACAGCTGTCCAAGGGTGCATCCGTTATCTGCTGCCATCCTACAGGCCTAGGCACTGGAGGGGGAGGGGGAGGACAGGAGTTCCCATTTCAAACTTGATGACTGCTAGCCCCAGCTGTGCTTTTGGAGCTAAACCTCCAAAATCTAAAATGGCCTGTCTCTGTATTCCAGATGCAGTGTCTGTAGTAAGGGTAAAGCACGTTTCTGCAATTGGAAACAGGGTGCTGTTCAGTCACAATCGAGGCCATCCCACCAGCCCTGAGCCCCCTTAGCGTTATCAGCTTTAGGATGATGCTGTCATGGGAATTGCTCCTCTTTGTTTAATAGACCCGGGCAGCGGTACTCAAAGATGTCACATTTTAAAACTCCACTTACCAGTAAATTAAAAACAGTCCCCAGAGTCTCTAATCCAGGGATTTCCACACACCTGGTGCCAACACTTCTGAACAGAGGACAGTTTTGTTATTCTCAGTGACCAGGCCTGCTGGCCCTGGGACCACTGGGCCCCCAACCGCAGGAAAATAGACCATATCTTTATAGCAGCCTCTGGACTCCACCCGTGATGAACGTGGCTGCCATCTTAAACTCTGTTCATTCTGAGACATAAAAAATGTTTCTGCCTGTGAGGGACAAATTTAACCATCAATTATTTAGAAAAGACAGAACAAGGCACTTGCAGTGGACATTTATCTTCTGTCTTTCGCCCCCACCCTCTTTGGCGGTACTACGTGGCATGTGGAATGTTAGTTTCCTGACCAGAGAGCGAACCCTCTCCCCCTGCAGTGAAAGCATGGAGTCTTAACCACTAGACTGTCATGGAAGTCCCACCCTTCATCTTGACCTTCCATTACTTTGAACTCCACTTTCCCTCCTGTGGGTGTCTTGCTGTGACTGAAGCCAGATGCCCTGATGCTCTTTCCAGCCTCCCATGCAGCTAGGACCCGGGCTTGTGACTCAGGCTCAACCCCCAAGACCGCTCTGAAGCAGATTTTGAATCTTCAGCTGTTGACACAGAGAGCAGAATCTGTCTCAGTCAGGGGTTGGCAGTTACATCCACTTCCGGGGGGGCAGCAGTGGATGGGGTCCCAGCGTTATTAGCATCCAGCATCACCAGCAGTGGTGTCAGCGGGTAACCTGGGAGGGTCTGAGCCCGGGCCAGCCCTTCTCCACGGAAGCATTTTTGCTCATGATTGGAGGTGCTGCTTCTGCTGTCTTAGCTTTAAAACCTGGTTCTCCAGCTCTCTGTAAGACCCTCAGCTACCCAGTGTCATTTATAAATGGCTCCTCTGTTCAAACCAGCCAGAGTGCACTGTGTGCAATGCACCGATAGATGATAACCTGACCGATAGATGATGCCACAGCCCCTTCTCCCAGTGCTACCCACTTACCACCCTGGGGCACAGTCTGCTCCGTGCTTCTCCCCAGGTCTGTCTGTCCCACTCCATCTGAGTTTCATCACCTGAAAACCAAACCCACTGTCTTCTTAGAGCTTCCTTCTCATCCATTGTTCCCTCAGTTATAAGGATCGGCCTTTCTGGACTCATTTTTTTTTCCACTGTGCTGGGCCTTCATTGCTTCGAGGGCTTTCTGCCGTTGCTGCAAGCCGGGGCTACTCTCTAGTTGCGTTGTGCGGTTTTCTCATTGCGGTGGTCTCTCTTGTTGTGGAGCATGAGCTCTTGGGCACGTGGGCTTCAGTAGCTGTGGCAGATGGGGTCAGTAGTTGCGGCTCCCAGGCTCTAGAGCACAGGCTTAGCAGTTGTGGGACACGGGCTTAGTAGCTCCAAGGCATGTAGACACCTCCCAGACCAGGGATCAACCCTGCATTGGCAGGCGGATTCTTTACCCCTGAGCTACCAGGGAAGGCCCTGGATTCAGTCTTGAGCTGTCTTGAGCTATCTTTCCTCTTTACCCAACCCCTTTCCAGTCCTGCCCGGTCCCCCTGTCGCCCTGACTCGCCTCTGTCCTCTTAGCCCCAGACACTCACGCCAGAGCTTGTGCAGCTGCCTGCCGACTGCATTCTCTGCTGACAGCATGGCCCCTCATCAGACCGTCGCTTCCGTTGCCACCCGCTCTGTGCCACAGGGGTGGTCCCACCACCCTTGTAGCGTTATTACAGATCCACCTCAGTCCTGCTCCCCTACCTGCAGCCTGCCTTTGTAGTTCTCCTATCCAGAGGTGGCGTGTGTTTCCCGTGTTCATTTTGCCCTGTGCCCACAGAGGTGCTGGGCATGGGCCACGTGGCTTTGGTCCTCTTCCTCCGGTAAATGAGGCCGACAGTGGTGCCCACTTTATTATTATTGTTTTGAAGAAACATTTATTTGGCCGTGCAGGGTCCTAGTTGCAGCGCTTGGGATCTTTAGCTGCTGTGTGCAAACTCTCAGTTGCGGCGTGTGGGATCTAGTGCCCTGACCAGGGATCGAACCCGGCCCCCCTGCATTGGGAGCATGGAGTCTTAGCCACTGGACCACCAGGGAAGGCCTGGCACCCAACTTTAGGGGCTTGTTGTGGAAATAAGGTGAGATGATGAACGTTCGGGGCTAGCAGCACATAGGCACGGAATAAATGATGCCGGAACGTCCAGCACCCGCCTTCCCCCTCCAGCTTCATTATGCTGCCGTCACTGTCATCCTTGTCCTCCTCATCATCTTGTCTTCCTTTGAGATTCAGCTCCCCTTCCTCTTTTCTTCTTGAAAACTTCCAAAGTACCAGGTTTTAAAAAGTGATTCTTTCTACCTTAAACTCAGTGATCTGCTTCACTAATGTGGTTTGGAGCCCATATCATCCTCTGCATTTGTCTGATGCAGTTAAGAGTCTGGGTATTGGAATTATAAGACATGACTGATTCACCCTGTGACTTTGAGTTACTTAACTGTCTAAGCCTCGGGCTCTGTACAACCTGGAAAATGGCAGCTGTCCCCGTGGACATGTAGGAGGATTACCTGAAATACTGACTGGGGGTATCTGGTACCTGGTGAGCACTCAGTCATTTTTTTTCTTCTTTCTAAACATTTTATTTATTTTTCACGGTCACACTGGATCTTCATTGCGGTGCACGGGCTTCTCATTGCAGTGTCTTCTCTGGGTCGGCGCCTGGACTCTAGGCGCGGAGGCTTCAGTGGTTGCCTCACGTGGGCTCAGTAGTTGTGGTGCCTGGGTTTAGTTGCTCTGCGGCATGTGGAATCCTCCCAAACCAGGGATCAGACCTGTGTCCCCTGCCTTGGCAGGTGGACGCCCATCCACTCTACCATCAGGGGAGTCGGCAGTCATCGTTAATGACTATTACAGTGGCCCTTCTTGTGTTTGCTCCCAGCTTGTGAACCGCTTGAAGGGGACGACTGAGGATGAGATGGCTGGATGGCATCACTGACTCGATGGGCGTGAATCTGAGTGAACTCCGGGAGTTGGTACCTTGACCGTTGGCAGGTGAAGTCAGATAATTCAGCCTTAATCCACTGACTTATTTGTTTGTCTGATCAATAATAGCAAGTATGCATGGAGGGTCTGTTTGTGTGCCAGCATTGCTTAGCAAGAAACAAACTCCATGCCTGTCCTCAGGAAGCTTATAGTTAAGGAGAGAAGTGGGAAGTGAAAAGCTCTGCAAATGAAATAAAACAGTAGTCTTAGTGATTTAAGGCATGGTGATTCCAGGCATGGTGCCGTGAACAGATGCAGGCCTGATTGGGTGGATTAGAGAAGGCTGCCTTAAAATCAGCATAGTATTAGATAGTCCCTGTCCTGCTCCTGGTTCAAAAACCCAAACAGTACTAAAAGATTTTTGGTGGTTCAGTGGTAAAGAACCCGCCTGCCAGTGCAGGAGACATGAGAGACTTGGGTTCGATCCTGGGTCAGGAATATCCCCTGGAGGAGGGAATATCCCCTGGAGGAGGGCATGGCCATCCACTCCAGTATTCTTGCCTGGAGAATCTTATGGACAGAGGAGCCTGGTGAGCTACAGTCCGTAGGATCGCAAAGAGACGGACATGATTGAAGTGAAATAGCACGCACGCATGCAAGCAGGAGGTTTTCAGAGGGGGGCAGACATCAGTGTTCCACCCCAATGCTGACCTGTTTCTTAGTGGAAACCTACAGTTATTAATTTTTCATGAAAAGTAGCAAAAAGTTGTCAAGCTTATGTACACTTGCACGTAGAGTGCTTTGTGCAGAAGGAGGAAAAAAGCAGCGCAGCATCTATTGTCATTTCTGCTGTCTCCATAGCATCGGCTTCAGACTTGTGTCGCTCTTTTCACCGGGCGAGATACCAGCATGTGTTTGAACGGTCCCCTACTGGGGGGCATTTACGTTGGGCCCCGAGTCCTGCGGTGACCAGTGCACTTCTGTGTGCGTGTGCAGCTTTTAAGGACACGGCTCTGAAGTCAGATTCACATGTGGGGTCCCCTGTTTACTGACTGGGTAACCTTGGGCAATCGACTTCTCTCTCAGTGGCTGAGCTTCCTTATCTGTAAAAGGCAGATAATAACGATACCACGATGGTAGGCGTCTCATAAAACTTTTAAGTGCTCAAAACACTGTCTGGCATTTAATACCATCCAATAACTACAGTAACTTCCACCAGTTATTTTTTTTATTGAGATCTAATTCATATCATATAATTTACCCACTTAAAGTGTCTAATTCCATGGCTTTTCGTATATCCCACAGAGTTGTGCAAACACCACCACCATCAATTTTAGAACATTTTCGTCAACCCCTAAAGAAGCCTGCTTTCATAGAGATTAACCATTCCTCTCTGCATCCCTCCCCCCTTCCCCCTCATCCTTATCTCCAGCCCTAGGCAACCACTAATCTACTTTGTGTGTTTATGGATTTGTCTGTTCTGGCCATTTTGTATAAATGAAATCATATAATGTGTGATCTTTGGTAACTGGCTTCTTTCACGGAGCTTGATGTTTCCATGGTTTATCTGTATTGAAGCAGGTGTCAGTACTTCATTGTTTTTCTTTTTTTTTTTTTTCTTCTCTCTCTCTTTTTTCTGCTGGCTTATGTGATACAGCTTGTGGAATCATAGTTCACTGACTAGGGATCCAGGGATGGAACCCTTGCCCTCAGCAGTGAAAGTGAAGAGCCCTAACCACTGGACCACCAGAGAGAACTCCCCATTCCTTTTTTGTGTGTGCTGGGCCTTCATTGCTAGGCTTCGCTTTACTTCAGTTGTGGCGAGCAGGGGCTGCTCTCTGGTGGCAGTGCTCGGGCCTTATTGCAGTGGGTCTCCCGCACTGTAGACAGACGCTTTACTGTCTGAGCCACCAGGGAAGTCCTGCTCGGGCCTTATTGCAGTGGCTTCTCTTGTTGTGGAGCACGGGCCCTAGGCACACAGGCTCAGTAGTTGTGGCACAGGGGCTTAGGTGCCCCACAGCATGTGAGATCTTAGTTCTGTGACCAGGGATTGAACCTGTGTCCCCCACATTGGCAGGCAGGTTCTTAACCATTGGACCACCAGGGATGTCCCCCCGCCCCCTATTATCTCTGATGCAATCACTTCAAAAAAAAAAAAATTCTTCCTTGATTCCTTCCTATCATTAGGTCAACTAAGTGACCCTCTGGAAGTTGGGAAGAGCTCATTACTCTAAAGAGTAGGGCTCGTGGTAGTGCAGAGCTGCTGAGGTAGCTGTATTACGATGAAAGAAGAGTGCTTACCCTTTTTCCAGATGAGCAAACGGTCAGGTCAGACAGCTTGCCCAGCTCTGCCCGCCAGGAGGCGGTCCTGGAGCTGAGCCCAGCTCAGTAACTCAGAGCCTGGACTCCTTTCTCTGGACCCCCGAGGAGGAGTCACAGCTGTCCAAGGGTGCATCCGTTATCTGCTGCCATCCTACAGGCCTAGGCACTGGAGGGGGAGGGGGAGGACAGGAGTTCCCATTTCAAACTTGATGACTGCTAGCCCCAGCTGTGCTTTTGGAGCTAAACCTCCAAAATCTAAAATGGCCTGTCTCTGTATTCCAGATGCAGTGTCTGTAGTAAGGGTAAAGCACGTTTCTGCAATTGGAAACAGGGTGCTGTTCAGTCACAATCGAGGCCATCCCACCAGCCCTGAGCCCCCTTAGCGTTATCAGCTTTAGGATGATGCTGTCATGGGAATTGCTCCTCTTTGTTTAATAGACCCGGGCAGCGGTACTCAAAGATGTCACATTTTAAAACTCCACTTACCAGTAAATTAAAAACAGTCCCCAGAGTCTCTAATCCAGGGATTTCCACACACCTGGTGCCAACACTTCTGAACAGAGGACAGTTTTGTTATTCTCAGTGACCAGGCCTGCTGGCCCTGGGACCACTGGGCCCCCAACCGCAGGAAAATAGACCATATCTTTATAGCAGCCTCTGGACTCCACCCGTGATGAACGTGGCTGCCATCTTAAACTCTGTTCATTCTGAGACATAAAAAATGTTTCTGCCTGTGAGGGACAAATTTAACCATCAATTATTTAGAAAAGACAGAACAAGGCACTTGCAGTGGACATTTATCTTCTGTCTTTCGCCCCCACCCTCTTTGGCGGTACTACGTGGCATGTGGAATGTTAGTTTCCTGACCAGAGAGCGAACCCTCTCCCCCTGCAGTGAAAGCATGGAGTCTTAACCACTAGACTGTCATGGAAGTCCCACCCTTCATCTTGACCTTCCATTACTTTGAACTCCACTTTCCCTCCTGTGGGTGTCTTGCTGTGACTGAAGCCAGATGCCCTGATGCTCTTTCCAGCCTCCCATGCAGCTAGGACCCGGGCTTGTGACTCAGGCTCAACCCCCAAGACCGCTCTGAAGCAGATTTTGAATCTTCAGCTGTTGACACAGAGAGCAGAATCTGTCTCAGTCAGGGGTTGGCAGTTACATCCACTTCCGGGGGGGCAGCAGTGGATGGGGTCCCAGCGTTATTAGCATCCAGCATCACCAGCAGTGGTGTCAGCGGGTAACCTGGGAGGGTCTGAGCCCGGGCCAGCCCTTCTCCACGGAAGCATTTTTGCTCATGATTGGAGGTGCTGCTTCTGCTGTCTTAGCTTTAAAACCTGGTTCTCCAGCTCTCTGTAAGACCCTCAGCTACCCAGTGTCATTTATAAATGGCTCCTCTGTTCAAACCAGCCAGAGTGCACTGTGTGCAATGCACCGATAGATGATAACCTGACCGATAGATGATGCCACAGCCCCTTCTCCCAGTGCTACCCACTTACCACCCTGGGGCACAGTCTGCTCCGTGCTTCTCCCCAGGTCTGTCTGTCCCACTCCATCTGAGTTTCATCACCTGAAAACCAAACCCACTGTCTTCTTAGAGCTTCCTTCTCATCCATTGTTCCCTCAGTTATAAGGATCGGCCTTTCTGGACTCATTTTTTTTTCCACTGTGCTGGGCCTTCATTGCTTCGAGGGCTTTCTGCCGTTGCTGCAAGCCGGGGCTACTCTCTAGTTGCGTTGTGCGGTTTTCTCATTGCGGTGGTCTCTCTTGTTGTGGAGCATGAGCTCTTGGGCACGTGGGCTTCAGTAGCTGTGGCAGATGGGGTCAGTAGTTGCGGCTCCCAGGCTCTAGAGCACAGGCTTAGCAGTTGTGGGACACGGGCTTAGTAGCTCCAAGGCATGTAGACACCTCCCAGACCAGGGATCAACCCTGCATTGGCAGGCGGATTCTTTACCCCTGAGCTACCAGGGAAGGCCCTGGATTCAGTCTTGAGCTGTCTTGAGCTATCTTTCCTCTTTACCCAACCCCTTTCCAGTCCTGCCCGGTCCCCCTGTCGCCCTGACTCGCCTCTGTCCTCTTAGCCCCAGACACTCACGCCAGAGCTTGTGCAGCTGCCTGCCGACTGCATTCTCTGCTGACAGCATGGCCCCTCATCAGACCGTCGCTTCCGTTGCCACCCGCTCTGTGCCACAGGGGTGGTCCCACCACCCTTGTAGCGTTATTACAGATCCACCTCAGTCCTGCTCCCCTACCTGCAGCCTGCCTTTGTAGTTCTCCTATCCAGAGGTGGCGTGTGTTTCCCGTGTTCATTTTGCCCTGTGCCCACAGAGGTGCTGGGCATGGGCCACGTGGCTTTGGTCCTCTTCCTCCGGTAAATGAGGCCGACAGTGGTGCCCACTTTATTATTATTGTTTTGAAGAAACATTTATTTGGCCGTGCAGGGTCCTAGTTGCAGCGCTTGGGATCTTTAGCTGCTGTGTGCAAACTCTCAGTTGCGGCGTGTGGGATCTAGTGCCCTGACCAGGGATCGAACCCGGCCCCCCTGCATTGGGAGCATGGAGTCTTAGCCACTGGACCACCAGGGAAGGCCTGGCACCCAACTTTAGGGGCTTGTTGTGGAAATAAGGTGAGATGATGAACGTTCGGGGCTAGCAGCACATAGGCACGGAATAAATGATGCCGGAACGTCCAGCACCCGCCTTCCCCCTCCAGCTTCATTATGCTGCCGTCACTGTCATCCTTGTCCTCCTCATCATCTTGTCTTCCTTTGAGATTCAGCTCCCCTTCCTCTTTTCTTCTTGAAAACTTCCAAAGTACCAGGTTTTAAAAAGTGATTCTTTCTACCTTAAACTCAGTGATCTGCTTCACTAATGTGGTTTGGAGCCCATATCATCCTCTGCATTTGTCTGATGCAGTTAAGAGTCTGGGTATTGGAATTATAAGACATGACTGATTCACCCTGTGACTTTGAGTTACTTAACTGTCTAAGCCTCGGGCTCTGTACAACCTGGAAAATGGCAGCTGTCCCCGTGGACATGTAGGAGGATTACCTGAAATACTGACTGGGGGTATCTGGTACCTGGTGAGCACTCAGTCATTTTTTTTCTTCTTTCTAAACATTTTATTTATTTTTCACGGTCACACTGGATCTTCATTGCGGTGCACGGGCTTCTCATTGCAGTGTCTTCTCTGGGTCGGCGCCTGGACTCTAGGCGCGGAGGCTTCAGTGGTTGCCTCACGTGGGCTCAGTAGTTGTGGTGCCTGGGTTTAGTTGCTCTGCGGCATGTGGAATCCTCCCAAACCAGGGATCAGACCTGTGTCCCCTGCCTTGGCAGGTGGACGCCCATCCACTCTACCATCAGGGGAGTCGGCAGTCATCGTTAATGACTATTACAGTGGCCCTTCTTGTGTTTGCTCCCAGCTTGTGAACCGCTTGAAGGGGACGACTGAGGATGAGATGGCTGGATGGCATCACTGACTCGATGGGCGTGAATCTGAGTGAACTCCGGGAGTTGGTGATGGACAGGGAGGCCTGGCGTGCTGCGATTCATGGGGTCGCAAAGAGTCAGACACAATGGAGCGACTGAACTGAACTGAACTGTGACCTGCTTGAGGACAGGTTCTCTGCCATTCATCCATTTGTATCCTAGGACGTACCAGTGTGACACATGGCAGGAGCTCAAAGCATATAAGCTTTTTGGAGCAAGGCAGACCTGGATTTAAAACTAAGTGTCATTTACGAGCTATTTGGCCATGGGCAAGGTCCTAGATGTCACTGAGTGTCTGCTTCCTTATCTGGAAGCCAGAGGAGATGGTATCTATGTTCCCGGCTTGTTTACAGGATCAGACAAGGTCATAAATTACAGGGCCAGTGGTGGACCTCGCTGGAGCAGTTAGAGAGTGATGTCCTGGCTTGGTTTCCCTCATCCTCACGATGCTATGCCGCACCAGGCAGTGGTACTTATCCTTTTTTCCTGCAGGAAGTGGAAATGTGAGGTTTAGAAAAGGACTCTGTTTTCTCTTTCTTTGACCCTCCACCTCTTACTCAGAGTATTCCAAAAGCTTACACAGAAAAATAGCAGGGAGCCCTGTGATGAGACAGGGTATTTGATTACATGTGTGTCTGCTCAGTCACGTCCAGCTCCTTGAGGCCCCATGGACTGTAGCCCACGTGGCTGTTCGTCCATGGAATTTTCCAGGCAGGAATCCTGGAGTGTGGGTCACCATTTCCTACTCCAGGGCATCTGCCTGACCCAGGGATCGAACCAGAGTCTCTTGTGTCTCCTGTATTGGCAGGCAGATTCTTTACCATTGCGCCCCCTGGGAAGTCATTTGATTACGTGATTCGTCCAAACGACTGGATCCTTTTCTGCCTTTCCTTGCTGTTTGTTTGGCTGGCTTTAGATCAGCCCTAGCTAGCTACCAAATTTATTTGGAAACATGGTCTTTTCAGCCAAATGCTCTGACACACCACCGTCTCCTGTAAATAATGACACAGTGTTTAATCTGGCATCGTCTGACAGCATGCTGGGAGGACTTTTTACAAGGTTGCCATTAGGACTGGTTTGATCTGGAGGGAATGACGCTCGTCATGGTGCAGACCATTATTCCTTCACTAGACGTCTGCTGCTAAGACCCCCACATGGAATGTCAGTGCCTAGGGTCTGAGGCTCTGAAAACCCAAAGCCTTAAGTCATATGGGCTTTCTTTTTTTGAATTTGAATCGTTAAACAATTTTCATTTATTTATTGGCTGCAGTGCGTCTTCATTGCTTTGCGCGGGCTTTCTCTAGTTGTGAGTGAGTGAGGGCTCCCCCTCCGGTTGAGGTGCGCAGGCTTCCTGGCCTCTCTTGTGGAGGAGCACGGACTGTAGGCCCTCGGGCTTCGGTAGCTGCAGTTCCCAGGCTCTCAAGGGTGGGCTTCAGTAGCTGTGGTGCACGGGCTTAGTTGCCCTGGCACATGTGGAGTCTTCCCGGACCAGGGATCGAACCGACGTCCCTTGCACTGGCAGGCGGATTTTTATCCACTGTGCCACAAGGGAATTCCTGAATCTTTTTTTTTTCAATTGAGGTATACTTGATGTGTAATGTTACATTAGTTTTAGGTGTACAACATAATGATTTGATATGTGTGTGTACTGTGAAATGATAATCATAATAAGTCTAGTTAATATTTGTCACCAAACAAAATTACACAGTTTTTTTCCTACAGAACTTATAAGATCTATTTTCTTAGTAACTTTCAAATATGCAACACTTAGCAGCAGCAGCAGCAGCAACACAGCATTATTAGCTGTCATACTAATACATGTATATAATACATGTAGTATATATAACACATATATCATATAACATATGTATCAGTTCAGTTCAGTCGCTCAGTCGTGTCCGACTCTTTGCAACATATAATATATACTATAATATATATACTTATATGTAATAAATATATAATGTATATGTATAATACATATATAATAATGTATACCATGCTAATACATTACATCCCCAAGACTTATTTATGAGTTTTTATTTTCAAGTCTGTTAAGTTCCTCCTATATCATTCTGGTAGGCAGACCTTATAGGCAGATGGAGAATATGGTGCTTTTCCAGTTTTGTATTGCTCCAGTTTCCGGGAAGCAGCCTGGTTTGATGTGGACTATCCCAGTTAAGAGCACTAGAAAGTCTCACATCCTGAAAAACTCCTCAGTTCTGGGCAGACAAAGCGGGTTGGTCACCCTTGACGTGTTACCAAAAGATTCTCCCAGACTCAGATGGTAATTGTGAAGAAAAACATTTTTCAGGGCAGTGTAACTAAAAATTTCAAAAGTGAGACCTGGCAAATTGTTGAGCCACCCATTTAATATAAACGTTCAGCTCTCAGTAGGAAAAGCGTCTGAGCGTCTGGGGACATGTCTGGGGAGAGGGGTCTAGTCGAGATCTGTAACTTTGATCTCAAGGGTTAAAAGTTGTACCCGAAGCTTCCCATAATACTCTGATTGCTTGCCCTTGTCTGATTTATCTTGTCGCTGGCTGGCTGGCCTGGCACTTCTCGAGCAAATCACTAACCTCTGTTAAATAAAGACGTGTCTGCTGCCGCTTCCCCAGGAGCCGTTTGCACAGGGTTGCGGGTGTGAGATGCAGCCCTCTGGCAGGTCACTCCTCTCGTTGCCTCCTTTGCCCTTAAGACTGTCCACATGGGGCTCTTAGTCACAACCGTAGCTGCCCGTGTCCACACGTCTAGGATGGACAGCGTGCCTTCCCTGTCGCCTGTCCTGTGGACGTCCTGTTGAACCTGCCTCAGAGGGGCTGCATCTGAACCCACGTCTGCTGCTTCGAGGCACCCTCAGTGCACATCTCAAATATGCCCCTTAACCTGGGTGTTCCAAGCACTTCTGCCGAAGTTGCTGAATGTGTCTAGCCCGTTTTCACGGGAAGAAGCGACAGAAGGAATTAGTTTTACTTATATGCCTATGAACTTTGTCCAGAGTGTTTATACCTATTGCACTACATGGTCTAACTGCATAGCTGGTAGATACACAGAGATGTGAACTGAAGTGCTTGTATAAGGGTCACCCTGAGAGAGTTTCAGAGGTTAAACCACGAGGGCCGGAGTTCTGTGGAGCGTCTGACCCCACCTTTTCCTGCTGTACTTTTGTACTTTCTTTAATTTGGTCTATTGGTAAAGTCAGAGAAAAGCTGGGATTCTCCCTCTTGCCCTCTTTCTCTCAGGCAGTAGAGAAGCACTGGTGAAAACTGGATTTTTATAAATAGGAGGCAGCAGAGATCTCAGGACAGTCTCTGCATTTTAGCCTTTTGTAAGGCCAAAGAATGTACTTGTGCACCCATGCCCTTGGTTGGTTTAATCAGATTTGTGTAGATCAGATTTAAAAACTGTGCTCCTCCAACAGTGTATTTAATATAACTGCTGTTCGTGGTAAGGGACTTTCTTATAGGAGGAAGACTCCGCCCCACCCCCCACTCCCTATGCCCCAACCCGGAAACCAACAAGGAGTTGCTTGTGACAGCTGCCTTGAACTAAGAGGGCTTCATCTGTTTTTGGTTTGCCTTGAAAGCATCCTGTCAAAATGATCTAGAGACAGAGCAAGTTTCAAAACCAGTACTGGTTATTTCATTTGTCGTCAGACCAAGACTGTGAAACCTCAAATGGGTGAATTCAGAGGGCCCGGTGTACCTGGGTGTGGCTGTTTGCTATTGAGATGAAATTCGAGAATCAAATCTCTCTCTTGTTTTCCTCTGCCTGATAACGCTGTGCCATGTAAAGAATCAGAAACTAAAAGAACAGACACCAGAGAGGAAAAGGGTCAAGAACCAGGGAGGTTGCCTCCTTTAAAAAAAAAAAAAAAAAAGACCCTAATAAACTTTCCAGTGACCCAGAACCTCGCTCTTGGCCATTTTGCTTCATCTGGTCCAGGTTCTCCACAATCCACACTGGAGAAACTGCATTTCCTCTTTTCCTGTGTCAGTCACCAAATAGGGTTGGAAATCCCAAAGGTTAGACTCTTAACCATGTAGGGGTGAGGGGCTCCCACAGGGTATGTGATTCAGGCAAAGCAAACTCAAATGCCACAGTTTTAGAAAATAGGTCCTGGACCCTTGAGCGTCCCTTGGATTGCAAGGAGATCAAACCAGTCAGTCCTAAAGGACATCAACCCTGAATGTTCATTGGAAGGACTGATACTGAAGCTGAAGCTCCAATACTTTGGCCACCCGACGCGACGAGCCGACACCTTGGAAAAGACACTGATGCGGGGAAAGATTGAAGGCAAAAGGAGAAGAAGGCAGCAGAGGATGAGATGGTTGGATGGCATCCCCGACTCAATGGGCATGAATCTGAGCAAACTCCAGGAGACAGTGAAGGACAGGGATGTCTGGCGCGCTGCAGTCCTTGAGGTTGCAGAGTTGTACGTGACTTAGCGACTGAATGACAACAATGTTCAAAATACCTTATGTCGTGGGGACAGGGTGGTGGGGTGGGCACAGGGGATTCTGGAGAAATCGGGGGTTATGTGGATGTGGAAGAGGGCGACCCTGTTATAAGAAAGAAGAGTCTGTTCAGACTAGCTTGAGAGGGAAGAAAAAGTACTGAGGAAGGGGTGGGGAGCGTATGGGTCTCAGGAGGCGTTCATGGGATGCAAGGTCACTGAGGTCCTGGAAGGTGAGGAGGTGTGGGGACACAGGACAGACATCGGTCCATGACCTGAGCCAGCCCTGGGCCCACTTGGCCTCTGCTCTGTGGAAGACAGCTTTCTTGCTTTGGGTGCACGTACAGGATGAGCCCCGATCACCTTCACAGTGTTTCACACCTCAGCTCTTCAGTGAGAAGCATCCATCTCCAAGGGCCCAATTTCAGGTCCCAGAAGAGATCACATGATCAGCTCAGCTGGAGTCAGGTGTCTCCTGACACCACCCCGCCATTGCCAGATGCTCAGGTCACACTGCAGACTCAGCTACAGGCAGTCGTCCCCATACACACGTACAGGTGGGGTTGGTGTCGTCTACCAGAAGATACCTGCCTAGAGGAGGGAGGAGGACATTTTAGTTTGTTGCCCAGAGTTCTTTGATTTCAAGCACTGGAAACCAAGTGGCCAATTTAAAAGGAAAATAATAAAAAGCAATGGAAGAAGTAAGAAGTGATTCAGAGGACTGAAGGAAAAGCTAAAATACAGGCATCCTGGAAAGTTGGAGGAACTGACCAGCTCTGGGGGGCTGGGAAACAGAGCTTAATGGAAGATCTTTCCATAGCTCTCTGTCCAGGTGCCTCTGCTTCTGCATTTTTCTGATCTTTCAGTCTGGTGAGGACCTTTCTCCCAGTTTGCAGATAGCTGCCTTCTCCTTGAATTCGTACTTGGTGGAGAGCAGAGAGGAAGCACACCTCTCTTGGGTCTGTTCTTAACAGGGCGCTAATTCCATTCACAAGACTGCTGCTTTATGATCTAATTACCTCCCACAGACCTTCCCCCACCTCCTAATTCCATAACATCGGGGATTAGAATTTCAACATAGAAATTTAGCAGGGCACACAAATATTCAGTCCATAACAACATGCTAAGAAATCAGAGAAATGTTTTTGGTGGTTGATAAAGGAGACTTCCCCGATGGCTCAGCGGGTAAAGAATCTGCCTGCAGGAGACACAGGAGATGTGAGTTCAATACCTGGGTCGGGAAGATCTCCTGGAGGAGGAAGTGGCAACCTGCTCCAGTATTCTTGCCTAAAAAATCCCATGGACAGAGGAGCCTGGTGGGCTTCAGTCCAAAGGTTCTCAAAGAGTCAGACATGACTTACTGACTAAGCACGCACACAGCATACACACACAAAGTAACATGAAAATAAGAAAAAAACTGAGCTCACACTGTACTGACTTTATGATGGTTCAGACCATTCAAATTTGCTTAGAAAAATCTTCCTCTTTCTGTCAGTCTTCAGCTTGTAAGTCTGAAAGGCAAGCGAGTTTGGAGTTGGTATTGCCACCCAGGCAGGATAGAACATATAGATGATTTTTCATACCATTCCATACAATCTCTCTCCGCTTATTCATTTGTTTACCTGCCAAGATAGCCCTCAATAAACTAATTTTCAGAGTTTAATAAATTTGATCTGCTCAAGCTGACACAAATTGATTTATTCTCACCAACCTGCAGACAACTGTGGTTGAACAGACGGCAGTTAGGGAGAATTAAGTGGGAGCTGTCAAGATTAAACAAAGCTTCCCTGTTTGTGTGGTCGAGTAATACATAACACAAGAGTTTCTTATCCAGCATGGCAGCTCATTAAAACCCAAACAGCAATTCAGGTGCACGTGTATGTTTTAAACTAACATCAAGTAGGCTTTTTAATAGCCAAGGGATTTTTTTTTTTTTTTTTTTTTTTCCAGTTACAACACATGATGTTCTTTTAATAGATTTTCTTAAAGAAAGAATGAGGCTTTTCATTTTAAAATTGCACTTTAGCCTCTGCTCGATTCCTGTTGTGTTTCATTTTCTAAACCAGAACTAGTTTATTATGAGAAACTTTTATCTTCAAGGCAAAGTTGTGTTTATCTACTCGTTAATTTAGGGTGTTTGGGAAACTGCTTAGGGCTGGAGATGAGACAAAATTGGGTTTGAATTCTGGCACCACTGTCTGCCTGCTTGGTGACTTTAGGAAGCTTTCATTTTATTTCTGATTCAGCTTATTTATTGAGTTGCCTACTGTAGGCATTTCTTGTACATTTTATCACTGAGTCTTCAAAATCTTGCTGAGGATTAAGTATTGGCTAAGAGTTTTAAATGTTTGAGTATTTAAGAAAAACTGAAAAGCATAAAGAACACCAAAAATAGCCTAGAGATTAATATAATGAATACACGTGTATCTACCAGCCAGCTTACAAAATAAAACATTAACAATGCTGTTGAAGCCGCCTGTGTGCTAGTTTCAGTTAGAGATTAAGGACATGTGACAGAATATCCAAATAAAAGGGAAAATATATATTTTCTTCTTGGGTAATGAGAAGTTTTGAGGTAGGCGTTCCTGGGATCCAGTCTGTTCTAGCTTTGTGCTCCTTTGTCTTTAGGGAGTGGCCCTTGTTTCCAAGCTTACAGAATGGCTGCTGGAGCTACAGCCATCACATCTTAGTTCCATGAAGGAGAAAAATGCCAGTGGCAAAAGGATTTTTCAGGGAGGCCCCTCCAATGACTTTCATCCCAGAGATACCAGAATTCTACTGGAAATTGTAGCTATTTACAGAAACTATTTTTACTGCTATCAAAATGTAGGTTCTGCAAGTAAGAAAAGAATGGTTATTAAGTAGGCAGCTGGCAGCTTCTCCCTGAGAGATAAGCACTATCCTAAATTAAGAGTTTTTTGTTTTTTTTTTTTCAAAAAATTGTGTGTCTATATTTTTGCTGTATGTGTATGTATACCTCAGAAACATATAGACTTATTTTACATGATTTTAAGTGTAAATAGTATTATATCCTATATATGTTCTTGCACAACTTGCTTTTCTCATTCAGCTGTATGTCAGAGTCATCGACATTCCCACGAATCATCCTAGTTCATTCATTTTTCACTGCTGTAGAGTATTCCAGCATACGAGTGTACTGTAATTTACCATTATCCATTATTTTGTTGTTGGACATGTAAGGTGTTTTCAGTTCTTATTCTCTTCTGTTCCATTAATCAGTTAACTGCTTACCTTTTCTCCCTCTTCTCAGTGTTGTTTTCCTACTTCTTTGCAATTCTGGTGATTTTCAGTTGGATTCCAGATGTAGTGAATCTTACCTGGTTGGATGCTAGATGCTTTCTCTTCCTATAACGATTTTGGAGGCATTCTTGGACACAGTTGTTCTTTGGAAACAGCTAATCCTTTCAGTCTTGCTTGTAAGTTTGTTATGCAGGACCAGTGCAGAGTTGGGTTTGGGACTAATTTTGCCCCCACTGCTAACGCAAACGTCTTCATGTCTCTTCTGCCTGATTGCTCATGAATTCGGAGGTTTTCCTCTCTGGATGGGAATTGCTCCCAACCCTGTGTGAGCACTGGGGACTGTTCCCCACTAGTCCTTAGAAGAGTTTCTTTCCTTGGCCTGGGGTACTTGCCTCACTTGCCTTGATCAGTTCTCACTAGAGGCTTGCTGGGGGCAGGGGGCAGGGGGTTGAGACACCCAGCAAGTATCTGAGGTTCTTAGTCAGTGACTCTCCTTGCTTGTTCTCTGCCCTCATGCCCTTGATGCCTGGACTTCAGCTCCATTTTCTTAACTCAGGAAGACAGTCAGGCTCTCGGTCTCCTTCCCCTCAGCATGACCCGGGAACTCTGCACATAGTATCGAGGCAGCTGTAGCGCTCACCCTACTTGCTTCCTGTCTCTTATGATCACTGACGGCCATGACCCAGTTCACTGTTTTGAATGCCCTCAGGTCATATGGTTTGTCCAGTGTTTTCATCGTTCCAGGCAGGAGGATAAACCTAGTGTGCATTCCTTCTCCTTGGCTGGAAGCAGAAGTGAGTCCTCATTGTGGTTTCAATTTCCTTTTTTGTAATTACCGGAAAGGTTAAGCATCTTTTCACATATTTTCTGACCACATAGATAGATTTCCTCCTTTTGAATTGTCTGTTCATCTCAACCTATTTTTTTTCCATTGAGATATATATGTCTTTTTCTAGTAACTTGGAATAGTGCTTTATATATGTCTTTTATAGATTAATCTTTTGTCAGCTTAAATTGATTGTTGCTACCTTTCCTTAGATTTACTTATATTTTCGTTTTTAAAATTACCTTTTTTGATGAGTGGAAGTTTTAAGTGTTAATGTAGTCCACTTCGTCAGTTTCCTTTAATAAGGTCAGTGCATTTTGTTTTATTTTAGCTAAGAAACGCTTAATCCTGAAGTTATTAAGATATTCTACTAATATTTTTTCCTTAAGTTCTTGTATATTTCAGGTCTTTACTTTGTTTGGAACTGACTTTTGTATGTGGTAGGGACAGTGACCCAGTCTTACTCTATTTTTTTTTCCAGTTGGGATTACCAGTTGCACCATCCCTGACTAATGAATAGTCTATCTGTGCAGAAAAGACAGGCCAGCAGTCCTGAGACTTCCTGTATGAAAGGCCTGTTCACAAGGCCAGCCCCTGGCTGGTGCCTGGGAACCTGGATTCTGGGGAGGGGCGGAGGGTGAGATTCCCACTATTCCCAGACCTGATACGAAGGCCTCACTGTGCTTGGACTGCATCAACATGTGGTTTATACTGCATGGTATAACATGGTATAACATCTTTTTGCATATTTTCTGACCACATAGATAGATTTCCTCCTTTCCTTCTGCGAGCCTGGGATGTTGGTCTATGCCAGGCAGAGTCTCCTGCAGGGCCAGCTCCCAGTGAGCAGCCTGGGTGAGGGGCCTCTAATGAGCTTTTTGACACACAGCATGTCACATGTGCTGTAACATCTCACTGCTGGAGGAGGCCTGTATGAGTCACTGGGAGAGGGCTCTCGGGAGCTGGCGCCTGATTTCCTGCACGTGCACCTGTTCCCTTTGCTGATCCGGCTCTGTGTGCATTTGATGGGATGAATCACACCATGAGTACTAGGTGCTGAGTCCTGTGAGTCCCCTTCCCGAGTCATCCAACCTAGGGGTGGTCCTAAAGACCCAACGCACTGTCCTTTCCCTGCTGATATCAGAATAATCCTGAGAGGAAGATATTGGGCAGTGTTCTTAACTACTCTTGATCATTAGTTTCTTCACCTGAACATCTAAGCTCCTTCCTTTTCAGGTGTTTTAGCCGATTCCGGGCACATACCCTGGTCACTATTTGAAAGTGAAAAGTGTTAGTTGCTCAGTTATGTCTGACTCTGGGACTCCATGGACTTTAGCCCACCAGGCTCCTCTGTCCATGGAATTCTCCATGCAAGAATACTAGAGTGGGTAGCCATTCCCTTCTCCAGGAGATTTTTCCCAACCCAGGGATCAAACTCAGGTCTCATACATTGCAGGCAGATTCTTTACCATCTGAGCCACTAGGAAAGCCCTGAATCCCTCAGTAAATGATCATTAATATCATAAGAAAGAAATAGGCAAAGTGCTGTGGTAGTTTGGAGGAAGATTAAATATCCAGCTATAAATCTTTCATGTGGGCACATTTTATGTTTTTTGCAATTAGTGAAATGAGTTTTCTCATATTATTTAAAGTTAGCAATCATAATTTTTTTTTAACATCTTGGAACATTTATAGTTCCTTTAATGTCCCAAGTTAGAAATTTTCTATCTTCCTAATTTTGAGAATTTAAAATCCTATATTTAACATGCTTCACATTTCTGCCTTTGTTTACTGCTGTGGACTGAATGTGTCGCCTCCAAGTATATTAGGTTGAAACCTGACCCCTAAAGTGATAGTGTTAGGAGGTGGGACCTTTGGGAGGTGTGAGGTCATGAGGGTGGAGCCATCATAATTAGGCTTAGCGTTCTTATAAAAGGGACCCATAGAAAGCTCTCTACTCTTCTTTCTGCCATGTGAGGACATTGCCAGAAGTTGGCAATCTGGAAGAGGTTTTTCACCAGAACCTTGGCATGCTGGCACCCTGATCTTGGACTTCCAGCTTTCAGAACCATGAGAAATAAATATCTATGGTTTATGAGCCATCCAGGCTGTGGCACTTTATTATACCAGCTGAACTAAGACTTGTCACTGTATTTCTAACCAGTTGCTTTTATTCATGTGATGTTTCTGTAGGTGGTAGTTCATTATTAATGGATTTCAGTAACATGAAAGGCATGCTGCTGCTGCTGCTAAGTCACTTCAGTCGTGTCCGACTCTGTGTGACCCCATAGACGGCAGCCCACCAGGCTCCCCCGTCCCTGGGATTCTCCAGGCAAGAATACTGGAGTGGGTTGCCATTTCCTTCTCCAATGCATGAAAGAGAAAAGTGAAAGTGAAGTCGCTCAGTCTGTCTGACTGTTAGCGACCCCATGGACTGCAGCCCACCAGGCTCCTCCGTCCATGGGATTTTCCAGGCAAGAGTACTGGGGTGGGGTGCCATTGCCTTCCCCGAACATGAAAGGCATGTGTACAGTTATTTGAGATATGTTTCCTACAAGGGTTCTGGTCATCTCTACCTGTTTCTCTCTTCACATGTTTATAAGAACATCTCTGTTTTGTCATGTTTTGAATCCTGTTGACTTAGACCAGAGATGTGAGGTAAGCACATGTGCAGTGACTGACATTATATACTAGAAATTGTAAGCTTCGGCACAGTTAACTGTGAGCCCTCTTATAAAATTCTAGGAGATAGCTTTTTTCTTTCAGTCCATGCAGTGTATTTTGTCTCAGAGAACCCGACCTGCTTTTTGATAGTGATTCTCCCTGGTGCTTCTATAAAGAGATCAATAGTGCCAAACTAATTTCTTCCCCTAATGAGGGGAAGCAAATACTCATGCTCATTTCAGAAACTGCTCTGAATTGAGCTTAATGCCTTAAATCACCCACAGTGAATAGCATCCCTTTATCACTCTCAACAACTGCCATCTCTTCTCCCATCACGTGTGATTCTCTGCAGCTCCCTGTAAACATGTCTGTCTCTTGAGACATCCAAAGGAGACTTTATTTTTTTCTGCCCACTTAAAAAAAAATCTGTTATAAAACTGTTCTGAGCATCTCTGCCATTTCTGAGGTAGAATAGTTCTTTCTCATGCCCACTATTAATTGTCATTGGGCTGGTTGATCTAAAGGTGTTGCTGTGTTTTGTCTTAATTGGGTCTTGTTGTATTGCTGTGTCAGGCAGTTTTCCTGGTGTAAAAGTGGGAATGTTACCTAGTGCGTTGCTGGCTCCTTAGAGCCGTTAAGCAAATTATTTATCGAGCTCGTTGAATCAGTGTGGACCCTTAGCCTTTTCTCCTTCAATTAGATGAGGAAAGCTATGCATCACTTAGGAAAGTGTTTGGCTACAATTACTAGACCAGCCTAAACAAACAGGGTCTATAGTTTAGCAGCCCAAGCAGTGCCCTCAGGGACCCAGAGGATTTCTGACGTTAAGCACAGTCATCCTTTAGCATTGTTTGTGTGTGCGCTCAGGCGTGTCCAACTCTTTGCAACCCCATGGACTGTAGCCCACCAGGCTCCTCTGTCCATGACATTCTCCAAGCAAGAACACTGGAGTGGGTTGCCATATACTACATCCTTAGCATGCTGGCTTTCAAACTCCTGCTTGTCGCCTTGTGGTCTCAAGTTGGCTGTCTTGGCCATCTACAGGTCTCCTTTTATTGGTTCCCTCTGACTCTGCCCTTGGCACACACCCCTCCCCACCCCTCACCCCTAGTGCTTAGAAACCTGCTGAGGTCCCATCAGCCAGATCTAGGTGACGTGGCCATTCATGGACCCTAGGGAATCTTGGAAAACAGGTAAGAGGAATGTGCTCATTGGTGTGGACCAGTTACTGCTCTTCAGCTGGGCACAGCACATGGTTGCCCCCAACAAAACTGGGTTTTTGTTGGAAGGGGAGGGAGGAGAGTGGATCCTGGGGACACAGTGGGTATGTTGGCCACAGGAATATATTCTCCAACTCTCTGTCCCTCTTGTACGCCACACCACACCTGCAGATAGAGGTCACGTGACCACGAGAATCGACCCGAACGTGCCACCATTTTGCCTGACTCACTTCTGTAGCTTCCCTTGCTCTTAGGGAAAAGCAGAATTCAAAACAACATAAAATGCCAGACACTGAAGACTTGGATACAAGGTCCAGAGAGGGCTGACGCTGCCCATCTCCACCGTCTGGTCTTGCTGCAGGGGTCCCCAACGTCTGGGCCATAGACCAGTACCTCCTTCAGATCAGTGGCAGCATTAGGTTAGAAATAAAGTGCACAGTAAATGTCACGCGCTTGAACCATCTGAAACCTTCTCCCCACCCTCAGTCCATGCAACAGTCGCCTTCTGCTGCCGAAAGGGTTGGGGCTGCTGCTGCACTGCTTCTCCATGCTCTCGGAGCCCCCGCCCACCGCCCTTTTTAAAGATCCTCCTGTTTTGTACTCTTCCTCCCTGCCACAGGGCCTTTACCTGCTCTTCACTCCCCTGAGAATTCTTGTCTTCACCCCCACCTTCCTTAACCTCATGACGCAGTCAGGGAGGCTGCCTCTGACCCCCTCAACTGGTTCACTTGCTCTCATCTTTGAAGGAGTTTCAAGCAGTCCCTTCTTAAAACACTAAAAATACAGTTGTCCCTCATTATCCATGGGGCAATTAGTTCCAGGACCCTTCCTCACTTCAGATGCTAAAATCTGTGGATTCTCAAGTTCCTTATGTAAAATGATGTAGTATTTGCCTGTAATTTGCAGATGTCCTCCAGGATACATTCAGTCATCTCAAGATTACGTACAATACGCCAGGAGATCTTCCCAATTCCAAGAGGGAACCTGGGTCTCCTGCATTGCAGGCAGACTCTTTATCATCTGAGCCACCAGGGAAGCCCAGTTATAATATAATATGATGTAAATACTGTGAAAATAGTTGTAAATACAGTGTAGTTCAGTTCAGTTCAGTCGCTCAGTCATGTCCAACTCTTGGTGACCCCATGAATCGCAGCACGCCAGGCCTCCCTGTCCATCACCATCTCCCGGAGTTCACTCAGACTCACGTCCATCAAGTCCGTGATGCCATCCAGCCATCTCATCCTCGGTCGTCCCCTTCTCCTCCTGCCCCCAATCCCTCCCAGCATCAGAGTCTTTTCCAATGAGTCAACTCTTCTCACGAGGTGGCCAAAGTACTGGAGTTTCAGCTTTAGCATCATTCCTTCCAAAGAAATCCCAGGGTTGATCTCCTTCAGAATGGACTGGTTGGATCTCCTTGCAGTCCAAGGGACTCTCAAGACTCTTCTCCAACACCACGGTTCAAAAGCATCAATTCTTCGGCACTCAGCCTTCTTCACAGTCCAACTCTCACATCCATACATGACCACAGGAAAAACCATAGCCTTGACTAGAGGGACCTTGGTCAGCAAAGTAATGTCTCTGCTTTTGAATATACTATCTAGCTTGGTCATAACTTTTCTTCCAAGGAGTAAGCGTCTTTTAATTTCATGGCTGCAGTCACCATCTGCAGTGATTTTGGAGCCCAAAAAAATAAAGTCTGACACTGTTTCCACTGTTTCCCCATCTATTTCCCATGAAGTGATGGGACCAGATGCCATGATCTTTGTTTTCTGAATGTTGAGCTTTAAGCCAGCTTTTTCACTCTCCTCTTTCACTTTCATCAAGAGGCTTTTTAGTTCCTCTTCACTTTCTGCCATAAGGGTGGTGTCATCTGCATATCTGAGGTGACTGATATTTCTCCGAGCAATCTTGATTCCAGCTTGTGTTTCTTCCATTCCAGTGTTTCTCATGATGTACTCTGCATAGAAGTTAAATAAGCAGGGAGACAATATACAGCCTTGACGTACTCCTTTTCCTATTTGGAACCAGTCTGTTGTTCCATGTCCAGTTCTAACTGGACATCTATTTCTGCTTTATTGACTATGCCAAAATACAATGTAAATGCTATGTAAATAATTGCTAGCACACAGCAAGTTCAAGTTTTGATTTTTGGAACATGTTAGAATTTTTTTCCCCAAATCTTTTCCATATGCAGTTGATTGATTATAGATATAGAACCTGTGGAAATGGAGGACTGACTGTGCATCCTAAGTTTACATTTATTTGTGAGTCCTTTTTTATTATTCTTATTCTCAGTAGACAATAAGCTCCATGAGAGCAAGCACCAGGCCTAATTATACTCATGACTTGTATTCTTTACAAATGCTTTGGTTGTAAGTTTTTTTGTTTGTTTGTTTTAAAGTAGCGTAAATAAGGTGGGGCTTATTTTTCTGGAGTGAATGCAAATTGCTCAGTCATGTCCAACTCTTTGCGACCCCATGGACTGTGTAGTCCATGTAATTTTCTAGGCCAGAATACTGGAGTGGGTAGCCTTTCCCTTCTCCAGCAGGGCTTCCCAACCTAGCAATCAAATGGGATCTCCTGCATTGCAGGTGGACTCTTTACCAACTGAGCTATTAGGGAAGCTATTAACAACAAATCTAAAGATAAGCAGCTCCTGGCATCAATCAGGTTGATTAACACTATTGTGATGGGGCATCTCTGCCATGTTCTTGTTACTTTCCTCATAAGTACAAGATGACCGCTGTAGCCCAGCCATTGCCTCCACGTTTCAGAGAAGGAAGATATGGAGACAGTACCACTGACATCTGACCCTTTCATTTAGAAATCAGTTTCCCTAGAATTCACCCAGTCAATTTCTGCTTATGTCACTTTGTTAGAAAGAAGTTTGGAAACCATGTGGGTAGCTTTTCTAGCTTCTATACTGGAGGTGAACAGGGGAAAAAAGGGAAGAAATGGGAGTTAGGCTAGCTTACTGTCACCCCAATATTTACCAGAAAAAGTACTTTGGTGTTAGTGGACAAGTAGGAAAAAATCCACCCACTTTGGTTATTTGTTCATTTATTTGTCAACTGTCCAGTATGAGCCAGGCATTAGTCACTCTCAGATGCATTTTCCTTATTCTCATGGCAGTTCTGCCAAGGTGGACATTATTATACTCATTTTGCAATTAGAAATGGAATCTCAGGAAGAATAAATGACTTGCTTGAGGTCATGCATCTCTGTTGGTGGCAGAACCAAGGCTCAAACCCAAACCTCCCTCCCTCCCTCTGGGTCTCACCTTCCACGATGCTGTGGTGTCTCTAGAATGATTATAGATGATCCCGTGAAAGCCTCTACGTTTGACTTTTTTTTCTACCAGGGTGCAATGATTATTAGCCTGACAGAATTTAGCTTCTACCTTAAACATGTTTTGGTAAAAAAAAACCAGCTTGCTGATAATATTGCAACTGTAATTAGGGGTGATTTTACATTTGGGCTCTAATGAGGTGACATTCATTCTATGAGCAGGGTTATAATTTTTAGTACAGGGCCTTAGATGGTAGGCTATTTAAGAAGCATTTACCCCATGGTTAGTCCCTACTCTTAAGACTAAGTAATTTGCATAATCATTTTCTGTTTGAGCAGGTAAGGCACTCTGCCAGGAGCTTTTGCCCTTTATTATTCCAGAAAGCCCCAGTATTCTTATTTCAGGATAAACGAAACAATGATCATCTATATTCATGTTCACAGCTTACAGTTCTGTGTTTGTGAACTAGAATATTTGGAGATATTTCATCCTGTAACCTGTTTTTTTAATGTATATGGTTTTTCTGATTATTAAAGTGATATATGCTCAACTGAAAGAAATTTGGGAAGAAGGATAATGAGAAAAATCACTCATAACTCTATAGTACCCAGAGGCAGTAACTATTAACATTTGTGGCATATGCCCTTCCTAATCTTAAGTGTGTTCTGCATAGCTGAGGTCATACATTATTTGCAGTTTTGGGTGCTGGCGACTTTTCATGGAACATAAACAAGCCTCCTTATTATTATAAGCATCGTTGTGAATGGCTGCATAATGTCCCTTCATTAAGAACCCGCCATCCTTCATAATTTTTACACATTCACTAAAATAAAACAACGGTCAGAGCCCTTTAAGTAAAAATATTTTCGGTGTTCAGATTATGATTACATTTTGCCCGGCTGTGTTGGGTCTTAGAGCACGTGAGATCGTCATTGCAGAGCACAGACTCTAGCTGTGGCTTCCGGGCTCAGTAGTTGCAGCTCACAGGCTCCAGAGCACAGGGGCTGCTTTGTTGCAGTGCTCGGGCTTAGTTGCCCCAAGCATGTGGAATCCTGGTTCCCCAGCCAGGGATCGAATGCTCATCCCCCTGCATTGCAAGGCAGATTCTTAACCACTGGACCACCAGCAGAGTCCTTCAGTATAATTTTTAATTTATTTATTTTTTAACTGAAGGATAATTGCTTTACAGAATTTTGTTGTTTTCTGTCAAACCTCAACATGAATCAGCCACAAGTAGTACTACTTTTTCTGCTTCAAGACAGAAACATTTTCATGATAGATCTGCTTCGTTCAGAATCTGCCTCTTTAAGAAGATTAGTTAAAAAGGTGTTCTGCGGTGGTGCATACCTAGGTATTGTCCTCTCTTTGCCAGTCTCCCCTTTTCTCTGGCAGTGTTTGTTCTCTTTTAAAATGTTCTCTTTTTAAATGTCTTCCTCATTTTATGGTTCACCGCAACTGCCTCCTATATTCCTGGCCTGTTTTGTATATCTTGACTTCCTCCCGCCCAGCAGGCACGAGGGTGCTAACCTCAAGTCCAGATTTACCAGGATACAGTGGGAAAATGCATCTTCTGATCGGCTGTCCTCATCCTTCCCTTCCTCTTCCCAACCTTTCTGTTCAGATTACCTCCAAGTAGAGTGACTCGCGAACATCTAGACCAGGGCCCTCCGAGCTGCAGGGCACCCAACTGACAGCTGCTAGAATTCTGAGTGACTGTAGTGTGTTTTGGGGAAGGGAGACACTGGTTTCTGGGATCAAGGCCAATGCTAAAGTCAGTATGGAGAAAATATTTTTGGTAGTGTTTTGGTTTTGAAGTTCAAGGCCTGGCAAATAATTTACTGTGTGGTATGATGGATGCTTCCAAATATGAGAACCCATCAGATGAGAAATTTTTAAATTTTCAGGAAGAAAAAATTTCATGTATGTCCTTCAAAAGAAATCATTTCCTCCTACATTGAATGTGTAATTTAAGGAATGATATTGTAGCAACAGATCTGCAGAGTAGATCCCAACTCTGTATTAGGAAGAATAATTAAGAACTAGTACCTAGGGACTTTCCCCTGATGGTCCAGTGGTTAAGAATCTGCCTTGCAATGCAGGGGACATGGGTTCAACCCTTGGTCGGGGAACTAAGATCTTTCATGCTGTGGAGCAACTAAGCCCCCTTGCCACAGCTAGAGAGTCCATATGCATGGATGAAAGATCCTGCATGATGCAATGAATATCCTGTGTGCAGCAACTAAGACCCACACAGCCAAATAAATATTAAATATTAAATATTTATATTAAATATTAAATATTAAAAAAACAAGAACTGGTACCTCATGTTTTTCTTCTAGTTCGAGCTCTTGCCTGTTACCTTTCATTTACTCTCTCTGTGTCTATATGAGCCTGCATATGATTTGCCTTGCTATTATCAAATAGTCTAAAGTGCTGCTGGAATTTGCAGGAGGTTGTTCCCAACACAGAAATAATTGCTACCTTATAGAGACTTTGGCCTGATGATTTCTCTGCAGGTAACTCACACGTTCACTAGCAGTCTTCCAGCAGCGTGGTGCCCAGCAGTCCAGTTGTTGGCTCTGTTACTAACCAAGCATTGACATGAACTTCAGGGTCCCTCCCTGTTTTGCTCCATCGTGCCTTGTGGTGTGGGAATGCCTGGGCTCTTCCAAGAGGCTGGTCTCTTAGAGAATCATATGACTACCAACGAGCCATGCTTTCCTCTCTCATCCTGGGGACAAGGGTGGAGATTCACTGGCTTGGGTGCTATAAAGGTTGGCTCAATGGTGAGGACAGGGTGGTCCAAAGCCATCTTTACTGAAAGCAGGCACAGTGTTTGAGTTGTGCATTCCTTTATTCCGGCCTTTAGCTCCACATCTGGTTCTTTGTAGAAAATTATTTATAATGGAAGGGTGGTATATTCCATATCTATGGCTTAAGAAACCCCTCTTAACACCCCTCCCCAAGAAGAAAGAACACACCCTCCTTTTCTGATGGATGTTTGGATTATCTCATGGATTTCATGATACAGGCCCTCTACTACATCCCATACCCTGTTAGCAGTTGATCATGAGTGGGCAGCAGGCATTCTTATTGCCATGATGACTTTTCCTTGGTAATTTTTAATTTGAAAAAAAAAAAAAAAAAGCAGCCAGATTCTTTAGTCTTGCAGGCAGGCGTCCCCTAATACCAAGAGGGTGAGTACCAAGAAGTCAGAAAATTGCTCACGTGTTCCTTCCAGCTGTTCCTTTCTTCTGTTCCCTCTGTGGTCACCATCTGGTGGCCTTGAGCCCCGCTGCTGCCCAGCTCCAGTGTCCCTTTTCTTCTTGTGTCTCAGCTGGCCCCTCTGGCCTCTGCGGACCTGATGTGGTTCATAGAATTCTTTGATAAGGCAGGGGTAAACTTAGACCCTCTGTTAACTTTCTGTTCTTCAGAAAAGCTGTGAGCAATAAGAACATTGCAACTGGAGAGGTTTTTTGGTTTGCTTTCAGTTTTATTGACATATAGTTGATTTACAATGTTGTGTTTCAGACGTACAGCAAAGTGATTCAGTTATATCAGTACGTATATTCTTTTTTTTTCAGATTCTCTAATTGTATAGGTTATTATATGATTTTGAGTAGAGTTATAGAGTTCCTTTTGCTATACAGTGGGTCCTTGTTGATTTTCTATTTCATACGTAGTGTTGAAGTGTTAGTCACTCAGTTGTGTCTGACTCTTTGTGACCCCACGGACTGTAGATCACCAGGCTCCTCTGTCCAAGGAATTCTCCAGGCAAGAATACTGGAATGGGTAATCATTCCCTTCTCCAGATACCTAGTGTGTGTATGTTAATCCCAAACTCTTAATTTATCTTCCACTTCTCCTTTCCCCTTTGGTAACACCGTTTGTTTTTGAAATCTGTGAGTCTGTTTCTGTTTTGTAAATAAGTACATTTGTATAAGAAGGGTCCGAAAAAACCCCAAATATTTATCACTATGTCAAATTAATTTTTAAAAAATTGTTAAAAGTATTTTTTGAGATAGATTATCTGTATAGCATCTTAGATTCCAAACTACTCTCTTCCACCATTTGGTTTCATCCAAATATAACTTTTCTCTGCTCGTGGGGGCTCTGAGGGGGCAGGCCCTGTTTAATCTCTCATAGAAACACTTCATCAGTGTGTGAGCACAGCTTCTGGATGGAGACTTCTCATAACACCTTTGCAAACACACCATATTCTCTTCCCTCGTTTTACTTCATTTATGTAACTAACATTTATACAGCTTACTGTGTGCCAGGCTTTGTTCTAAGTGCTTTGCAAGGATGAACTTACTTCATCTTCATAACAGTCCTTAAAGCAGGCAGTGTAATTAGGCATATTGTTACACTGCATGCAGTTTATCTTTGGGGAAGTGGCACCTGGATCTTGGTGCAAATTGCTTTATGGTCATAGGCTGCTCATGTCTCTCTTTCCGCAAGAGATGAGAAGAGAAAGTTAGGACTTCCATGGCAGTACAGTGAATAAGAACCTGCCTTGCAATGCAAGCACCACAGGTTTGATCCCTGGTCTGGGAAGTTTCCACATGCCTCCAGGCAGCTAAGCCCATGCGCCACAACTACTGAGCCCCCTCACCCTAGAGGCTGTGCCCCACTAAAGAGAAGCCACCTCCATGAGAAGCCCACACATCACAACTAGAGCATAGCCCCTGCTCACCGCAACTAGAGAAAGCCTGTGCAGTAAGAAAGACCCACAGCAGTCATAAATAAATAAGATTTTTTTACAAGGGAAAAATAAATATTGTTCTATGGCGTATGTCAGAGGGGCAGATTTTCAGGCCCGTAAAAAGGAGCTGCACCTAGGATCTCCCCGGACATCTGTATACTTGTGATGGCGGCGATTCAAGTCTCTCCAGCTGATCCTTCAGACAGTCAGGGACCCTGCTTCTCTGCCCATTGGCAGGGCCCACTCCATATTATTTTCTTTTAATACTTTTTTTAAAAAAGTATTTATGTATTTGGCTACACCCAGTCTTAGTTGTGGCATGCGCAATCTAGTTTCCTGACCAGGAATCGAACTTGGGTCCCATGCATTGGGAGCACAGAGCCTTAGCCGCTGGACCACCAGGGAAGTCCCTCGTCCCATTCCTGTCCTGCATTTCCCTGCCATGCCTGGTCTCTGAAGTCTGGTGCTGAGCTTGGAGGAGTGGTTGGGTGTGAGGGAGTGGTTGAGCGTAGGGAAGACAGAGGAGCCCTTGAATCTTGGGCCCTGGCCGAGCTGTGTACTGCCAGAGGCCCACGTGCCTGGTGGTCTTCACGGGGTGCACNAGGAGTGGTTGGGTGTGAGGGAGTGGTTGAGCGTAGGGAAGACAGAGGAGCCCTTGAATCTTGGGCCCTGGCCGAGCTGTGTACTGCCAGAGGCCCACGTGCCTGGTGGTCTTCACGGGGTGCACGCCGGGACCCATGACCCACCGTGTGCAGCTTCCACCCCTCTCTTCATCTGCTCTGATGAAGGGTCATGGGAAACCTGCAGACATGTAAGGGAGCTGAACTGCCTTCTGGAGCCAGACATTTAAATACCTTTGGGGACAGGAAAGTGATTTTTTTTTTAATTACAAAAATTACTGTGTACTGGTTTATATAGGTTGTGGACTTGCTATTTTATAGAAAACAAAGAGTTGTGATTAAAAGTTTTGCCTTTTTGGCTTAGTTTTTCATCTTTGTCAATGTTATATATACTATATATACACACAGATTAGTGAGTCAAATTGTACACAGGATGTTGTGAGCAGCAGCAGCTCACGACTCCTCACCTGCCTACTGGTCATCCCAGTGGCCACGACAGCTGCGATTCATGGGGTCGCAAAGAGTCGGACACGACTGAGCGACTGAACTGAACTGAACTGAAGGCTCGAATGAAACCTCCAGGGACAACTGTGCCATACTGACAATCACCACCAGGGGGCAGCAGAATCCAGGCGTCCAGGTGAGGAGAGTGGACAGGCCATGGAATGAGCAGCCAGAAGGTCACACAGCCAGCAAGAGGGGTGGAGGGCCCCCGCCTCACCTTCCTCATTCACCCCACTCTCCAGACACAGAAACACACACTTTTGGTCCTGCTGAATCACCTGATCTGTTTCCTCTGTTTCCTCGTCCAGGTAGAGTCTTTTATATCTTAAACATGACAAAGGCCAGTGGTTTGTAAAAATCACCAGGGGAGCTCTGTGAAATCCCAGTGCTGAAGCCTCATCTCAGTTAAATCGGTGTCTCAGGGAGGGGAGGCAGGAGTCAACACTTTTTAAAACCTCACAGGTGATTCCACCCTGCAGTCAAGTGAGAATCACTGATGGAGGTAAAAGATCTCATGTCTTCCCGAATGGCAGCAGCTTTCATTGCTGGAGGCCTCCTCCAAGAAGCCTTCCTGACTAGTCACACTTCTTCTCCCTCATCCGTCCATGGGTTTGTCTGTAGTTGGGAGCATTACTTTCCATGTTTGAATGTGCCTGTGGGTCCCCTGGGGACGCTGTTAGCGTGAAGATTTAGACTCAGGAGGTCCAGGGGGGCCGAGGGTCGGCATCACTAGGAAGCTCCCGGATGCCGCCCCCTGCTGGTGCGAGGCCGCACGTGCAGCGTCTGCCGAGCGCAGCCTCCGTCCGCACAGGCGTCTTTGCGATGGTTCTTGGGCTCTTTAGGGTCCCTTCCTGCCTTCCCCGCACACGGGGAGAGTGGCTGGTCTCCAGCTCTTCCCTGTCCTGCCTCTCACCGCACTCCAGTCCCCACCACACTGCCCACGGTGTGAACACAGACCTCCACACGTGCGCGCGCGCACATACACACACACACGCAAAGCTCTCCAGTGACTGTTGAATGAATGAGTGAACAAATGTGCTGAGAATCTCTAGGGTGCTGTTAACACACACAAAGGTCTCAAGAGTGCCTTGAGGAATCCCAGCGCCCCAGAAGCCCTGGTGCTAAGCATCATGGTCGGTGCAGTCAGGCTCCACTGTGCGGTCATGGTGCCGAGCTTCTCATTCACAGATCAAAACATTTTATCAGAAACAAACAGGGCTTCCCCGGTGCCTCAGTGGTAAAGAGTCCACCTGCCAATACAGGAGACATGGGTTCCATCTCTGATCTGGGAGGATTCCACAGGCCATGGAGGAACTAAGCCCCTGCGCCACCACTCCGGAAACCCAAGCGCCGAGACCCCAATCTCTGCAACGAGAGAAACCACTGCAGTGAGAAGCCCCAGCGCTGTTAACTAGAGAGCAGCCGCTGCTGGTGGCACCTGGAGAAGGCCCTCCAGTAGCAAAGAAGACCCAGCGCCACCATAAATAAAGTGTAAAAATAATAATAAAAACTAAAAAGTAAATTAAATTAAAAACCACCAAAACCGAACTCATAGATACAGAAAACAGACTGGTGGTCCCCAGAGGTAGAAGGCTAGGGATGGCTGAAATTGAGGAAGGCGGTCAAAAGGCGCAAACTTGCTGTCAGTAAGGTAAACGAGTCCTGGGCATGTAATGTACAGCACGGGGAGTATAGTTACCCACATTCTACTGTATACTTGAAAGTTGCCAAGGGAGTAGATCTTAAAAGTTCTTACCACACACAAAAATTTGTAACTGTATAGTCATGAATATCAACCCAATTAGGGAGTTTGGGATGGACATGCACACACTACTATATTTAAAATGGATAACTGAGGGACTTCACTGGTGGTCCAGTGGCTAAGACTCCACACTGCCAATGCAGGGGGCTTGGGTTCAGTCCCTGGTCAGGGAACTCCTGGATCCCACATGCCTTAACTAAGAGTCTGCATGCCGCAACTATTAATAAGAGCCCACAAGCCACAGTGAAGACCCAGTGCAGCCAAATAAATAAATAAAAATAAATATTTTGAAAAGTGGATAATTGACAAGGACCTACTATATACCACGTGGAACTCTGCTCAGTGTTTTGTAAAAAAAAAAAAAAAAAAGCAGCCAGATTCTTTAGTCTTGCAGGCAGGCGTCCCCTAATACCAAGAGGGTGAGTACCAAGAAGTCAGAAAATTGCTCACGTGTTCCTTCCAGCTGTTCCTTTCTTCTGTTCCCTCTGTGGTCACCATCTGGTGGCCTTGAGCCCCGCTGCTGCCCAGCTCCAGTGTCCCTTTTCTTCTTGTGTCTCAGCTGGCCCCTCTGGCCTCTGCGGACCTGATGTGGTTCATAGAATTCTTTGATAAGGCAGGGGTAAACTTAGACCCTCTGTTAACTTTCTGTTCTTCAGAAAAGCTGTGAGCAATAAGAACATTGCAACTGGAGAGGTTTTTTGGTTTGCTTTCAGTTTTATTGACATATAGTTGATTTACAATGTTGTGTTTCAGACGTACAGCAAAGTGATTCAGTTATATCAGTACGTATATTCTTTTTTTTTCAGATTCTCTAATTGTATAGGTTATTATATGATTTTGAGTAGAGTTATAGAGTTCCTTTTGCTATACAGTGGGTCCTTGTTGATTTTCTATTTCATACGTAGTGTTGAAGTGTTAGTCACTCAGTTGTGTCTGACTCTTTGTGACCCCACGGACTGTAGATCACCAGGCTCCTCTGTCCAAGGAATTCTCCAGGCAAGAATACTGGAATGGGTAATCATTCCCTTCTCCAGATACCTAGTGTGTGTATGTTAATCCCAAACTCTTAATTTATCTTCCACTTCTCCTTTCCCCTTTGGTAACACCGTTTGTTTTTGAAATCTGTGAGTCTGTTTCTGTTTTGTAAATAAGTACATTTGTATAAGAAGGGTCCGAAAAAACCCCAAATATTTATCACTATGTCAAATTAATTTTTAAAAAATTGTTAAAAGTATTTTTTGAGATAGATTATCTGTATAGCATCTTAGATTCCAAACTACTCTCTTCCACCATTTGGTTTCATCCAAATATAACTTTTCTCTGCTCGTGGGGGCTCTGAGGGGGCAGGCCCTGTTTAATCTCTCATAGAAACACTTCATCAGTGTGTGAGCACAGCTTCTGGATGGAGACTTCTCATAACACCTTTGCAAACACACCATATTCTCTTCCCTCGTTTTACTTCATTTATGTAACTAACATTTATACAGCTTACTGTGTGCCAGGCTTTGTTCTAAGTGCTTTGCAAGGATGAACTTACTTCATCTTCATAACAGTCCTTAAAGCAGGCAGTGTAATTAGGCATATTGTTACACTGCATGCAGTTTATCTTTGGGGAAGTGGCACCTGGATCTTGGTGCAAATTGCTTTATGGTCATAGGCTGCTCATGCCTCTCTTTCCGCAAGAGATGAGAAGGGAAAGTTAGGACTTCCATGGCAGTACAGTGAATAAGAACCTGCCTTGCAATGCAAGCACCACAGGTTTGATCCCTGGTCTGGGAAGATTCCACATGCCTCCAGGCAGCTAAGCCCATGCGCCACAACTACTGAGCCCCCTCACCCTAGAGGCTGTGCCCCACTAAAGAGAAGCCACCTCCATGAGAAGCCCACACATCACAACTAGAGCATAGCCCCTGCTCACCGCAACTAGAGAAAGCCTGTGCAGTAAGAAAGACCCACAGCAGTCATAAATAAATAAGATTTTTTTAGTTTTACTTCATTTATGTAACTAACATTTATACAGCTTACTGTGTGCCAGGCTTTGTTCTAAGTGCTTTGCAAGGATGAACTTACTTCATCTTCATAATAGTCCTTAAAGCAGGCAGTGTAATTAGGCATATTGTTACACTGCATGCAGTTTATCTTTGGGGAAGTGGCACCTGGATCTTGGTGCAAATTGCTTTATGGTCATAGGCTGCTCATGCCTCTCTTTCCGCAAGAGATGAGAAGGGAAAGTTAGGACTTCCATGGCAGTACAGTGAATAAGAACCTGCCTTGCAATGCAAGCACCACAGGTTTGATCCCTGGTCTGGGAAGATTCCACATGCCTCCAGGCAGCTAAGCCCATGCGCCACAACTACTGAGCCCCCTCACCCTAGAGGCTGTGCCCCACTAAAGAGAAGCCACCTCCATGAGAAGCCCACACATCACAACTAGAGCATAGCCCCTGCTCACCGCAACTAGAGAAAGCCTGTGCAGTAAGAAAGACCCACAGCAGTCATAAATAAATAAGATTTTTTTTACAAGGGAAAAATAAATATTGTTCTATGGCGTATGTCAGAGGGGCAGATTTTCAGGCCCGTAAAAAGGAGCCGCACCTAGGATCTCCGCGGACATCTGTATACTTGTGATGGCGGCGATTCAAGTCTCTCCAGCTGATCCTTCAGACAGTCAGGGACCCTGCTTCTCTGCCCATTGGCAGGGCCCACTCCCTATTATTTTCTTTTAATACTTTTTAAAAAAAAGTATTTATGTATTTGGCTACACCCAGTCTTAGTTGTGGCATGTGGGATCTTAGCTGTGGCATGCGCAATCTAGTTTCCTGACCAGGAATCGAACTTGAGTCCCATGCATTGGGAGCACAGAGCCTTAGCCGCTGGGCCACCAGGGAAGTCCCTCATCCCATTCCTGTCCTGCATTTCCCTGCCATGCCTGGTCTCTGAAGTCTGGTGCTGGGCTTGGAGGAGTGGTTGGGTGTGAGGGAGTGGTTGAGCGTAGGGAAGACAGAGGAGCCCTTGAATCTTGGGCCCTGGCCGAGCTGTGTACTGCCAGAGGCCCACGTGCCTGGTGGTCTTCACGGGGTGCACGCCGGGACCCATGACCCACCGTGTGCAGCTTCCACCCCTCTCTTCATCTGCTCTGATGAAGGGTCATGGGAAACCTGCAGACATGTAAGGGAGCTGAACTGCCTTCTGGAGCCAGACATTTAAATACCTTTGGGGACAGGAAAGTGATTTTTTTTTTAATTACAAAAATTACTGTGTACTGGTTTATATAGGTTGTGGACTTGCTATTTTATAGAAAACAAAGAGTTGTGATTAAAAGTTTTGCCTTTTTGGCTTAGTTTTTCATCTTTGTCAATGTTATATATACTATATATACACACAGATTAGTGAGTCAGATTGTACACAGGATGTTGTGAGCAGCAGCAGCTCACGACTCCTCACCTGCCTACTGGTCATCCCAGTGGCCACGACCATCAGTGATTTTAGCTAATTTTGTTCATAATCACTTCCATCATTCTAAATAACGTGTGTTTGCTGCTGTTTCTGAATCTGCTTGTTGTTGTTGATTGAATTTGCATCCTCGTTAAATCCTAATTTTGCTCATATTGTATTCCATATTTCTAATAACTCATCCATTTATACAGTATTTTAAACACTGCTCACCACTGGGCCATGTAGTTGCTGTTGTTTAGTCTCTTTGCAACCCGACGGGCTGTAGCCCACCAGGCTCCTCTGTCCGTGAAGTATGCTGCGTTTATTCCTCCTGGAAATTTTATTTGCATTTTTAAAAATAAAATTTCTCAGTTTTTAAAATGGACTAGATCAGTGTGAGTCTTTTCTTCAGAAGGTTTTAAGTGCACATACCTTTGGAAGGTATGTCACTACATTAAAAAAAATATTAGGCATTCTATCAGTTTCACTGACTGGTTATTCTCTGGCAGCTGTCATCTTAGGATTTTCATTCCTGTTCAAGGGATGACTACCTCTCTCTCATGTTGGATCCTTGTTTCTTTCCTGTTTAGATGGGTTATATCCTCTTGCAGCTTCTGGAGTAGAAATGATACCTGAAAATATCTTCAGTCTGCCCTCCCATTAAATTGGCAGTTTGGGCTGGGTATCAGACGTTTGGTCATTTTTTTTTCGCTAGGCAGGCTGTTTCCCCATGTTTTGATGGTTTGGGAGTGTCTTGCATGCCGTGCCTTTCCTTCAGGTGTCTGCTGACCTGGCTGCCCCCTCCAGTCTGAGGGTGTAGCACACACACGCGAAACCGGTGCAGCGTTAGAAAGCTGACTGGACTCTGCTTGTGGGGGGGCTTTTGTTCCGTGGTCTCTACTGCAGTGAAGCCCTACCCCATCCCCAGTACCCGGGTCTTTGGGGCTTTCTTTTTTCCCCCTTTCGCTCCCATTTCCAAGGATACCTCTCACCACAAACTGCAGGGCCTGAGCCTGTAATGTGAAGCAGATTTTTTTTTTTTCTTTTCATTCATTTTCCATACTTTTTTTTTAATTGAGATTTAATATAAATAAATTGAAATGCAGTTAATCTGAAGTGAAGAGTTTGAAAATGTGAATCCACCCTTAGCCACCACTCAGAGATGGAGAACACTCGCTACACACTCGAAGCCTGCCTTGTGTCTCTTTGACAATAACCTTTCTGTCACTGTCCGTTGGCTTTGCCTGTTCTTAATGGAACCGTACAGTACGTAGTCCTCTGGCTTCTACTGTTACGTAATGTCTAAGATTCATCCATGTCATTGCACGTAGCAGCTATTAGCTCTTTATTATTGCTGTGTGGTATATCCATCTAGTGACTGCATCACAGCTTATGTACTCATTCTACGGTTAATGGCTATCTGGGTCATTTATCCTTTGGGATTTTTATGAATAAAGCTTCCATAAATCTTCTTGATCATGTCTCTCTTTTTTGGCTTAAAATAACACACATTTATTAGGCAACAGTTTCTGTGGGTCAGGAGTCCAGACAGGGTGTTCATGTCTTTAATAGACCTGTGCGTTTAATTTTTTATATTCCTGGGAATGGAATTGCCAGGTCACCAGAAAGATATAGGTTTATGTTTGGTAAATACCCTCCAAGAGTTTTCCAAAGTGAGTGTACCAAGCCATCTGCTTCTTAACTTTTCCCACTGTCAGGTGAATATTTAAGTTTCTAAACTGGCTAAGCCCATTACCACTTGTCCATCTGCTTTCTGGTTTCCAAATATCTGTGGCTCTTTTCTCTTCCCCTATTATCTCTGTCCTGGGAAATTTACTGTCTTTGGAGTATGGCCTGTGGAAAGAAGAGAGCTAAGTTCAATCTGCCATCTTTAACTGGAAGGTTCTGTTATGATTTTAAGATGGCTTTTAGCTCTCTCAGTCTCACCAAACATAATTATCCCTGTTTTTTTTTTTTTTTCTTTCCTGAGTCATTTCTGCTTAATGGTTTTAAAAAAGCAGTTTTGTGGCTCTCAGCCTTTTGCAGCTGCTGTAGACATTGTTTTCAGCACAGTGAACACAATGATAAGATAATTAGGATTCCATGTCTTTATCAGATATAATGATAAAGAACACAAACTGAAGGTATAGTTTGATGGGATTATTTCCCTTAAATTTTTTTTCTTCAGTTTGTAAAACCCTTGAGTATACTATTGTATTTAGGATTTTTAAGCCGATCAAATAATGTCTAAGTCTAGGCAAGTCTGAACATTTAACCTGTAACATCCCAACATTAACCTCGTAACATCCCAACATTTAACCTTAACATCCTGAGTATGTGTCTCAGGTGTTCCCATTGCCCTGGAACTCCTTCACCATTTTGGTTTGTACACAAGGACCAGGGCGCACAGTGGAATTCCTCGAGCTTCCCTGAGGAGTGGTGTATGTTGACCCCCACTGACCCTCTGGCGCCTCCTCCTTGTGCAGAGATGGCAGCCGGCGGGGCAAGATGGCAGCAAGGAGCCCCAGACGTCTTTGCTGACAGTGGTGGTGATTGTGAGGCAGACAAGATGATAGACACCCTCAGTACCTGAGATGCTCCAAGCTCCCAGACTCTGGATGTCCCCCATCCATTTACACCCAGGCTGTATTTCCTTTATCCTGTACTTAAATTCCTCTTTACCCATCCCTTTTGCACTACAGAACTGTTTCCTCTCCCTTGGTTATAGTTCACTTTATCCAGTGTGGTTTTACTCATTAGAATAGTATTAGCATGAGGAAGAGCCCCAGTCAGCTGGTTAACCCAACATGCCACAAGTTGTAGTAAAGTAACAGGCTTGTTAGGGTGCAGTCATGCAGATGCTTATTAGCACACAGTATGGTCAACACCGAAATCAGATTGATTATATTCTTTGCAGCCAAAGATGGAGAAGCTCTATACAGTCAATAAAAACAAGACCAGGAGCTGACTGTGGCTCAGATCATGAACTCCTTATTGCCAAATTCAGGCTTAAATTGAAGAAAGTAGGGAAAACCGCTAGACCATTCAGGTATGACCTAAATCAAATCCCTTATGATTATACAGTGGAAGTGAGAAATAGATTTAAGGGCCTAGATCTGATAGACAGAGTTCCTGATGAACTATGGAATGAGGTTCGTGACACTGTACAGGAGACAGGGATCAAGACCATCCCCATGGAAAAGAAATGCAAAAAAGCAAAATGGCTGTCTGGAGAAGCCTTACAAATAGCACTGAAAAGAAGAGAGGCGAAAAGCAAAGGAGAAAAGAAAAGATATAAGCATCTGAATGCAGAGTTCCAAAGAATAGCAAGAAGAGATAAGAAAGCCTTCTTCAGCAATCAATGCAAAGAGATAGAGGAAAACAACAGAATGGGAAAGACTAGAGATCTCTTCAAGAGAACTGGAGATACCAAGGGAACATTTCATGCAAAGATGGGCTCGATAAAGGATAGAAATGGTATGGACCTAACAGAAGCAGAAGATATTAAGAAGAGGTGGCAAGAATACACAGAAGAACTGTACAGAAAAGATCTTCATGACCCAGATAATCATGAGGATGTGATCACTAATCTAGAGCCAGACATCTTGGAATGTGAAGTCAAGTGGGCCTTAGAAAGCATCACTAAGAACAAAGCTAGTGGAGGTGATGGAATTCCAGTTGAGCTGTTTCAAATCCTGGAAGATGATGCTGTGAAAGTGCTGCACTCAATATGCCAGCAAATTTGGAAAACTCAGCAGTGGCCACAGGACTGGAAAAGGTCAGTTTTCATTCCAATTCCAAAGAAAGGCAATGCCAAAGAATGCTCAAACTACCGCACAATTGCACTCATCTCACACGCTAGTAAAGTAATGCTCAAAATTCTCCAAGCCAGGCTTCAGCAATATGTGAACCGTGAACTCCCTGATGTTCAAGCTGGTTTTAGAACAGGCAGAGGAACCAGAGATCAAATTGCCAACATCCGCTGGATCATGGAAAAAGCAAGAGAGTTCCAGAAAAACATCTATTTCTGCTTTATTGACTATGCCAAAGCCTTTGACTGTGTGGATCACAATAAACTGTGGAAAATTCTGAAAGAGATGGGAATACCAGACCACCTAACCTGCCTCTTGAGAAATCTGTATGCAGGTCAGGAAGCAACAGTTAGAACTGGACATGGAACAACAGACTGGTTCCAAATAGGAAAAGGAGTACGTCAAGGCTGTATATTGTCTCCCTGCTTATTTAACTTATATGCAGAGTACATCATGAGAAACGCTGGACTGGAAGAAACACAAGCTGGAATCAAGATTGCCGGGAGAAATATCAATAACCTCAGATATGCTGATGACACCACCCTTATGGCAGAAAGTGAGGAGGAGCTAAAAAGCCTCTTGATGAAAGTGAAGGAGGAGAGCGAAAAAGTTGGCTTAAAGCTCAACATTCAGAAAACGAAGATCATGGCATCCGGTCCCATCACTTCATGGGAAATAGATGGGGAAACAGTGGAAACAGTGTCAGACTTTATTTTTTGGGGCTCCAAAATCACTGCAGATGGTGACTGCAGCCATGAAATTAAAAGATGCTTACTCCTTGGAAGAAAAGTTATGACCAACCTGGATAGTATTTTCAAAAGCAGAGACATTACTTTGCCGACTAAGGTCCGCCTAGTCAAGGCTATGGTTTTTCCTGTGGTCATGTATGGATGTGAGAGTTGGACTGTGAAGAAAGCTGAGCGCCGAAGAATCGATGCTTTTGAACTGTGGTGTTGGAGAAGACTCTTGAGAGTCCCTTGGACTGCAAGGAGATCCAACCAGTCCATTCTGAAGGAGATCAACCCTGGGATTTCTTTGAAAGGAATGATGCTAAAGCTGAAACTCCAGTACTTTGGCCACCTCATGCGAAGAGTTGACTCATTGGAAAAGACTCTGATGCTGGGAGGGATTGGGGGCAGGAGGAGAGGGGACCACAGAAGATGAGATGGCTGGATGGCATCACGGACTCTATGGATGTGAGTTTGAGTGAACTCTGGGAGTTGATGATAGACAGGGAGGCCTGGTGTGCTGCAGTTCATGGGGTCCCAAAGAGTCAGACATGACTGAGCGACTGAACTGAACTGAAGGATTCCGTGAATGAGAGCTGATAATAGGTTTGTTACTTCTTCTTATAGAGTGAGCTTCTGAGTAACCAGAAGAGTTTTATGCTTCACTTAGTCACACTCTGTGACTTTGACTTACCTGACTCTTTCTTTGGAATCTCAAGAGTATAATCAGCCTACAGATCCTTCATCGTTATCTTCCTTGCTTCATTACATATGGTATCCCCAAACCTCTAACTTCATACAGTTTACTTCTATTAACATTGCAAATAGTGTTTCTAAGAATAAATAGCTACATGATTATACCTTCACCAAACCTCTCTGGTGGTTTAGTAGCTAAGTCGAGTCTGACTCTTGTGGCCCCATGGATGGGAGCCTGCCAGTCTCCTCTGTCCATGGGATTTTCCATGCAAGAATACTGCAGTGGACTGCCATTTCCTTCTCCAACCCTCTAGTCAGATGCATTTAATATACTTAATATTTTACATAGTACATGTCTCTTCTCTAGTATATTATATTCCCATATGATCATTTGTTACCTGTGGGTATAAATAGTGGTTAGGTTCCTATGCTAGCTGGTAAGAGAATTTTGAAGGGAAGAAAAGACAGAAAATCTGGCAATAATAACAAATCTCAAATGTTTGCTGGATAGTAAACTGTCGCTAGGGAGAAGATCTTGATTATAACTCTTGTGTGGTTGAATTAGTACATTCATCTGTGTTGTGATGGGAAAAAAAAAATGGCAAGTAAGTTTTTGTGAGTTAGCCTGAGATCTAATCACCAATTGCAGTGTTATTTCTGTGACAAACCCTCGTTGCATTCCANCCTTCTCCAACCCTCTAGTCAGATGCATTTAATATACTTAATATTTTACATAGTACATGTCTCTTCTCTAGTATATTATATTCCCATATGATCATTTGTTACCTGTGGGTATAAATAGTGGTTAGGTTCCTATGCTAGCTGGTAAGAGAATTTTGAAGGGAAGAAAAGACAGAAAATCTGGCAATAATAACAAATCTCAAATGTTTGCTGGATAGTAAACTGTCGCTAGGGAGAAGATCTTGATTATAACTCTTGTGTGGTTGAATTAGTACATTCATCTGTGTTGTGATGGGAAAAAAAAAATGGCAAGTAAGTTTTTGTGAGTTAGCCTGAGATCTAATCACCAATTGCAGTGTTATTTCTGTGACAAACCCTCGTTGCATTCCATATGGTCAGTTTATGAATGAACTTCCATACCCAATACATTTTTAGAATGAAGACCACTGTACCAGGTTAAAAAAGTTTTCTTTCAGTACTGTTAGTTGCTACAAAGGGGATACTTTACAAATTTTGCAAGTTAATAAATCCACATTATAATGTTCATAATGCAGGATTATGATGAATTGAGAAACTGTAGCACCTCATCTTTATTCGGAGAATTGACATTATTCCATCAGAATGGAATGCTTGAGAAAATGTCGTTGGTACCCAGAATCTCCCCTGCAATTCCAGCGGCCTCCGTTTGGCAGATATGATGACTTGGTCAAAGGATTTGCTGCTCTGTATTCCCTATTCCCATGACCTGGAGTGACTGTCTGATTGATTAACCTTGATATATTTCAGGAATTCTCTAGGATTCTCCTCTGTTCTGCACATTGGGAAATACTAACCATACCTCATAAGCCCAGGGGTCAAGTTGTTTGTGGTCGAAAGCCTGTGAGGGCTGTCGTTTCTTTGGTGTTACTGAGGCGGTGATTCCTCGATGGATGCTGCAGGAATGGTCCTCGGCACCGCGTGGGAGAAGTGCCCTCCTCCTGGCGGCTCCAGTGTTGCCCTGTGTTCACACCCTGAGCTTCACGGGGAAAGGCATGCGTCCGTCTCATCCCTCACACTGTCCCGGGTACCTGGCCCCACGTGTCACTGTTTTGTCTGTCTGTCTGTTTTGGCCATGCCACTCAGCATGTGGGATCTTCCTTCCCTGACCAGCGGTCAAACCCGTGCCCAATGCAGTGGAAGCAGGGAGCCTTAACCACGGGACCGCCGGGAAAGTCCCGTGTCATTGTTTTCATCACTGAAAATGAGACGCGTTGAGGTGACTGTTGCCGCTTCTTTCCTGGGAACTGAGGGCAGCAGAGTTAAGGAGGAAATGGTGTCATGGTGAGAGCGCTGTCGTCTGGTGAAATATTATGTATGAAGTGCCTTCCTTGGCGCCCTGGCAGATAGGAACCCTCATGATGATAGCGAAGGCTGCTTGATAGACTGATTATTGCCGGAAGAACACAGCTAGTTGGTTACAGGCTGAGATTTAAAACATGGGGTCTCCCCGTTTCTGAGGCCCCAGCAGTGAGCCCTCAGAGACTGGGCCCTGGGCTCCATGTAGCTCAACTCTGAGTCCGCACGCCTCGGTCCTCTCCACCGTATGCTTTGATTTGGTTGTCTGTAAACAGTGGTAACAGAACAGTGAGATGGAACAGAACAATACTATGTGAACCCCAAAGTGATACCAAAAAAAAAAAAGCCTCTCTTTAGCTTTGAAGTAATTCAGACCCCTTCAGATCACACCTTTGTCAAGAATCGGGTCATTTTACAGCTGATGAAGCTATTGATGAGTAAATGCAAAACTCCTGGTGCTTTTGCAAAGCAGCAGGGACATTTCAGCTGGTAAGCAGTACCATCCTGTTTCAGGAGTAGTCTGGAAATAGGCAAGGTTTGTGAATTAGGCAAGGTTTTCAGAAGATGTCTCTCACATAAGACTCCATAAGGTCATCCATTGGATCATCAAAGGGACAATGTGAGAATCAGATGGGATAAAATAGAAGAAGGATAAATCTACGAAAATGTGAATAGTTTGTGATCGGAGAGGTGAGTTAGCGATTCGACAGGCTGGTGGCCTGGCCGTGTGGGGACACATTGTCCAGGGGTGCTCACAGCAGCCTGGAGAGAATGGTGGTCCTCTGGGCAGTGAGCTCTAACCAGGGCAGAGGAAACAAAGTCTTGTTGGTTTCTGTGATGCAGGAAGGATGGGTGGAGAGGAGTTTTTTTTTTAATATTTATTATTCATTTATTTGACTTGGGTCTTCCTGGCAGCACACAGGATCCCTTATTGCGGTGCATGGACTCCGCAGTTGTGACACAGTGGCTCAGTAGTTGCAGCACGAGGGCCTGGTTGCTCCACTGGGTGTGGGATCCCAGCCCCACCATGCATGTTCAGTTACTCAATCATGTCTGACTCTTTGCAATCCAGTAGACTGCAGCCTGCCAAACTCCTCTGTCTGTGGGATTTCCCAGACAAGAATATAGGAGTGGATTGCCATTTCCTGTTCCAGGGGATCTTGCTGACCCAGGGATCAAGCCCACGTCCCCTGCACTACAAGATGATTCTTAACAACTGGACCACCAGGAAATGTCCCAAGAGGAGTGTAAGTAGAGGACAAGAGGCTAGCTTTCCTGGACAGGGTTTAAGATTTCAGCATATGAAGTGGGGGGAGGGAGGCGCAATTCAGCCCATAAGAGGCCGCTGCTTCCACCTGTTACAGTTTTGCAGATTGCAACAAGCTGTACACCGTGCCTTTAATTGCCTAAGAATTGGCTACAACTCTGTTAGGAGAAGAGAGTTTAGAAGACAGAGGAATAGTTTGTATATGTAGAAGTTGGTTTGAAGCTGGGTGAAGGAGCTGCTGGACTTCCATTCTTCTCAGAAAGTCTGGACCGAGGAACACGGGTTCTGAGGCTGCCTAGCCCGTCACCTACTGCTGAAATTAGGGGCAGGAGATGGGTGTCTCCGGGGAAGGCAATGGCACCCCACCCCAGTACTCTTGCCTGGAAAATCCAATGGACGGAGTAGCCTGGTGGGCTGCAGTCCATGGGGTCGCTAACAGTTGGACAGACTGAGTGACTTCACTTTCACTTTTTTCTTTCATGCATTGGAGAAGGAAATGGCAACCCACTCCAGTATTCTTGCCTGGAGAATCCCAGGGACGGGGGAGCCTGGTGGGCTGCCGTCTATGGGGTCACACAGAGTCGGACACGACTGAAGTGACTTAGCAGCAGCAGCAGCAGATGGGTGTCTCATGCAAAGCCCCAGGTCTTCCTATTAATTTCTTTTTTTTTAATGTATTTATTTATTTTTGGCTCTGCTGGGTCTTCACTGCTGTGAGCAGACTCTCTCCAGTTGCAGCGAGCAGGGGTCACTCTCCAGTTGCGGTGCACAGCTTCTCATTGCGGTAGCTTCTCTTGTGTGGAGCACAGGCTTGTTAGTTGCTCTGCATCACGTGGAATCTTCCCAGACCAGGGATCAAACTGATGTCCCCCGCATGGCAAGGTGGATTCTTAAGGTGGTCTTCCCTGGACCACCAGGGAAGCCCTCACCCCCAACCTCATGAATTCCTATACTCAGCCAAATTAGACTCACTCCATACACATCCACCAGAGCAGCTTCATCATGCAGAGGAAATGCTGCTGGAGGCTGCTCACACTGCTCATCCCAGCCTCAGGGGGCTGTGGGGAAGCCAGGGTCTCCATGAGATCCCAGACAGAAGGAAGCACCTAGAAGCTAGGGCAGGCAAGAGGGGCTGGGGTTAAAGGATTGGACAGAGCACAGCAGCAGCAGCGCTGGTCTCTCACCAGGAAATCCTTCCCCATCGCAGGCTGACTCATCTGCCTCCTCTTCACCAGGCTCAGCTGGAGAAATCATTTGGTTTGCGAGTGGCTGCTCAGAATGGGCTTCCTCGAGGGCTGTATTGATTGTGTTGTTCTTTTCACTGTTGCTGGTATTGAACTGGGAAGTCCATGCTAGATCCGCCTGAATGACTAGCCCATTTGCCTCCCCTGACTGTTTCTCTACTGTTCTACTATTTCATTTAAATTTTCCTGACAGTGGTTGAGTGTATTATCATCAGTTCTTGTTTGAGTTCTCATGCCTACGGCGACTGGGGTGTATAGAGGTCTTATTTTCATTACTAAGCAACATCCTTTCTTGTCGCTTTGCTACTGAAAACATTGGTTTCCTTGTTCATATTGGAAAAAAAGAAAGAGGATAAACTTCTTACTAAAACAGTAACTATATTCATTTGTTAGTGTTAGTCACTCGGTTGTGTCTGATTCTTTGCAGTCTCACGGACTGTAGCCCTCCAGGCTCCTCTGTCCCTGGAATTCTCCAGGTAAGAATACTGGAGTGGGTAGCCATTCCCTTCTCCAAGGGATCTTCCTGACCCAGGGATCGAACCCGAATCTCTCGCATTGCAGGTGGATTCTTGATTGAGCCACCAGGGAAGCCCAAATACACTCATAACTGCCGGGGTCCAGCCCCGGGGGATCCAGGGAATTCGAAGCGGGGACGGAGTCGGCGAGGAGAGACTTATTTGTTAGAGATATAAAGAAAGATTAGCAAAGAATAGTGTAGTAGGAAAATTAGTGGAGAAAAGAGGCTGACTAACTTGGTTTACGCAGAGAACCAATAAAACTCCGAGACAAGGAGTTTGCACCACCTACGTAGGCCACAGGCATCTTCCCGGTCTCCCAAAGGAGTGGAGACACAAACTGCCTCCCCGTTCAGATCTTAGAAGCCCAGGCAAAATTAGTAGGCTTGGTGAGCCTCCGAGCTCCAGATGGGAATTCAGCCTGAAAAGGGAGAAAAGAACGACACGGGGGAGCCAAGCACCGGTGCCAGACCCGCAACTTTATTTTCAAAAGCAGCTTATATACCCCAAGTTGTACCTAAAGAAATAACGGAATATGCAGAGTTATGCAGGGGCAGCAGTCCTGACCCTCACTGAGACCAGACTTTGTTTTTGCATACCTTCACGTATACAAAAGGTCTCAGGTGGTTTACATCATCTTCTGGCCGGGGGCCTGTTAACATTTTTATGGCTCTTTTCCTAGATAAATGTCTATCAACCAGAAAACTCATTTTCCCTTGAAGTGTTTTTTCTTTAATCTGCATCACCCTCAAAGTACTAAATAAAGTTACATTCCTGTAGAACAAAGGTGCAGTGGGTTATAACAAAGAAAGTACTTAACTCAAAGATCTAATGTTGCCAATGCCAGGGCTACTACCTGTTTTTTCTACATGCCAACTATATCAACAAATAAAAGATATGAAAATTTGGCAGCAAGTATTGGCTCAACAAATGAAACCCTTAATCAGTCCTATTTAATGATTTTGACCCCTCGGAAGCCCCTACATTCCTAGGATGTTTTAAGCTTCCTGTGCTTCTTGCAGTTGGGAGGCCACAAACAATCACATGCGCAGCTGTTAAGAGTCCGGCAGGCAGGCTAGAAAGCCATCAGAGGGGTTTTGGGATTGAAACGCTCTTATTATGCCCAGGAGACTTATTATCTAAAAGCTCTAAATTAACTTTTTCCAGAAAAAGGTGGTGGGGAGCCAGCCCCCTGTTAATGTCAGAAGAGCAGGTGGAAAGCATAACACAGTAAAGCAGGCAGACTCTGGTTTTGGGGGGTAGATGCTCGAGAAAATCCAGAGGGACCCCTGAGGCCTGATCCCGCCTTTGGGTTTTGTCAGGCCCCCTTCCTTATGACCTTTGCCATGGGCGGGATTCCCCATGCTGGCTTCCGGCACATAACCCTCTTGAAATCCTTTCACAGCATCTCTTATTTAGATGACGCCCACAGAGAGAGATGGTATTTTGAAAGTCTCAGAGGTGGAAGGCTCTCATTAGTAATCTGCTGGTGGGATTTTGCGTTGCTGCATGTTGCCAGCTGGGGTGGGTGGTTCACAGGCATTGGAAACATGTGGGTTCAGTGCTTGTTTCTTGTTCTGTCTTTTCTGTAACCTGGTTATATTCTCCAGTGCTTTGCAGCAGCTTCTGTTTCTCTTTTCCCCCAAAGTGGAAAAGAAATGTATATGATCATGATTTTTTGTGCTTGGCAGGTAAACACAAAAACTCTTGCAGTGTCTGCCTACACTGCTGGTTGAGATAAACTTTACATGACGCATGGTGATTATTTTCCCTGTAGGAGGTGGAACCCTAGTCTAGGAGGAAAAATGTCAGTGACATGTACACCTGGGTTCTTGGAAATGAAGTAACCACTCGGTTTCTCAATAAACCATAAATCGTAATGCATTGAAATCCTAAGAAAAGCTACATGACCAAGAGTTCAACTCATCCTTCCAAGGGTTTTTACCATTGCCTCTGAGATATTATGCCAATATTCCACAAATGGCTATCCCACGTACATTCTGATGTTTACTTTTAATCTACTATGCCCCAAAGAATTTAATTGTGGAGTAAATGGACCAGGCTTGGGAGTTTTGTCCTAATAACAACCAATAATTTTGTTTGATCGTGTTGAGCTGTAAACTGAGCCTTGATAGACCTGCATAAAATTGAAAACCCAAGTTAATGTCAGAAATTTAGAGAAGAAGGAGGTTCTTTAGCCTAAACACAGATCCCTGGGAGAGAGCGCTGAGCACACAGACACAGAAAACCTCTTTGAGAAGGACTTGCTAGCGGCTGAAGCCAAGACACACATGGGTGTCTGATATCAGGGACAGTTAAGAATACGGAAGAGAATCCAACATTCTCATTTTTTAGGGCAAAGGCTTCCTTCTCCACAGTTGAGAAAAGCCTGGTCCCACACTGCTCTGATCAGTGGCTCTGGGTGCCACCCCCGGGGAGATAAATGATGCCAGATACTTGCCAAACCTACATTTGGGCTCTTGTTTGGGCTTATCTAGCATCTGTATAAAGGCATCTAGTTTTGTTTGCTTCTAATGACTCTCTGATTAGAAACATATAGAAGTGTGTGTGTCTGCACAGGCAGTGTAATGTATGTGTAATTAACATACACGCAATTTGTTATATGTTCAGTTTTTAAGGTAATATGTTCATATGAGGGAGGGGATCAAATCCTCTATGTGTGTAAGTAATGGGTAAATTAGTCATCTCCCTACCCCCTGCCCCATGACAGTTTTCTTACCAGAGACAACTGTCAGTTTCCAAGTACGTTTCTAGGCATATTTTTACTTTAATTTTATTTTCATAATCTTACATTTTGTTTTTTAATTAATTTTAATTGGAGGATAATTACAATATTTTGATGGTTTTTGCCATACAATAACATAAATCAGCCAAGAGTATACGTGTGTCCCCCTCATCCTGGACCTCCCTCTCCACTCTATCCCTCTGGGTTTTCCCTTTCCGCGCCCTGCTTCATCTGTCGAACTTGCACTGGTCATCTGTTTTATATATGGTAATATATATGTTTCAACCCTGATGTCTCAAATTATCCCACCTTCACTTTCTCCCACTGAATATATTTATATGGACCAGCATTCAAAAGTTACAAAAGAATGTATAAAAGGTCCCCTCCTAACCCACTTTCCTTCCTTAGAGGCAACACACAAAACCAATTTTTAAGATATAATAATATATGTACAGTCTTCCTTGGTGGCTCAGTGGTAAAGAACCCACTTGCAATGCAGTAGGTTCAATCCTTGGGTTGCTAAGATCCCCTGGAGAAGGAAATGGCAACCCACTCCAGTATTCTTGCCTGGGAAATCCCACGGACAGAGGAGCTTGGAGAGGCTACAGTCCTTGGGGTCAGTCATGACTTAGTCACTAAACAACGACGTATGCACATATGTATGTATATATTTCTCCTTTTTTGCATAAAAGGTAGCAAATTACACACACAGTCTTGATCTTGTTTTTTCCCATAGTGTGGACAAGTTTATCTTATTTTCTGTGTGGCTACATGGTATTTCATTATATGGATTGACTGTTACTTATTTACCCGGTCTTCTGTCTGTGTTCCCTTAGATTGTCACTGATGATAGGCTGCAGGACTGGGGGACCTGTGAAACAAAGAAGGCATCTAGAGAACAGAATTTAAGGAGCCACTTGCTTTCAGGATTGTGCTAATGCAGGGCCAACACTTGCACAAACCCAGGGGTGAGTGCCCTCTTAAATCCTGCATTCACTCTCTTCTTCCAGCTCCAAGCCCTGCTATGCTCTTACAAACGGGCTGCAGTAAAATTGTTTGTACTTTTTTTTTTTTTTTTTGCACACAATGTTGGGAAAATTCTCTAGTGTTAAAATGTTACAGTCAGCATGTATGCAGGTCATCAAATTTGAATAAAGGAAACCATTTACACTCCAGCCAACACGCTAAGAGAAGCCATTTACCTGTGCCCTCACCAACAAAGTGTAGTATTAACACTTTTTGATTGTTGCTAATTGGATGAGTAACACATTGAGAAGAATGTGGTCGACCTAGTTGTTTCAAGGATTGGGCCTGAAATCTTCGTCTTGTATCTCAACGTAGAAACAAATGGAGTTCTAACTGCTGCTCACTCTCTCTTCGCTGATTGTGTTTGCCTGTATCTGCTCTTGGCACTGACCAGGAGATGGTGTTCGCACCCTTTCCCAGTCCTAGCTGAGAAAACAGGTTTCGGAGTCAGGCTGGGTTAACCCAGGTGGGATCTAAGTTTAGGCTTGCCAGATTTAGTAAATAAAAATACAGGAATATAAATACTGCATGGGATGTAATCTCCATACCACCACCACCCCCTGCAAAAAAAAAAAAAAAAAAAATCACATATTTGCAATGCACATGTAACTTGGGCAACCTGTATTTTATCTGGTATCCCTACCTGGGTTAAAATCCAACTGTGCCAGCTGTGAACCCTGTGACCTGGAATGAGGTCCTCAGCTGTGCCTCAGTTGCCTCATTTTTTCTGTTAATTCCACCCCATAAGGGTCTCATAGAAGCTGATGAGATCATCTGTGTAAAGTGCTTGGCTCAGTGCTGAGTACAGAACGGACCCTCCCAGCATCTACTTTGGCTTGTACAGTCTTCACTGTTCAACTTCCCAATAGGCACTAGGTTCTCCTTCTGGCCTCTGCCTTCACCCTGCTCTTCCCTTTGCCTCAGAAATCTCCAGGCAAGAACACTGGAGTGGGTTGCCATTTCCCACTGTGGGGGATGGGCTTCCCCTGTGACTCAGCAGGGAGGAATCCACCTGCAAAACGCAGGAGACACAGGAGACTCGGGTTCTATCCTTGGGTCCGGAAGATTCCCTGGGGGAGGGCATAGCAGCCCACTCCAGTATTCTTGCCTGGAAGATCCCATTGACAGAGGAGTTTGGCAGGCTACCCCCATGGGGGCCATGACGTCACAAAGAGTCGGACATGACTGAAGCAACTGAGCACGCAAGCATGCACTCCAGGGGGCCTTCCCGACACAGGGGGCGAACCCACGCCTCTTGCATCTCTTGCATTGGCAGGTGCATTCTTTACCACTACACCACATGGGAAGCCCCCTCCCCACCTTCAGCAGGCACTGATTCTTCCTAAGCCTATTGGTATTTGGTTTGCTTCCTTTGGGAAGGCTCTCGAATACCTCCCGACTAATCAGTTACCTCCACGCTGTGCTTCCCCAGGGCTCAGTGCTCCCATCACAAACTTCACAACTCACGTGATGCCATATGGCTGCTGCCTGTTTCCATGTGGGGAACCCTCCAGCCTTTGAGCTCCATGAGAACAAAGATAGCATCTTGCTTTTTCTGGTGTGACCGTGACCTAGCACACAGTAGGACAGCAGATATGCATCAAAGAAATACTTAGCTGAAGACAAATAATTTCTTCTAGCCTTGCAGTGCTTGGGCCTTTTTAGACTTTTGCCTCTATCTTTGAAAGAACAGTGACCATATTTGAAGTTTCACTGTGAATCTCCTATTAACTTTTCATTAGGTTGTGTATTTAAAATCCCAAATTGGAACCAGTGATTGAGGGACAGAGCTGCCAGTGCCAGAATTCAGATTATAAAGTTAAATCTTGAAGTAAAAAGAAGCACTCAGGACTTTCCTGGTGGTCTGGTGGTTAAGAATCCACCTGCCAGAGCAGGGGAAACAGATTCAATCCCTGGTCTGGGAAGATCCCACATGCCTGGGGGCAGCTAAACCTGTGCCCCCCAAGAAAAGCCACTGCAACGAGAAGCCCACTCTCCACAACTAGAGAGGAGTTCCCACTCTCTGCAACTCGAGAAAGTCCCAATTGTGACAGCAAAGACCCGGTGCAGTCAAAAATAAACAAACAAATATGAAAGAGTCATTCATTCTAAGTAAGACCTTTTCATGCATCTGGCACCCCAGAAGCTGCAAGCAGAAATGAATCGTGCTCATTCCTTCCTCAGAGGGGACTTGCTTGTAACCGTCCAGGAGCTTCTGTGGTCTTGGACATGGTATTGTTTTGTCTTTTAACAGCATCAGCCTTAAGCAATGTTTTACGTGTACCAAGTGCCCTGCAGCCTTTTGTTAAACTGGGTATTTTATCATTATGTATGTATAGAACTTATAGCACCAGGACTGGCTCTGAAGAAGACAAATACCAGATAGAGGATCACTTTGGAGGGAAAAATAACTCATGTAAGATCTTGGTCAGCAGCTCCAAGTCCAATTAATGGCAGAACATCTTTCTCTTCCACATTTTCTTATTCAAACAGGATACAGCTTACATGTATTTTTACAGCCTTCTTTCTGGCCATTTCTAGTATCACAGCCCTATTCCAATCTTTATTACCTCTTGGCTGAAAAACATAAAATCGCCTCTCCGTCAGCCCCTCTTCCTCCATGTGCTCCCTTCTAAGCCCCTCCCAACTGCCTTTGGCAGTTGAATCTTCTTGAAGACATGGTCCTCCTAATGTGGTGCCCCCTTGCCAGAACACGTCAGGGCACCCACACCGTCACTGTCTCCCTCATTTCTGTAGTGCAGGTGCACAGGTGGTCAGGACATTATTTTAGAAGCACGTATCACCTTTGATTCCTGGGCATGGGCCAACCTCCTGGGTCACAGTCCAGCCCCAGAACGGTATGGCTGTGGGTGTGTCTGCAGTGACAGAAACTCAGACAGGCTTTCCTTAAAAGCTGTATGTTTCCTGAATGTAGACCTTGATCTTGGCTCCCTTGATTCTGCAGTTACCACAAGTTGATCCTAAGACTCACTTGGAAACTCAGGAGACCCAGAATAGCCAGAACAACCTTAAAAAAGAAGGACAAAATCAGAGGAGTCATACTTCCTCATTTTAAACTTACTAGAAAGTTATGGTAATCAAAACAGTGTGGCACCTAAGGATAGGTATCAGATACCTATAGGATAGATACCTGATACCTAAGGATAGGTATCAGAAGTATAGAACTGAGAGTCTAGGAGCAAGCCCTCACATTTAGGGTCAACTGATTTCTGACAAGGTTGCCAAGACAATTCAGTGGAGGAAAGGATAATCGTTAAAATGGTGTGGTGGATACACTTGAATATTCATATGCAGAAGGCTAGATTTGGACCCCTGCCTCAACACCATATACAAAAATTATCTCAAAATGTAGTAAAGACCAAATAAAAGCTAACACCATAAAACTCTTAGAAGAAAACATAGGCATGCACCTTCATAACTTTGTATTAGACGTGATTTCTTAGATGTAATACTAAAAGCACAAATGACCGAAAAAAAGAAAAGAAGTAAATGGTACTTTATCAAACTTGAAAACTTTTGTACTTCAAAGGACATTATCAAGAAAGTAGAAAAACAGTTAACCCATGGAAAGGAGAAAAAATTTGCAAATTATATATCTGATAAAGGGCTAGTATCCTTAATATATAAAGAGCTCTGACAATTCAGTAATGAAAAGGCAAATAATGCAACTTAAAGATGGGCAAAGGATCTCAATAAACATTTCTTCAAAGAAGATGAACAAGTGGCCAAGACACTGTTTCCACTGTTTCCCCATCTATTTCCCATGAAGTGATGGGACCGGATGCCATGATCTTAGGTACATGCAAATAAAAACCACAATGAGATTCCACTTTATACCTCTGGGTATAAAGGCTCTGACCAAAAAGACAGTAGTAAGTATTGTAAATTATTAGGACCCTTGTACATTGCTGGTAGGAATGTAAAATGTAAAACGATGTTTTGGGAGACAATCTGGCAGTTATTTAAATGATTAACAATACAGTTACCATATGATCCAGCAGTTTCACTCCTAGAGAAATACCCAAGAGAAATGAAAGCATACGTCCACACAAACACTTGTTTATAGTTGTTTATAGCAGCATTACTCATACTAGCCAAGAAGTGGAAATAGTCCTTATGTTCCTCAACTGATGAATAGGTAAAGTCAACAAAGTATATCCTTACAATAGAATATCATTCAGCAGTAAAGGTATGGAGTACTGAATGGAGTCACGTCCAGCTAGAACATGAATGAGCCTTGGAAATACTGATAAGTGAAAGAAGGCAGCTACTCGGGACCATATATTGTTAGATTCTGTTTATATGAAATAAAAAAAATAATTTCTATAAAACACCTTCCTGGTCTTTTCTCTACTTTCTTTCTTTCTGAGAGTGAAGAACTTGTCTTACACATTGGCCTTGTCATTTGTTTTATATTTGTTCCCATTAAAATTATATTTGTTTACTCCACAGGATCTAATTCTGGTGCATTTGTTATGTTTTAAATGTCTTGATTGTTTTTCTGATTATAAAAGTAATTCGTGGTCATTATAAGAATTCAGACTTCACAGGAAACTGAAATGATTTCTGTCATTCCAGTCCCCCACAGATAATTACTATTAATAGTTTGTCCCATATTTTTCCAGAAATGTTTTTCTCTGAATATACAAATTATTGACTTATTTTAAACAGAATTACATATACTAGTTTTTGCAATTTTTATATCTTCTCAAATGATCCTCCCTAGTGGCTCAGATGGTAAAGAATCTGTCTGCAATATGGGAGACCTGGGTGTGATCCCTGGGTCAGGAAGATCCCCTGGAGAGGGAATGGCTACCAGCTCCAGTATTCTTGCCTGGAGAATTCCATGGCCAGAGAAGCCCCATGGGCTGCAGTCGATGGGATCGCAAAGAGTCAGACACAACTGAGGGGCTAACCCTTTCACTTTTCAAATGATACTACAGTGAATAGTCATGTCTTGCACACGAGCATATTTCTGAATGATAAATTCTTACAAGTGGAATTGCCTGGACACTAGATAATAATGAATTTATTTCTAACTGGGCCCTGCAAAGAGTTTTGGTTCATGGTATTAACCGTTTAGTAGATGCCCTAATGTGATTGCTCTAACCTTCATGTGACAAAGGGCCACCTGTGATGCTATTTCCAGAGGTCTTGGGGGCTGGCATTGGAAGTTCTTGTCTTTGGCAGGGCTCTCCCTCAGTACCAGGGTCTTAGCATTGTCCATCCATTCATCCATCTTTCACCAGTGCCATGTGGCCTCCAAACATCACAAATTGCCGGGTAAAGGCGAGCTGGCTCGTCTCCCCACTCACGTGCCAGGGTGTCAGCATACGCATGTGTGCTGTCCTTTCCTGCACAGCTTGGGGGACAGCAGCAGAGCCAGGGGCCTAAGCCTGAGAGTGAGGAGGATTCCAGGGAGATCTAAGATGACCTGAGGTCTCACACCCCTCCTCCTCACCTTATTACTGGGAGGGCTGGGTGGCGAGAGGGTTAGGGCTCAGAGATAGGCAGATGAACACACACTGCACATCGGGCACTTAAGGCATGATCTCATTTATCTTATGCATCTCCATGAAGGAGGTGATAAAATTTCCATTTTAAGGGCTAGAGAACTGAGGCTGAGAAGGGATTCTGTGCAAAGGGTACCTCACAGAGGCAGACTCTCAATTCAGAGCCTGCCTGTGCTTTGGCTTGAAATGCCAACTCCAGTATAAAAGTGGAATCATATAATATTTGTCTTTTTGTCATTGGCAAGTTATCCTTAGCATAATGTCCTCAAGACTGTTCCATGTTTTAACTTATGTTAGAAGTTCCTTCCTTTTTAAAGCTGAATTGTGTGTATATACCACATTCTGATTCCAGTGGTCTTGTATGGATGTGAGAGTTGGACTGTAAGAAAGCTGAGCACTGAGGAATTGATGCTTTTGAACTGTGGTGTTGGAGAAGACTCTTGAGAGCCCCTTGGACTGCAAGGAGATCCAACCAGTCTATTCTAAAGGAAATCAGTCCTGGGTGTTCATTGGAAGGACTGATGTTGAAGCTGAAACTCCAATACTTTGGCCACCTGATGCGAAGAGCTGACTCATTTGAAAAGACCCTGATGCTGGGAAAAATTGAAGGCAGGAAGAGAAGGGGAGGACAGAGGATGAGAAGGCTGGATGGCATCACCGACTCAATGGACATGAGTTTGGGTAAACTCCAGGAGCTGGTGATGGACAGGGAGGCCTGGCATGCTGTGGTTCATGGGGTCGCCAAGAGTCGGACACGACTGAGTGGCTGAACTGAACTCCTTCACTGATGGACATTTGGGTTTCCATGTTTTTACTATGATGAATAATGCCACTATGAAAATGGGTGCTGGTGATAGAGAAGCCTGGTGTGCTGCGGTCCATGGGGTCACAAAGAATTGGACATGACTGAGCGAGTGAGCTGAACTACTAGTGACGTTGAGCATCTTTTCACAGGTCTATAGACCATTTTATATCCTCTTTGAAGGTGTCGCTTGAGTGCTTTACCTACTCTTGCGTCAGGTTGTTTGTTGTGGTTGAGGTTTAGGAGTTTTATATATATATATATTCTGAATATTGTACCTTATCTGATACATAAGTTGAAAATATTTTCTACCATTCTGTAGGTTGCCTTTTGACTCTGTTGATGTCTTTTGATATATAAAAGTTTTTAATTGTCGTGTAGTCTAATTTGTCTATTTTTTCGTATGTTACCTGTACCAATACATCAACTTTTATATTGAAAAAAAGCTTTTGATTTTTATCTCTAATCTATTTCTTCCCTAGTCTTTTCCATGTCAATAAATGACATGGCTAACCTTCTACTTGCTCAGATGTCTGGGAATTATGATTGAATCCTTCTCCTTCATGTAGTCAATACAGCAAAGATTCCCCTAGTTTATACCTCCTAAATATCTCTTAAATCCTTCTACTTATACCTTCATTTCTTCATTGCCAGTATATAGAAATAAAGTTAATTCTTATATGTTGATTTTTCATACAATAACCAAGCTAATTTCCCTTATCAATTTTAAGAGGCTTTTTTCTTTCAAGATTTCTTGGGATTCTTCTATGGAGAGAGTCCTATCTTCTGAGAACAGATGGTTTTATTTCTTCTTTTCCAATCTGTATGCTTGTTATTTATTTTTTCTTACCATATCACACTGGTTTATCACTTCCAATATGATGTTGCACACAAGTGGTGAAGGCAGACATTCTTGCCTGGTTCCTAGTCATAAAGCATTAAGTATATATTGGCTTTAGGTTTTCTATGGATGTCCTTTATCCAGTAAAGGATGTCTATTTCTCTTCAGCTCAGAGGTTTTATCAACGTATTTTAAGGCTGATCTGAAGACAACAAGATAATCTTTTCTTTGATGAATATTGACAATAATTAGTCACACATTTCATAGTACCACATCATGTTAAAAATTCGAAGTCAATAAATGGTATAAATAGTATTTTGTTATTTTTATAATATTCTTTACCTCCTGGTTTAATTTTCTTTTATTGCATTAAACTTTTAAGAACGGTGTTTTAAGCACACTTTAGCTCTCCACACCGCCCTTGCCAGTCCCATGCAGAGCTGCCCTTCGCATGCAGCAGGTGTGTGCTGACCTCGGGTGTCTGTTTGCTCAGTGGGTCTCTATACCCACGTCTCAGCAGATGCCCCTCATCCAGTTCCAGCCCAGAACAATCCTTCTCCTTCTGTCTTTGAGTCATTTGTTACAGTTCTTCCTTAGCCAGTGTCTGTTTTTCTACCTCACTTCCTGTCTTCTTGGTAAAGCACAGAGCCTTGCTTAATAAACATCTCACAGGCACTCTAGATCCTTGGCCAGGTTTCCGGTTTTTTTCTCCTCCTGGTGCTCGTGAGGTTTGGCTTTGGGCTTTGCTACAGTATTATGACTTTTTTAGGAAGCTGTGCTAAGGTGTGCTATAAGCTATGTTAATTCTAAGGTATCGTTGTTGTTCTGACCCTAAAGAAAATTCTGACATCCACAAATGAGCATGTTTAGCAAAATGCAGATGTTTTCATTCAACTTGGGTTTTTACCATCTAGAATTTACTCTTTCACTTTGAAATTTTTACCTAAAAATTATTCACATTCCTGGAGAATGTTTTCATTCCTTCAGAAATGATTTTCTTTCCCCTTTTTGGCCACACTGCCTGGCTTCTGGAATCTTCGTTCTCCAACCAGGGATGGAACCCATGCCCCATGCAGTGGAAGCATGAAGTCCTAAGCACTGGACCTCCAGGGAAGCACCAAAAAATGATATACTGATTGCTATGTGTACATAGTTGGGTTACTGATAAAGAGGGAAGAATTAATATAGGTCTGAGGCTAGAGGGAAGACAGATAACATTTTGCATACCTGTTTGTATCAAAGTCTGGAATCAGTATGGTAGGAATTCTTACAGCTGCCCTGAGTTGTGGGAATTTTCACTCCCATTTCTCACATGATGAGGCCAAGGCTCAGAGGACCTGGATGACTCAGTCAAGGCCACACAAGGCTCTTGTAAAGGGCAAGAGCCAAGGTCCAAACCCAAGAGTCATAGACTCCACATCAACACATTGCCTCCAGGTGGGGGTATAGAAAGTCCTGAAAAAGCTGCACAAGAGAGGCTCATCTTTTTTTTTTTTTCTTATAACTTTAAACTTTATTTTGTATTGGGGTATCATTTCAGTTCAGTTGCTCAGTCGTGTCCTATTCTTTGCAGTCCCATGGACTGCAGCATGCCAGGCTTCCCTGTCCATCACCATCTCCTGGAACTCGCTCAAACTCTTGTCCATTGAGTTGGTGATGCCATCCAACCATCCCATCCTCTGTCGTCTCCTTCTCCTCTTGTCTTCAATCTTTCCCATCATCAGGGTCTTTTCCAATGAGTCAGCTCTTCACATCAGGTGGCCGAAGTATTGGAGCTTCAGCATCAATCCTTCCAATGAATATTCAGGACTGATTTCCTTTAGAATGGACTGGTTTGATCTCCTTGTAGCCCAAGGAACTCTTAAGAGTCATCTTCAACACCACAGTTCAAAAGCACCAATTCTTTGGTGCTTGGCTTTCTTTACGGTCCAACTCTTACATCCATACATGACTACTGGAAAAACCATAGCTTTGACTAGATGGACCTTTGTCGGCAAAGTAATGTCTCTGCTTTCTAATATGCTGGCTAGGCTGGTCATAGCTTTTTTTCCAAGGAGCAAGCATCTTTTAATTTCATGGCTGCAGTCATCATCTACAGTGATTTTGGAGTCCAAGAAAATAAAGTCTGTCACTGTTTCCATTATTTCCCAGTCAGTTTGCCATGAAATGATGGAACCAGATGCCATGATCTTCATTTTTTGAATGCTGAGTTTTAAGCCAACTTTTTCACTCTCCTCTTTTACTTTCATCAAGAGGCTTTTCAGTTCCTGTTTGCTTTCTGCTGTAATTGTGGTGTCATCTGCGTATCTGAGGTTATTGATATTTCTTCCAGAAATCTTGATTCCAGCTTGTGCTTCATCCAACCGAGTATTTCACATGATGTACTCTGCATATAAGTTAAATAAGCAGGGTAACAATATACAGTCTTGACATACTCCTTTCTCAATTTGGAACCAGTCCATTTTTCCATGTCCAGTTCTGACTGTTGCTTCTTGACTTGCATACAGATTTCTCAGGACGCAGGTAAGGTGGTTTGGTATTCCCATCTCTTTAAGAGATTTTCCACAGTTTGTTGTGATCCACACAGTCAAAAGCTTTAGCATAGTAAATGAAGCAGAGGTAGATGTTTTTTCTGAAATTCTCTTGCTTTTTCTATGATCCAGTGGATGTTGGCAGTTTGCTTTCTGGTTCCTCTGCCTTTTTAAAATCCAGCTTGAACATCTGGAAGTTCTTGGTTCATGTACAGTTGTAGCCTAGCTTAGAGAATTTTGAGCATTACTTTGCCAGTTTGTGAGATGAGTACAATTGTGTGATAGTTTGAACATTCTTTGGCATTGACTTTCTTAGGGACTGGAATGAAAACTGACCTTTTCCAGTCCTGTGGCCACTGCTGAGTTTTCCAAATTTGCTGACATATTAAGTACAGCACTTTTACAGCATCATCTTTGAGAATTTGAAATAGCTCAACTGGAATTCTATCACCTCCACTAACTTTGTTCATAGTAATGCTTCCTAAGGCCCACTTGACTTGGCACCCCAGAATGTCTGAGTGATCACACCATCATGGTTATCTGGGTCATGAAGGTCTTCTGTGTATTCTTTCCACCTTTTCTTAATATATTTTGCTTCTGTTAGGTCCATACCATTTCTGTCCTTTATTGTGCCCATCTTTGCATGAAATGTTCCCTTGGTATCTCTCATTTTCTTGAAGAGATCTCTAGTCTTTCCCATTCTATTGTTTTCCTCTATTTCTTTGCATTGATCACTGAAGAAGGCTTTCTTATCTCTCCTTGCTATTCTTTGGAACTCTGCATTCAGATGGGTATCTTTCCTTTTCTCCTTTGCCTTTTGCTTCTCTTCTTTTCCCAGCTACTTGTAAGGCCTCCTCAGACAACCATTTCGCCTTTTTGCATTTCTTTTTCTTGGGGATGATTTTGATCACTGCCTCCTGTACAATCTTATGAACCTCCATCTGTAGTTCTTCAAGCACTCTTGTCTATCAAATCTAATCCCTTGAATCTATTTGTTACTTCCACTGTATAATCATAATGGATTTGATTTAGATCATACCTAAATAGGTTGGGAAGATCCTTCAGAGAAGGGAAAGGCTACCCCCTCCAGTGAACCGAGAACTTCCAGATGTTCAAGCTGGATTTAGAAAAGGCAGAGGAACCAGAGAGCAAGTTGCCAATATCCATTTGACCATAGAAAAAGCAAGAGAATTTCAGCTTGCAAAGAGTCGGACACAATTGAATAACTATTGCTTTCACTTTCCAAGGATATCCTGTTGTTTTCCCTACTTTTTTCAAATTATGTCTGAATTTGGCAACAAGGAGTTCATTATCTGAGCCACAGTCAGCTCCCGGTCTTGTTTTTGCTAGCTGTATAGAGCTTCTCCATCTTCGGCTGCAGTGAATATAATGTCTGATTTCAGTATTGACAATCTGATGATGTCTACGTGTAGAGTCATCTCTTGTGTTGTTGGAAGAGGGTGTTTGCTATAACCAGTGTGTTCTCTTAGCAAAACTCTATTATTCTTTGCCCTGCTTCATTTTGTACTCTAAGGCCATACTTGCCTGTTACTCCAGGTATCTCTTCACTTCTTGCTTTTGCATTCCAGTCCCCTATGATGAAAAGGACATCTTTTTGTGTGTGTTAGTTCTAGAAGGTCTTGTAGGTCTTCATAGAACTGTTGAGCTTCTTCAGCATTAGTGGTTGGGGCCTAGACCTGGATTACTATGATATTGAATGATTTACCTTGGAAACAAAGACAGATCATTCTGTCATTTTTGAGACTGCCCCCAAGTACTGCATTTCAGACTCTTTTGTTGACTATGAGGGCTGCTCCCTTTCTTCTAAGGGATTCTTGCCGACAGTGGTAGATATAATGGTCATCTGAATTAAATTCGCCCATTCCAGTCCATTTTAGTTCACCGATTCCTAACATGTCGATGTTCATTCTTGTCCTCTCCTGTTTGGCCACTTCCAATTTGCCTTGATTAATGGGCCTAACATTCCAGGTTCCTGTTGAATATTGTTCTTTACAGCATTGGACTTTATTTCCATCACCAGTCACATCCACAGCTGGCCATTGTTTTTGCTTTGGCTCCGTCTCTTCATTCTTTCTGGAGCTATTTCTCTGCCCTTTTCCAGTGGTATATTGGGCACCTACTGACCTGGGGAGTCCATCTTTCAGTGTCCTATCTTTTTGCCTTTTCATACTATTCATGGGGTTCTCAAGGCAAGAATATTGAAATGCTTTACCAGTCCCTTCTCCAGTGGACCACATTTTGACACAGCTCTCCACCATGACTCGTCCTTCTTGGGTGACCCTACATGGCATGGCTCATAGTTTCATTGAGTTAGACAAGGCTGTGACCCATGTGATCAGTTTGGTTATTTTTTTGTGATTGTGGTTTTCGTTATGTCTGCCCTCTGATGGATAAGGATAACAGGCGGTATTGGGGTATAGCTGATTAACAATGTTGTGATAGTTTCAGGTGGATAGCTGGAGGACTCAGCCATACATAGACATGTATCCATTCTCCTCCCAGCCCCCTTCTCATCCAGGTGGGCACATAACATTGAGTAGAGTTCCATGTGCTATACAGTAGGTCGTTGCTGGTTATCCATTTTTAACGTAGCAGTGTGTACATGACCTTCCCAAACTCCCTAATCATCCCTTCCCCCTGGCAACCACAAGTTCATTTTCTAAGTCTGTGAGAATTTCTGTTTTGAAGGTACGTTCATTTGTGTCATTTCTTTTCAGATTCCAAGTATAAGGAATGTCGAACGATATTTCTCCTTCTTGGTCTGACTTGTTTTGTTTAGTATGACACTCCGTTTTCTTCCATGTTGCTACAAATCGCATTATTTCATTCTGTTTTATGACTGAGTAATACTCCATTGTGTGTGTATATACACACACACCACATCTTCTTTATCCATTGAGAGACTCGTTTTTGATTGAGAGGATCCAGGGAAGATGGGCTTCATGTGTTTTAACAGGTTATTGGGGATTATTTGTGATTGTCCAAGAGCAGCATCCTTCTGAAGTTTGGAAACAAACAGACACTATTATTATGTATATTTGACAGCTATTGAAGTATACCTATTATATAATTCACAGCTCCTCACTATAAATTGCTTTCTAGACAAGGCCTCCTTTCCAAGTTTTCCATCATTTGTTTCATTTGTTTGAGGCTGACTTGGAACTTCTCTGTGCATGGTCATTAGCTGCTTAAACATTCTTTATGTCTGGCTTAGGCCGTGTGTGAAGCACTGTGATGAAATGTCTTTTGAAAATCAAGAACGGGAGAGATTCTGCACTCCAGTGTGTTATAAAGTCCTCGTCCTGTGGATCAGGATGCTGTAATGAGAGCCCACACTCACCGCTGGAGTGCCAAGTTTAAGTCCCTCACTGGTTGTCAACTGAGTTTATACTCGAGCAGTTTTTAGAACAGTGCCTGGCCTGGAGTAAGCACTCAGTAAATATTGGCTAGTGTTGAGCGTCAGAAAATACCCCCAAGTCAATGGAAAGGAGACAGTTGTGGTGGCTTTGGAGTCTTTTAGGAAATAGGTTATGAAAAGTAACGATAAATTGCTCTTGATTCATAGAGTCCTTTTGAGATGGTTTATCCCATTCAAAGTCATAAAGGATTCATCCTCTGTAACAAGTGGTCTGTTCACTTGGTAAAAGAGCTGACCATTGGGGTATTAGAGGGCATTAGAATCAACACAGCACAGTCCAAGGTTAGCTAAGGAAGCAATGTCAGTCAATGGCCTCTTCAAATCAGGAGCCTCAGGGTCGGGCCAAACTAGTGACGAGGCAGATGCTGGCTACAGGCAAATCCCCAGCACCACTGAGGGAGAGGCTTCCTGGTCCCCATTGCCAGGAAGGACCTGCTCTTCTCCTCACCTGAACTCTTAACTCTGGGTCAGCCAGCCTTTCTCCAGAGAATTCCACTCACCCCAAGATTGCGATCCACTGGAAATACAGCCACCTGACTGGCCTCCCCCAAATCTTCTTTCATCCTTAGGATCCCGGAGCTAAGAAATTAAAAAAAAATTTTTTTTAATGAAAATAATAAGCTTTTAAAATTCTAATTAAAAAATATATATTTATTTATTTATTTTTGGCTGTGCTGGTCTTTGTTGCTAGTTGTGGGGAGCAGGGCCTACTCTCTAGTTGTGGTGTGAGGGTTTCTCATTGTGAGGGCCTCTCGTTGCAGAACATAGGCTCTAGGGCACACAGGCTTCAGTAACTGCAGCACATGGGCTCAGTGGTTGCAGTTCCCGGCCTCTAGAGCACAGGCTAAATAGTTGTCAGGCACAGGCTTAGTTGTTCCACAGCATGTGGAATATTCCCAGACCAGGTATCAAGCCCATGTCTCCTGCATTGGCAGACAGATTCTTTACCCCTGAGCCACCAGGGAAGCCCTAAAATTTAATTCTTTTTCAAAATGAAAATGATACATAAGCTTGCAAAAAGTAAGGAAGAAAGGAAGGAACTTTTAAAATATAGTATAAAGGGTTTTAAACCAAATATGAAAGTTTCCTTCACTTCCCACATCTGTTTCCTAGCTTTAACTGGAGTTAATAGTTCCCTTTGTATCTTTGGAAAAGTTCTATCCATAAGATATGAATATGTATAAGCCTTTCTAAAACGTGTGTAATTTTTACCCCTCTATGTCTTTCCTTTTTAATTTAATTTATATTACAGATCTTTCCAGAACATCAATATAGATCTACCTGTTTCTTTTTTTTTAATGTATTTTATTAGGATTAAACATAAAAATATTTCTGTGAGATATGGGAATTCTGAACTCTGAAGCATCTAACAACATAGCTAAAAGTAAGTGAACACCAGACTTGGAAGAATTATAAGGAGAAATTACAGTAGGACCTAACCAAATCTTTCAGAAACTCATATAGATTCAGTAGGCCAAAATCAAAGAATAATGACATAGAAGATTTGAATCACCCCATTAACACATTTGATTGAGTGGAAATATGAGGGACTCCATGTTCAACAGTTAGAGAATGCACATTCTTTACATACTCTCATGGGATATTTAGAAAAGCAGGCCTATACTTGACCATAAAGGCAATCTCGGGGCTTCCCAGGTGGCTTAGTGGTAAAGAATCCACCTGCCAAGCAGGAGATGTGGGTCTGATCCCCGGGTTGAGAAGATCCCCTGGAGGAGGAAATGACAACCCACTCCAGTACTCCTGCCTGGGAAATCCCATAGTGTCACAGAGTCAGACATGACTTAGCGACCTAACAGCAAAGGAAAGTTCACTACTGCTATCTCCTTGTGGTTGTAATTGCTGAAATGACTTTGTCTTTCCCCTCTCTTTCTTGCCTGAGTTGGTTCTCTCTCTCTCTCTCTGTCTCTAAGTCATGTCCGACTGTTCTGTGACCCCATGGAGGTTGGTAGTCCAACAGGCTCTGAATTCTAGCAGTTCCTACTTCACATCTGCCTTTTTTCCCACCTTCTAGACTATACTTCTGCTTTATGGTCTTAGCTGTAATTGCTTTGTAAAGATTTTTCTGCTTTCTTTTCAATTCATGGTGGAAATGGAATGTGGGGTATAATTTTCGTATGCTCGTGGCAGGATTTTTCAGGTGAGTTTTTAATCAGCCCTTGTGAACGTGGGCTGCTTTCTTTCACTGTTTCTCTTTTGCTGTCTTTGCAGGATGCTGAGCTTATTCCTGAGGACTATCAGGAATTCTGTTCTTTCCCCACTCTAGTTTTCTCAATCATTTTTAGTACTATCTGATACAGATAGGTGTGCTGCTGTAATTTACTTGACAGAATATCTGACTGACCAGTTTGAAAGGGTTTGTGTCTCTGACTCACACCTCACCCCCAGGTAACTAAGTCAGTACCTTACACATCGTGGGTACTCGATAAATATTTGTTGAATATATTAGCACAAAAAGAAACAGATCCGAGGTTAAATTGGTCATTTAAAAACCCATTTATTAAGGCTTTAAAACATTATTACAGGGAGTTTGGAAGCCAGGAAGCTGAGGGAGGGGGGAACCTCACTCTTTGTCCAAACAGTCATCTCCGTGATGACTCTGGAGTCCCAGAGGGAATGTGCTTCACCTTAGTGCACTGAGCCTCTGCACTCTTAGACACTTGTGTGTGCGTGGAAAGTCACTTCAGTTGTATCCAACTCTTTGCAACCCTGTGGACTGTAGCCTGCCCGGCTCCTCTGTCCATGGGATTCTCCAGGCAAGAGTACTGGAGTGGGTTGCCATGCCTTCCTCCAGGGGATCTTCCCAACTCAGCGATTGAACCTGCGTCTTTTTGTGGCTCCTGCACTATAGGTAGCCTCTTTACCACTGAGCTACCTGGGAAGCCCCTAGACACTGTCAGTAGAATATAAAATACGTCTTCCTCCTTAAGAGGGAAGTTTGCACAGGCCAGTTGATGTAGCCATTTGGATTCAAAAATTTTTCCCATAAAGGTGGTCACACAGTCCAGAGTCATGTGTATTGTGAAGAAAAAGAAAAATACCTGTTGTTGGAGATTGGCATTCACAGCTGTGTCCGCACACCTCAGGGGTGCAGTTGATGACCCCTTGAAGCAGGGCAGAAACTGTTTCTATTTATTTTCTAAATAAAAGAAATTCAGCTTCACTAATATTTACAATTAGAATGAGCCTGTCCCATCAGCTCAGTCAGCAACCTTGGGTCGGGTGGCCACCTAGCTGACTCTTTACCACTGAGCTACCTGGGAAGCCCCTAGACACTGTCAGTAGAATATAAAATACGTCTTCCTCCTTAAGAGGGAGGTTTGCACAGGCCAGTTGGTGTAGCCATTTGGATTCAAAAATTTTTCCCATAAAGGTGGTCACACAGTCCAGAGTCATGTGTATTGTGAAGAAAAAGAAAAATACCTGTTGTTGGAGATTGGCATTCACAGCTGTGTCCGCACACCTCAGGGGTGCAGTTGATGACCCCTTGAAGCAGGGCAGAAACTGTTTCTATTTATTTTCTAAATAAAAGAAATTCAGCTTCACTAATATTTACAATTAGAATGAGCCTGTCCCATCAGCTCAGTCAGCAACCTTGGGTCGGGTGGCCACCTAGCTGTTGAATGTCCATGGAAAGGGGGACAGAGTTTCCCCACCTCACATATTGATTTGTTTTTAGCATGACTGCTCTTTGTAGTTTCTGTGGGTCCCATTGAGTGGATTTCTAGATTATTCTCTCTTATTTGATGTTAGCAAAGGCAGGAACAGCTTCGGCCGTTTCAGAACAGGGCCCTCTCTTGCAGGGAGGCCCTGGCGGAAGGAGCAGACAGAGGACCTACAGCGGGTGCTCAGGACCGTGGACAGAGACATCCCGCTGGTGCTGGTCAGCGGCAACCACGACGTGGGCAACATCCCCACCCCCGAGACCATCGCAGAGTTCCAGCGGACTTGGGGAGACGACTACTTTAGCTTCTGGGTCGGGGGTGTCCTGTTCCTCGTTCTCAACTCCCAGTTCCTGTACGACGCCTCCAAGTGCCCCGCCCTGAAGCAGGAGCATGACCACTGGCTGGACCAGCAGCTGCGCACCGCAGGGCAGCGCGCCTGCCAGCACGCCGTGGTCTTCCAGCACATCCCGCTCTTCGTACAGAGCATCGGCGAGGACGACGACTACTTCAACCTCACCAAGTCCGTGCGGAAGGAGATGGCAGATAAGTTCGTGGAGGCAGGTAGGCCCAGGGCTGCGGGGAGGGGGCGAGGCGATGGGGGAGAGCCTGGTCTGGAGAGGAGGCATCCAGATCCTTCTCCAGGCCGAGGGGAGAGAGGGCGGGGCCTTGGACCGAACTGGGTTCTCACCCAGCTCTGCCACTGGTGGCCGCGGGACCTTAGGCTGCGAGCTTCAGCTTGCTCGCCTGTCAAGTAGGAACAGCGGAGGCAGCGCTCGCAGGATGGCTGTGACGCTTCAGTGAGAAGACGGCCCCGACTGCGTTAGAGCAGCCCGCTAGCTGAGGGCTGAACTGTAACTGCTCGCTGCTGAGAATGGGGACCCTGAAGGCTGGGGGTATGGGAGGGGTGTCTGAGTATGGCTGTAGGTGCCCCAGGCGAAGGCACAGGCCAGGGTTATCTTTTCTTATTGCTCTGGGAAGCAGGAATTTGCCCGGGGGCAGATGGTGTTTAAGAGCCACACTTCCTAACAGGATTAGATGTAGCCCAGGGAAATCCTGGGATGTGGCTACAGAGCAGGTCAGGGAGCCTCATCCCTCTTCCTCTATGAGGTGGACCGAGTTCTCCTCCAGAAGCAGGTGAAGAAATCTATTTAGTTTGATCTTAACCCTGCTGTGAATTTCAAGCTAATCATACACATGACAGGTACGCGTGTGCATGCACACACACACAAAATGAAGATGCCCTACCGCCGTAGACCTCCAGTCCCGGTGGCGCCCTGTGCCTCACCAGCCCGCACAGCTCATTTCTCCTCGCGGGAGCCCCTGCAGTTTTCCTTTCCTGAGAAGTGGCGCATTCTCAGCTCATTCCCCGCATTACCAGTGACTTGGCAGGATTCCAGTTGTGACAACTGTTATGCCTCTTGTTTTGGCCCTAATGCCTCCTTTCAGATCCTTCCAAGAGTGTACTTCATCAAATTCTTCTAAAATTTAAATACATTCTTTTATTTGCTAGAGTGTAGGGAGAAGGATTCATGGCAAACAGATGGGGAAACAGTGGAAACAGTGGCTGACTTTATTTTTCTGGGCTCCAAAATCACTGCAGATGGTGACTACAGCCATGAAATTAAAAGACGCTTACTCCTTAGAAAGAAAGTTATGACCAACCTAGACAGCATATTAAAAAAGCAGAGACATTACTTTGCCAACAAAGGTCCATCTAGTCAAGGCTATGGTTTTTCCAGTGGTCATGCATGGATGTAAGAGTTGGACTATAAAGAAAGCTGAGCCCGAAGAATTGATGCTTTTGAACTGTGGTGTTGGAGAAGACTCTTGAGAGTCTCTTGGACTACAAGGAAATCCAACCAGTCCATCTGAAAGGAGACCAGTCCTGGGTGTTCAGAAGAGCTGACTCATTGGAAAAGACCCTGGTGCTGGGAAAGATTGAGGGCAGGAGGAGAAAGGGATGACAGAGGATGAGATGGTTGGATGGCATCACTGACTTGATGGACATAGGTTTGGGTGAACTCAGGGAGTTGGTGATGAACAGGGAGTCCTGGTGTGCTGTGATTCATGGGGTCGCAAAGAGTCGGACACGACTGAGTGACTAAACTGAACTGAGAGAGAAGGAAGTAGTCTGACCCAGTAGCAAACATTCATTAAAAAAAATAAAAAGTCCCTATCTAGTGGGAAGCTGCTATATAACACAGGGAGCCCAGCCTGGGGTTTTGTAATGACCTGGAGGGGTGGGAGGCTCAAGAAGGAAGATATATATATATATATATAATTATGACTCATTCACCTTGTTGTATGGCTGAAACCAACACAACATTATAAAGCAGTTATCCTCCAATTAAATAAGATCAGGAAAAAAGGGAAAAGATAAAAATACTACCTCACAATAAACTGTAGCCCACCAGGCTCCTCTGTTCATGGGATTTCCCAGGCCAGAAAGCTAGAGTGGGTAGCCATTCCCTTTTCCAGGGGATCTTCCCTACCCAGGGATTGAACCAGGGTCTCCTGCTTTGGCGTGCAGATTATTTACCATCTGAGCCACCAGGGAAGCCCATATAATTATAACACATTCGCATTATTGTGTGGCAGAAACCAGCACAACATTGTAAAGCAATTATCTTCCAATTAAGATAAAATAAGATCAGGAAAAAGAGGGGAAAAATAAAAACACTACCTCACAATAAAAGCCTTTATGACATGAAAAGAAAAAAAAATCCTGACACTTTTCATCTTTGAGCATTAAATGTGTTCCCATTTACTTGCAGAAAGGACAATAGGCCCTTCTCTCTTTTCGAGACATTTTACAAAAAGCTTGCATAATTGGCAACATTTTCCAACTGTTCCATGGAGATGAAGTTGGAAAACTTCTGTTAAGGCCTTTGAAATTTTCTGCCATGCTGGAGTTGGTGCAGAGAACCATTGCTGATGATGAGGAAATGAAGTGTCAAGATGGCAGCAGCACCCCCGCGGAAACCACTTTGTAACAGAGAGTGATGCCAGCGAGAGCGCTTCATGCCACTGAAGCGATCCCTCTCATATCACGTGTTAAGCCATGTGAATGCCATCCCTGTGGCTGCTCTTTGTCCTGTGTCCTTGTCACCCACACCCTTGAGTGGCGTGTGGTTCTGGGTTTCTCGTCCTTCGTAGGACGAGCATGGGCAGCCCACAGACACCCCCAGATACTGAGAGTGGAGACACTTCCAAAGAGGGAGCCCCGCCCCCCAACTCCCACAGGGCCTCCTCGAGGAAAGCCTGCTGCCCGCCCACCAGGAACCCCAGACAGTGGCACTGAGTCTGGGATGCACCGGCCTCCTCGTGCGTCAGGACTGCAGCTCCCCCGAGCTCAGGGCGGGCTTGATGGTGCACCCAGAGCTGGTCTGTGTCTCAGGGGTGGGCTCCAATTGCCCCAGCTCACAGAGACTGATGCACCACCAGAACAGCATTGTATTAATGTGGAGCAGGGCTGAAACCATCCCCCTCACCCCAGCAGGGCAGTCTCTTCCTGCAGGCTGAACGACATGGAAGGTCAAGTTATAATCAAGGTTATGATCTTCCTAAGCACGAGATAGAGCAGGCGAACTAGTTTTCTTACTTGCTCTTTAAAAAAAAAAAAAAAAAAATTGAAGTATAATTGATTTACAATGTTGTGTTAGTTTCAGATATATAACATTGTGATTCAGTGTTTTGGGGGCCTATACTGCATTATAAGTTACTGCAGGATATTGGATATAATTCCCTGTTCTATACAGTGTATCCTCATTACTTATTCCTTTCATTTATAGTGGTTTGTCTCTGTTAATCCCATACCCCCTAATTTGTCCCTCTTCTTTCCCTTTTGGTAACACAAGTTTGCTCATTGTGTCTGTAAGTCTGCTTCTATTTTGCATGTACATCCATTTGTATTATTTTTTAGAGTCCACGTACACGTGATATCATATTGTATTTGTCTTTCTCTGACTTATTTCACTGGGCATAATAGTCTTTAGCTTCATTCACATTTTGCTGCTGATGGTAGTGTTTCTTTTTTATGGCTGAGTAATAGTCCATTGTTTCTGTGTAATAGTCCATTCCATTATCTGTGCGTGTGCACGTGTTTGTGTTTGTATGTATGTGCCACACCTTCTTAATCGAATCATCTTTTGCTGGGCACTTGAGTTGCTTCTTACATCTTGACTGTTGTTAATAATCTTAGCAGCTCTTAATGGCATCTGGCACGGGAACCCTGGTGGATTCACCTCTAGTTTCAGGCCTCATTGCCCAGGAAGACTGATACCTCCTGTGCCTTTAATCCTACCTCTTTAATGTCTCTCCAGCCTGTCCACTTCTTTAGGCCACCACTGCCTGGCATCTGGGTTGTAGCAACAGTGCTGAGTTCCTGGGCCACTCTTGCTCCATCCTGGCCCATTCTCCACCTATAGCCAGACGGGTTTGTAGCCCCACAGCATCTACCCTTCTGAGGCCCCTCACCCTTAGGATGAGACCTCACTCTTCACCACTGTCTCTGCCTCTTCCATTTCATTGGGCCAACGCCATCTCACCTTCTGCACAAGGTGTCCCCAGCCCCACCCACTGGGTTCTTCTCCAGCTTCCCTTGTTTCCAGTGCAGTTGTAGGCGTCGAAGCCCCCTAGACTCTGAACTCCCTGAGTGTAGGGGAGGCCTGGCCCAGGTCTTAGCTCGTAATGAATACTTCATTGGTGTTTGTGGAATGAGAGAAGAACTGAACCTCTGCCTCAGGCTCCTTCCCTCAGTGGCCGACCGGCCCAGCGGCTGATCAGCCCAGCTCGTTTTTCTGTTTATCGCCCACCACATGCCTGCTGGAAGGCCAGGTCCCACTCTGTGGAGCTCCTGCATGCAGCCTCTGCGTGATGTGTTCCAGGTGCTGGGCAAGTGTTCTGAGTCTGGTCCTTCCATCTTGGGTGAGGCCATGCATGTGACTGTGTCCTGACCCCTACTCGCTTTCCAGGCTCACCTCGCAGTCGATTGCTCTCTTCCCGGGTGGCCCCTTGCTGTTCCACCAGGCAACCCCTTCGTGTGTGAACGGACTGCTCTTCTTGGTCACTGGTCACTGGCCTCGCAGTCTTCCCCTAGACCTGCTCAACCAGGGAGAAGCAGAAAGAAGGGTGCCCTTCCTGCAGTCACCTGCCAGTTGGCGTGGCTTCCCAAACCAGGCCCTTTGCCTAATGACCTTTCAGACTCAGAACAAGCTGCAGGCACCGCTGGGCAGGAAGAGAGGTCAGATGTAGTCACAGCTCCATGGCAGCCTGCGTGGCCTGCTGGGTTTGGGAGCATGGGTAGGTGGCCTCCATGGGGAACGCAGGCCCCCACGACTCATTGATGCAGGAGATCACTCAGGTCATGGCCACGTGATTCTGGAACTCATTTTGGAAAGCCAGCAGTTCAAGTGACATTTTGTGAAATTCATTAACTTAAAGACCATGATCAAATTGGGGGTGATGATGACAGATGGTATTTAATACTGCCTCCAGCTTTTTTATCCCCCACAGCAATATTATTCCCTAATACTATTTCAGTCTCATTTATCTCCATGTGCTAAAATGCCAGTCCTCAAAAATATGTCAAAAGCTCATCAGAATATCAGGGTAGTTTTTAATTATGATAATTGTGTTGTTATAAAATATCCTTTTAAAGAGCACACCCCTCCTCAAACCACCACTTGGAGGTAACACCCAGCTTCCTTCTAGCAAGCTTAATGAATAATTCTGAATCATTGTGTGGGATGAATAAATGATTTAATAATGAGCATCAACAATCATCTCACATTGTGGCATTAATTTCCTAAATGGGATGAGGTAAATGAGGAGGAAGGGCGTTACTATACAACGGGCCACCGCATGTGTAGGGATGCTCTCCGTGAATCAAAGCCTTGAGCTTCCGAGCTCAGGTTGCCCTAGAAACGGATGCATTCTGCTTCTCCTTTCGAAGCTCAAAAAAAGAAAAAAAGTCTTTGTATGATCTGGAAAAGTTGTCAATAGCCAGGACAAATAAATAGTTTTCAGGGCAGGACAGTTACACAGGTGTGAAGCAACCCTGTTACTTCCCGTCTTCATTCACTCTGCCCGAGGATAGTTAATTTCATTACGTCCACGGGATGTAGAAATTGGTCTTCCCCTTGATTCACCTTGAGGCTTCCCTTGTGGCTCAGCTGGTAAAGAGTGTGCCTGCAATATGGGAGACCTGGGTTCAATCCCTGGGTTGGGAAGAGATCCCCTGGAGAAGGGAAAGGCTACCCACTGCAGTATTCTGGCCTGGAGAATTCCATGGACTTTGTAGTCTATGGGTTCACAAAGAGTCAGAAAACAAGTGAGTGACTTTCACTTTCTTTCACTTAATTCACCTGATATTTCATTGGAGTTGCAAGGGCAGAAGATGATAGAATCTTAGTCGAGACCCTTGGCCATTGTCTGTAATACCCACTGCAGTATTCTGGCCTGGAGAATTCCATGGACTTTGTAGTCTATGGGTTCACAAAGAGTCAGAAAACAAGTGAGTGACTTTCACTTTCTTTCACTTAATTCACCTGATACTTCATTGGAGTTGCAAGGGCAGAAGATGATAGAATCTTAGTCGAGACCCTTGGCCATTGTCTGTATCCCTTATGCCTTTTTCAGCAGACTGTTAATGTGTGACCCAGTTAATAACAGATTTTAATTTAAAAACTCAGTCTTAAAAAAAAAAAACAAAGTCTAGCTCTTTCGTTGACCCTGCTTCGCTTGATGTCTTGATACCTTTTCTTTTCTCCATTCTCCACACAGAGATTAGAACTGTGTAGTAGAAAGCCCAGAGCGAATTTGGCAATTATGAAAAATTCCAATAAGTTGATCTTTCCTGTAAAAGTTAATGAGTAATTTCACAGAATTATAGTTTCATCTCTATTTATGCAAAAAAAAAAAAAAAAAATGGAGAGAGAGATCTTAGCCCATGTAATATTATGGTTTTGGAATTTCAAAGTTTTAAAGAACAAAAAGGTCAGGTTTCCAGGGTCTGCTTTACAGGAAAAATGAAACATCAAACCCTGCTCTGACATCTAATACTGGGTCATATTGAAATCATTTTTTTCCATCCTGCTTCCTCCAGAAAATGGAGTCCCAGCTTTGTTCATCTCTGTAAATCCAGCTCCTAGCCAAGATTATCACTTAGTAGCCACTCAGTAAGTAAACATGAAATTGAGTTAAACTTGACTCACATTTACCCATCAGTGAATCCTAGATAATGTGCATATTATCTCTTGACTGGTATTTACCAGCAAATTTGCCCTGCACATGGTCAGACAGCTAACATTTTGGGCTGTGGTCTCTGTAAAGTGAAAGTGTTCATTGTATCTGACTCTTTGCGACCCCATGGACTATAGCCTGCCAGGCTCCTCTGTCCATGGGATTCTCCAGGCAACAATACTGGAGTGGGTTGCCGTTCCTGTTTCCAAGGGACCTTCCCAACCCAGGGATCCAACCCAGGTCTCCTGCATTGCAGGCAGATTCTTTACCATCTGAGCCACCAGGGAAGCCCTGCAGTCTCTGTAGCGACTACTCAGCTTGGCCTCTGTAACGTGAAAATAGCCACCAGTGGTACCTCAGCAAGTGAGTGTGACTGGCTTCCAGTAAAACTTTATTTACACAAACAAGAGGTGGGCCTGAAAGCCATAGATTTTCCATCCTTGGCTTAGAGAAATGTTCCCAGTACAGTGTGAGACCCTTTCTCTCCCCTGAGACCTTGTCAGCAATGTGCACACGTCTAATTCCAGTCTGCTTCAGGTCACAACTGCCAGCTCACTGAAGAGTCTGCCCAGAAGGGGCCCCAGACTCCTCAGTGGAGGGCCTGCCTGGGTGTGGCTCATCCTACTGGAGGCCCAGGGTGTGGGGGGAGGGTGGGAAGGTTCCTGGGGCACTTACATGCTTTTGTAACACGTGTTAGGAAAAAACTGTAACTAGCTCATCAAGTGAAAGAAAAATAACATGCCAAGTAGCATGGGTAATAGGCAGGTAAGGCTGAATTTGTGGTGGTGGTACAAGGGGTGACGGGTTCTCAAGGGTGGGGTGCCAGAGGCCCTGTAACCTCACAGGCCAGCGGGCAGGCTGTGGCTTCAGACAGACCTGCACTCAAGTCCTTTGGTGCCACTCCCAACCGAGCTGCTATTGTTTAGTCACTAAGTCTTGTCTGACTCTTTGTGACCCCGTGGACTGTAGCCCACCAGGCTCCTCTGCCCATGGGATTTCCCAGATGAGGATACTAGAATGGATTGCCATTTCCTTCTCCAGGGGATCTTCCCGACCCGGGTTTTGAACCCAGGTCTCCTGCATGGACAGATGGATTCTTTACTGCTGAGCCACCAAATGGGGAAAGCCCATTCCCCAGCGAAGTGGCTTCCCGTAATCTGCTAAACATCTTTCTGGCTTAGTTTACTCCCGTGTTAAACGGGGCTACTCATCCCATCCTCACAGGTGTCTCTCACACGGGGTTGGTGTGAGAATCAGGTAAACGGAGGCATGTGTGAGAGCATGCAGCACCACGCCTAGGACACGGCCTCTGCTTGATGAAGGGTAGTATGTCCTTATCTGACCCGGACCAGCACTCACAGCAGGCAATAGCTGTCCCCAGGGTCTGGCTTCCTCCTTTTGTTAGAACTTTCCTCCCCACCCTCATCACCCTCTCGGGGCTGGCAGGAGCAGGCAGCTTCTTCTTGGGAGGATGTTGGTGATTGTGTACAAAGCAAGGGGAGGCACGTCGAGTGTGTGGACTTGCCTGCAGTTGCCCAAGATAACTTCACATACTGGAAAAGGAAGAGGAATTAGCAGCTCTCTTCAGAATACAAACTAAGGAAGTGAAACTAGACAAGAAGCCTCTTGGCTTCTGGGCTGTGCAGAAAGTAGTCTATCTCTAGGGTTTTCAGAGTGAACAAGGAATACACACTTTCCAGCTTTGTAGTAAGTGTGTATTGGTTGAAGAGGCTGGGAGCCACTGAACTAGATGGTAAATTCCTATGGAATTTAGTGAGAGGATTTGACTCTGCATTTGTTTTTTTAAAACATGCACCTCCACCAGTTAATGTGCTGATAAACACACTTTGGAAGGTGTAATCTCATAGTCAGAGTTTTCTGAATCCAGGAAATGGATCCACAGGCAACGGCCATCATCAAACAGTGCTCTCTGTTTTTAATGCCCTAAAATAAAAGCAAGCTCTCTTAATGGTTCTTTTTTTAACTGACTTTCAAGTAAGAACTCAACAAGCAGTCCTGTTTTGAGCATCTGTAGAATTCAGTTTCTGGGGGCATATCAGCTTGAGGAATTTTCACCCTCGTTAATTTACATTCCGTCTTGAATTCATCTTCCAGGTTGGTCTGCTTTATGTTTTAATCAGTTCACCATAAAACCTCATGCTTTAGTCATTTGATGTCTGTGTCTCCCTCACTATAAACCGAGATAAAAGACCAACTGCGGAAGCTACATCTGGTCCTAAGTAATGGATTACATTTCTCACTTTGGAGGTATCCTTAACAGTTGGGCTAATTAAAGTTAAAATCAAATCCTGATGGTAAATATTTATAAATTGCGAATCTGGCATGCGTAAGTGTGTGCTGCTGATTCCCAAAGTTAAATCAGCATCTATCCACTCAGCAAATAGCTTGGGCCCTGTGCTGGGCACCCAAGACAGAGTATTGTATGTCACCATCAAACTGAAAATTCAAAATCTTGTTGGAAAACCCCATTGTGGTATTTCCAAAAGGAGCCACAAGTACAGGGGAAACAGCTGTGTCTGTTTAAGCTTATTAAGTCAAAATATTATAGCTGTTTTTTTGGGAGGAGTCATGTTTTTAAAATAGCAATTAGTGTCATTTTCAAATGAGCCATGGGATTCCTGTGTAAAATTGAAATGTCCCTCACTTAGCTCAGCACTCTTACTTCCTATACTAGTTTAAGTAATTTTTTCTTTACTGGACTTGCTTTCATTTAAAAGGCACTTGCCCCCACTTTGGCTGACATTGCATGCATGCTAAGTCGCTTCAGTCATGTCTGACTCTATGCGACCCTATGGACTGTAGCCCACTGGGCTCCTCTGTCCATGGGATTCTCCAGGCAAGAATACTGGAGTGGGTTGCCATGCCCTCCTTCCTTCAGGGGATCTTCCCGACCCAGGGATTGAACCCACATCTCTTACATGTCCTGCGTCGGCAGGCAGGTTTTTTACCACAAGCGCCACCTGAGAAGCCCCATGACTAATAGTATGTGGTGAAACATAAAATAAGCTGGAGGGGATTTCCCTGGTGGTCCAGTAGCTAAGACTCCATGCTTCCAAGGCAGGGGGCCCGGGTTCCATCTCTAGTCAGGAACTAGATCCCACATGCCGCATCTAAAGAACCCACAAGACACAAGAAAGCTGGAGAATCCTGCATGCCACAACCAAGACCTGGGATAGCCAAATAAATACATGTTTATATGCAGATTTTTTAAGTTGGAAATTGCTTTAGTTAAGGTTTACAGTTTTACTTAACAGAAGTGTTTGCCTGTTGATGATTTAAATAGAAGTAAAGACCAGGACCCAATTGGGAAAAGCCTCCTCTACTCTGTTGTCACAGCCCAGGGTCCCGTGACTGTGTCTGCAGGCCAGGTGAGGAACCCAAGCGCGCAGCAGTGAGGAGCCTGGGTCCGTTTCAGATTTAGATTCCAGACATGCAGGAGGAAGGAAAAGAGCTTCTCTTCATTGTCTTCTTTACGCAAGGCACTCCCCCGCACCCTGGGGGAAGTGCAGGTGAGGAATCCTTGCAGGGCCTTGCTGGGTGGGAAGGCAGGCAAGCGAGTCCTGGCCAGAATAATGCTGCTCCAGCCTCCTGCTGGGTGGGGCCTGTGGTGGTCTGTCTGCCTCGGGGGCTGTAACCTTACATCCTAACGTTGCTCCCTCCGTGATGCCACTGAAAGGGAAAGTCAGTCAATCATGTCCAACTCTTTATGACCCAATGGACTAAACAGTCCATGGCATTCTCCAGGCCAGAATATTGGAGTAGGTAGCCTGTCCCTTCTCCAGGGGATCTTCCCAACCCAGGGACCTAACCCAGGTCTCCCGCATTGCAGGTGGATTCTTTACCAGCTGAGCCGCAGGGGAAGCCCAGGAATACTGGAGTTGAGTAGCCTATTGAATGATGCCACTGAATGCACCCAGTAGAGCTGTTTTTCCCCTGAAAAAGGCAGAAGATGCACAAGCTTCTTGTGAGCCATGGCTAATACTCAGGGTTTGTTTTTATGGCTTGTGTTATTGCTGGTGGCTGTGTTCATTGTCCCTGCAGCCTACACAGCACCCCTCAAGGTGTTGGCTTTCTCAGCATTTTACTGACGAGCAAAGTCCCAGAGGCTGAAGCACTTGCTCAGGCCACAGAACTGGGAAGAGGAACAGATTATCTCTGGGTTTTTATGGGGATCAAATAAGGTAAATCCAACACCTCGACACAGTGTCTGGTTGCTGGTAAGTATTCAGTGATAATGTGCAGTTAGGATTAGCCATCTTACTGTCATCGTTTTGACTATGATAAAAATATTGTAGGTGACTTAGCATCAGAGAAAGTAATGTATAAGGAACCTATTTTCTCCCTCACACGAGTTCACAGCTCTGACCCACTGCTGGGTGGCTGGAGGGTTGCCAGACTTGGAACCCAAGTCTTTCTGTGTTCTTTCTCCGTCTCCTGTGCCCACCACGCGGGGCTCCTGTGTCCCCGAGTCAACCCCCACAAGCGAGTGTTAAAGACCCCAGGGTCACCAGCGTCCTCAAGTGTCAGTTTTACTTCATAAGCCATTTAGAGCACAATATTATGTTAACATCATAATAATTTCCACTTCCTAAATTACTACAGGTATTTTTTTCATGTATTTACTCATTTATTGATTTATTTTTGATTGCACCGGGTCTTCATTGCTTTCTCTAGTTGCCGCAGGTGTTTCTCTAGCTGTGGCATGTGTTGTGCGCAGGCTTCTCCTTACGGTGGCTTCTCTTGCTGAGGAGCACAAGCTCTAGGTGGGCAGGGTTCAGGAGTTGTGGTGCACCAGCTTAGTTGCCCCCGAGGCATGTGGAATCTTCCCCGACCAGGGATCGAACCCATGTCCTCTCTATTGGCGGGCAGATTCTTACCTACCTGCCACGGCGAATTCCCACAGTTTCTATTGCTCTGATTTCATAGATGAGGAAACTGAGGCACAGAGAGACACATCTGCATGCCCAGTTTCATACAGGTCAGCTCCAGTCCCAGGGCTCCAGCTCTGAGCCCTGGCCTCCTAATCGTGCTTTCAGGATAATGAATAGAATGCACGTTGGGCAAGATGAGAGGACCCAGGCCAGCATGTGTTGGGGCAGTTCCCACCTGCTCACCTACCACCTCCACTCTGCACCTGTACTTCTTCAGGGGCTGCCCCAGGGAAGGAGCTGGCCCAGCCAGTTATGGAGGCTTAGAATCACAATAATGAATAGAATGCACGTTGGGCAAGATGAGAGGACCCAGGCCAGCATGTGTTGGGGCAGTTCCCACCTGCTCACCTACCACCTCCACTCTGCACCTGTACTTCTTCAGGGGCTGCCCCAGGGAAGGAGCTGGCCCAGCCAGTTATGGAGGCTTAGAATCACAGCATCTGAAGGGGTCCTGCTGGGTGGGGGTCCAGGAACTCCTACCGGGTGTGGAGTTCCCCTCTGGCTTCAGTGAACGGGCTTCAGAGTAAGCCTCTCAGCTCATCCTTTCATCTTGAGTAGGTGGACTGTTCCTTCTGCCGACAAAGATGCTGCTTGAAACAGGAAGGGGTCTCTACTTTCCTGCAGACTCTGACCAGCTCCCCTGGGATCCAAGTCCGGGTGGGCTCCCATCTAAGGACTGTTGTTGTTTAGTCACTAAGTTGTGTCTAACTCTTTGCAATGCCATGGACTATAGCCCACCGAGCTCCTCTGTCCATGGGATTTTCCAGGCAAGAATACTGGAGTGGGTTGCCATTTCCTTCTCCAAGGGTTCTTCCTGACCCAGGGATTGAACCCAGGTCTCCTGCATTGGCAGGCAAATTCTTTACCACTGAGCCACCGGGGAAACTCATCTGAGGATTCAGTTCAGTTCAGTTCAGTCACTCAGTCATGTCTGACTCTTTGCGACCCCATGAATCACAGCACGCCAGGCCTCCCTGTCCATCACCAACTCCCGGAGTTCACTCAGACCCATGTCCATCGAGTCAGTCATGCCATCCAGCCATCCCATCCTTTGTCATCCCCTTCTCCTCCTGCCCACAATCCCTCCCAGCATCAGAGTCTTTTCCAATGAGTCAACTCTTCATATGATGTGGCCAAAGTACTGAAGTTTCAGCTTTAGGATCATTCCTTCCAAAGAAATCCCAGGGCTGATCTCCTTCAGAATGGACTGGTTGGATCTCCTTGCAGTCCAAGGGACTCTCAAGAGTCTTCTCCAACACCACAGTTCAAAAGCATCAATTCTTCGGCGCTCAGCCTTGTTCACAGTCCAACTCTCACATCCATACATGACCACTGGAAAAACCATAGCCTTGACTAGATGGACCTCAGTCGGCAAAGTAATGTCTCTGCTTTTGAATATGCTATCCAGGTTGGTCATAACTTTTCTTCCAGGGAGTAAGTGTCTTTTAATTTCATGGCTGCAGTCACCATCTGCATTGATTTTGGAGCCCCCAGAAATAAAGTCTGACACTGTTTCCCCATCTATTTCCCATGAAGTGATGGGACCAGATGCCATGATCTTCATTTTCTGAATGTTGAGCTTTAAGCGAGCTTTTTCATTCTCCTCTTTCACTTTCATCAAGAGGCTTTTGAGTTCCTCTTCACTTTCTGCCATAAGGGTGGTGTCATATGCATATCTGAGGTGATTGATATTTCTCCCAGCAATCTTGATTCCAGCTTGTGCATCTTCCAGCCCAGCGTTTCTCATGATGTACTCTGCATAGAAGTTAAATAAGCAGGGTGACAATATACAGCCTTGACGTACTCCTTTCTTATTTGGAACCAGTTGTTCCATGTCCAGTTCTAACTATTGCTTCCTGACCTGCATACAGATTTCTCAAGAGGCAGGTCAGGTGGTCTAGTATTCCTATCTCTCTCAGAATTTTCCACAGTTTATTGTGATCCACACAGTCAAAGGCTTTGGCAAAGTCGATAAAGCAGAAATAGATGTTTTTCTGGAACTCTCTTGCTTTTTCCATGATCCAGCGGATGTTGGCAATTTGATCTCTCGTTCCTCTGCCTTTTCTAAAACCAGCTTGAACATCTGGGAGTTCATAGTTCACATATTGTTGAAGCCTGGCTCGGAGAATTTTGAGCATTACTTTACTAGCGTGTGAGATGAGTGCAACTGTGCAGTAGTTTGAGCATTCTTTGGCATTGCCTTTCTTTGGGATTGGAATGAAAACGGACCTTTTCCAGTCCTGTGGCCACTGCTGAGTTTTCCAAATTTGCTGGCATATTGAGTGCAGCACTTTCACAGCATCATCTTTCAGGATTAGGGCGGCAGAAAGACCTCACTTTCAAAATGACAACTGTAGGTCATAGAAATGAGCAAATGAAAATAAAGGTTGGTTTGAGATACTACCTTGAGAAAAGAGGCAAATTATGGCCATTGACTTATTTCAACTTGTGTTTGTTAAAATGTTGGTTGTTACTGCAAATATACACCAACCCTTTGGATGAACAAAGAATGAATCAAGTGTCATTTGGTTTCCTTGGTCTAAATTGTATAACAGAATCCTTTGTCAGCATCCTGTGTTTGACATTGGCAACAACATAATTGAGGGTCATTCTTATAAGAGAAAAAAATATTTGCAGGTTTCATCAATTTTCCCAAGCGTCTTTTTCTGAATCTATCAATAATCCAATTATTTCCCCTCTGTGGTACTTGTGTGTGTGTGCCCATGGGTGTCTGTTCTGCGAGAGCCTTGGTTTTGATGACTTCCCCACGATTCGGACAGTTCTCTGGTGTCACTTTCCATCAACTTTATATATAATCCTTCATCTTTGGTATGATTTGCTCCACCTCTCCTCCCTGGTGGAGCAAGTCAGGTACAGAGGAGTAGTCACTAGAGGCTTGGTTTATAAATAATTCATTCATTAATGTCTTCTTGTTAGTAAATTCTCTTTATACAGCTAAGATCATATGAGCATTTTAGAGGCATAAGATTGTCATACAAAGCATTATCTCATGTCATTAAAAATATTCTCCAAGTCACAGATGTTTTTATGCCCTGTAGACATACCATGTTCATTGAACTCTTTTGCCATTATTGGACCTTGAGGTTGTTTTCAGGTTTTCTCTATGATAAATGCTACTGTCATGAAGTTCTTTCTGCTCAAACAAGCCCAAATCTTAAAAATGCTTCAGTTCAGTTTCAGTTGAGTCACTCAGTTATGTCCGACTCTTTGCTGTCCCATGGACTGCAGCACACCAGGCCTCCCTGTCCATCACCACTCCTGGAGTTTACTCAAACTCATGTCCATTGAGTTGGTGATGCCATCCAACCATCTCATCCTTTGTCGTCCCCTTCTCCCACCTTCAATCTTTCCCAGCATCAGGGTCTTTTCAAATGAATCAGTTCTTCACAGCAGGTTGCCAAAGTATTGGCGCTTCAGCTTCAACATCAGTCCCTCCAATGAATGTCCAGGACTGGTTGGATCTCCTTGCAGTTCAAGGGATTTTCAAGAGTCTTCTCCAACACCACAGTTCAAAAGCATCAGTTCTTTGGCACTCAGCTTTCTTTATAGTCCAATTCTCACATCCATACATGACTACTGGAAAAACCATAGCCTTGACTAGACAGACCTTTGTTGGCAAAGGAATGTGTCTGCTTTTTAATGTGCTGTTTAGGTTGGTCATAACTTTTCTTCCAAGGAGTAAGCATCTTTTAATTTCATGGCTGCGGTCACCATCTTCAGTGATTTTGGAGCCCCCCAAAATAAAGTCTGACACTGTTTTTCTGATCTTCCATCTATTTGTCTTGAAGTGATGGGACTGGATGCCATGATCTTTGTTTTCTGAATGTTGAGCTTTAAGCCAATATTTTAACTCTCCTCTTTCATTTTCATCGAGAGGCTCTTTAGTTCTTCTTCACTTTCCGAAATAAGGGTGGTGTCATCTACATGTCTGAGATTATTGGTATTTCTCCCGGCAATCTTGATTCCAGCTTGTGCTTCTTCCAGCCCAGCGTTTCTCATGATGAACTCTGCATATAAGTTAAATAAGCAGGGTGACAATATACAGCTTTGATATACTCCTTTTCCTATTTGGAACCAGTCTGTTCCATGTCCAGTTCTAACTGTTGCTTCCTGACCTGCATGCAGATTTCTCAAGAGGCAGGTCAGGTGGTCTGGTATTCCCATCTCTTTCAGAATTTTCCACAGTTTATTGTGATCCACATAGTCAAAGGCTTTGGCATAGTCAATAAAGCAGAAATAGATGTTTTCCTGGAACTCTCTTGCTTTTTCAGTGATCCAGTAGACATTGGCAATTTGATCTCTGGTTCCTCTGCCTTTTCTAAAACCACCTTGAACATCTGGAAGTTCACGGTTCACGTATTGTTGAAGCCTGGCTCAGAGAATTTTGAGCATCTTTTTGCTAGCATGTGAGATGAGTGCAATTGTGCAGTAGTTTGAGCATTCTTTGACATTGCCTTTCTTCGAGATTGGAATGAAAACTGACCTTTTCCAGTCCTGTGGCCACTACTGAGTTTTCTAAATTTGCTGGCATATTGAGTGCAGCACTTTCACAGCATCATCTTTTAGGATTTGAAATAGCTCAAGTGGAGTTCCATCGCCTCCACTAGCTTTGTTCATAGTGATGCTTCCTAAGGTCCACTTGACTTCACATTCCAGGATGTCTGGCTCTAGGTGAGTGATCACACCATCGTGATTATCTGGGTCGTGAAGATCTTTTTTGTATGGTTCTTCTGTGTATTCTTGCCCCCTCTTCTTAATATCTTGTGCTTCTGTTATGTCCATATCATTTCTATCCTTTATTGAGCCCATATTTGCATGAAATGTTCCCTTGGTATCTCTCATTTTCTTGAAGAGATCTCTAGTTTTTCCCATTCTATTGTTTTCCTCTATCCCTTTGCACTGATCACTGACTTTCTTATCTCTCCTTGCTATTCTTTGGAACTCTGCATTCAAATGTGTATATGTTTCCTTTTCTCCTTTTCTTTTTGCTTTTATTTATGAAACAAACACCTGAAATTGGTCTTGGTAAGACCAGGCATGACCTGGAGTCACATTTTGCTGAGGAGGTTCGACACTTTAATTGGAAGAGTTCTGGAGCTCTGGACACTGCAGTCTGGTATTGTGCATATGGTCACACTCACCTTTGGATCTTGAACACTCTGTGCATGTTCTCTGCATTTGGAAACTAGAGGAACAAAGATGAGTAAGCGTTGGTCTTAACCTCACAAAGCTCAATCCTGAGGGCAAAGTCGGGAGGGAACCAGAGAATTGCAATCAATGTGGAAGCCTTAGAGTGAGGACTTCCTGATGTTAGAGATTTGTTTTTAATATTTAAACCCCCCTCTCCATAAATCAGGGCTTCCCTGAGGAGCTCAGCTGGTAAAAGTCCACCTGCAATGCAAGAGACCCCTGTTCAATTCCTGGGTCAGGAAGATCCAGTGGAGAAGGGACAGGCTCCCCACTCCAGTATCCTTGGGCTTCCCTGGGGGCTCAGACGGTAAAGAATCTGCCTGCAATGCGGGAGGCCTGGGTTTAGTCCCTGGTTTGGAAGATCCCCTGGAGAAGGGAAAGGCT
>SJYX01008724.1:69789-92069 GCA_006410675.1 Oreotragus oreotragus | reverse complement strand
CCATCTATTTGTCTTGAAGTGATGGGACTGGATGCCATGATCTTTGTTTTCTGAATGTTGAGCTTTAAGCCAATATTTTAACTCTCCTCTTTCATTTTCATCGAGAGGCTCTTTAGTTCTTCTTCACTTTCCGAAATAAGGGTGGTGTCATCTACATGTCTGAGATTATTGGTATTTCTCCCGGCAATCTTGATTCCAGCTTGTGCTTCTTCCAGCCCAGCGTTTCTCATGATGAACTCTGCATATAAGTTAAATAAGCAGGGTGACAATATACAGCTTTGATATACTCCTTTTCCTATTTGGAACCAGTCTGTTCCATGTCCAGTTCTAACTGTTGCTTCCTGACCTGCATGCAGATTTCTCAAGAGGCAGGTCAGGTGGTCTGGTATTCCCATCTCTTTCAGAATTTTCCACAGTTTATTGTGATCCACATAGTCAAAGGCTTTGGCATAGTCAATAAAGCAGAAATAGATGTTTTCCTGGAACTCTCTTGCTTTTTCAGTGATCCAGTAGACATTGGCAATTTGATCTCTGGTTCCTCTGCCTTTTCTAAAACCACCTTGAACATCTGGAAGTTCACGGTTCACGTATTGTTGAAGCCTGGCTCAGAGAATTTTGAGCATCTTTTTGCTAGCATGTGAGATGAGTGCAATTGTGCAGTAGTTTGAGCATTCTTTGACATTGCCTTTCTTCGAGATTGGAATGAAAACTGACCTTTTCCAGTCCTGTGGCCACTACTGAGTTTTCTAAATTTGCTGGCATATTGAGTGCAGCACTTTCACAGCATCATCTTTTAGGATTTGAAATAGCTCAAGTGGAGTTCCATCGCCTCCACTAGCTTTGTTCATAGTGATGCTTCCTAAGGTCCACTTGACTTCACATTCCAGGATGTCTGGCTCTAGGTGAGTGATCACACCATCGTGATTATCTGGGTCGTGAAGATCTTTTTTGTATGGTTCTTCTGTGTATTCTTGCCCCCTCTTCTTAATATCTTGTGCTTCTGTTATGTCCATATCATTTCTATCCTTTATTGAGCCCATATTTGCATGAAATGTTCCCTTGGTATCTCTCATTTTCTTGAAGAGATCTCTAGTTTTTCCCATTCTATTGTTTTCCTCTATCCCTTTGCACTGATCACTGACTTTCTTATCTCTCCTTGCTATTCTTTGGAACTCTGCATTCAAATGTGTATATGTTTCCTTTTCTCCTTTTCTTTTTGCTTTTATTTATGAAACAAACACCTGAAATTGGTCTTGGTAAGACCAGGCATGACCTGGAGTCACATTTTGCTGAGGAGGTTCGACACTTTAATTGGAAGAGTTCTGGAGCTCTGGACACTGCAGTCTGGTATTGTGCATATGGTCACACTCACCTTTGGATCTTGAACACTCTGTGCATGTTCTCTGCATTTGGAAACTAGAGGAACAAAGATGAGTAAGCGTTGGTCTTAACCTCACAAAGCTCAATCCTGAGGGCAAAGTCGGGAGGGAACCAGAGAATTGCAATCAATGTGGAAGCCTTAGAGTGAGGACTTCCTGATGTTAGAGATTTGTTTTTAATATTTAAACCCCCCTCTCCATAAATCAGGGCTTCCCTGAGGAGCTCAGCTGGTAAAAGTCCACCTGCAATGCAAGAGACCCCTGTTCAATTCCTGGGTCAGGAAGATCCAGTGGAGAAGGGACAGGCTCCCCACTCCAGTATCCTTGGGCTTCCCTGGGGGCTCAGACGGTAAAGAATCTGCCTGCAATGCGGGAGGCCTGGGTTTAGTCCCTGGTTTGGAAGATCCCCTGGAGAAGGGAAAGGCTACCCACTCCAGTTTTCTGGCCTGGAGAATTCCATGGACTGTATAGTCCATCAGTCACAAGGAATCAGACACGACTGAGCACCTTTCACTAAACTCCGTAAGTCACACTTGAAGATATTTAAATACTTTCTTGCTACCCATTTGATAGGGGGATGGTTTCCCTTTAGAGTGTGTGAGCTGCATCCTACCTGTTGCCATGGATGGCTTCCACACCTGGGGCATCCCATCCCTCCTTCTTTCCTCTTTTCTTTTTCCTTCTTCCTCCATTGTCCATGCCCCTTCCTTCCTTTACTTTAATTCATAACAACTTTTACTTTGAGGATGTGCCTTCCTGAAATCACTCCATGAAATGTCTGCTTTGGGGGCACCCATTCAATTAATTTCTTAGAGTGGGGTTTGCTGAGCCCACGTATCATGGCACAGGCTGCTTTCGAGGAAAAGAAACCTTTCTGTCCAGTTGATCCATCAATACCCAGAAGCATGGTGATCAATGTCCCCACTTCCTGTCTTCTAATCAAGATTATGGAACAGCTGTTCTCAATCTTGTTGAGGTCACTGACCCTCTGGCTAAAGGTGCCCACTCATTAAAGGTGAAGCCAGGTGCCTGGGGACAGCAGGGGCTGGCTGGTCAAAGGATACATGGGCTATAATTTTATAGGAATTATATCATTATAATTTTTCTTTCTCAAAAGCTGTGAAAAGGAGATCTTACAAGATGGAAATATTTATTATCTGTGGGTGGTGAGAATATAAATGTTATTATTAGTTTTTTTTTTTTTTTTTTTGCCTCATCTGAATCTTCTGAGTTTCTCAAAAAAATGAAAAAAGGAGTAATAAAAAGAGTCCTGTAATGAAGTCAAGGTCAGGGTTTGGCAGACTATTTCTGTAGAGGCCCAGAGAGTAAATCTCTTAGGCCTTGTGGGCCCAGAGGTAAAATTGGAAAGAATACATAGGTGCTTATATAAACCAAAACGTATGCTACTTAAAAATGTAAGAGGCATTCTTCATTCACAGCTCTTATGAGCTGATAGACAATTAGCTGTGGTTTCCTAACCCCTGGTATAGGTACTTAAGATCACTCTCCACTGACACTTGTATTTAATAATAGTTACAGAGCCATCAGTTATTTCAAAAGATTATGCCACTTAGCATTTTCCACATTTCCTCTCGTCTACCCACAAGTGAGAGGCTAAAATCTAAGGGAGGAGATTTTCTTTCTTTGTTTTCTGTTGATCGTGTTTTGGGTCTTTCAATATCACACTCTATCTCTGATGGGTGTTATCAACTTCTCACTTCCAGATTGCCTCCAAGTTGTCGTATGTAAGTGAAAAGTGTTAGTTGCTCCATGGTGTCTGATTCTTTGCAACCCCATGGACTGTAGCCCGCCAGGCTCCTGTCCATGGGATTCTCCAGACAAGAATACCGGAGTGGGTTGCCATTCCCTTCTCCAAGGGATCTTCCCTACCCAAGGATTGAACCCAGGTCTCCTGCTTTACAGGCAGATTCTTTACCATCTGAGCCACCAAGGCCTAAGGTTACCCAGAGCCCCACCCCCTCCTTTGTGCCAGGCATTGCCCTGGGTCCACGTCTTGGTCTTATTGAATGTTTGATTCTTGAGAAAGCAATTTCACATGCTGTGGAAAGGATGTCAGAATATCTCTGGCAAAAGGGCCCTCTGTTGGGATCCTACTAGCCCCACCCTACTAAAGAAAGTCCTGAGAACTCTTGTATTATCTTCAGGGAGCTTCCAAAATCCAACTTACATCATGTGTCTAAAAGCAGATTACTGATCATCCCAAGAGACTTTAGAGTTACAGGTCTAAAAAGGATAGGATTGTATTTATTCCTTTTGACTGTATGTACTCAGAAACCCCAACTTGGCCAGCTCAGAGAATACGGAAGTTTATGATCCTGTGTGGCTCAAGGCTCTCAGACAAGTCTAACTTGGGGACAGGATCTTGCCGGGATTGTGCCGCCTCCGCGCCGCCGCCAACTCCCCGCAGTTGGCCCTTTCCCTAGTTTGTACCTTCTCAGGTGGTTGCTATAGTTCTGAGCATTACATTCAGGCTTGGCCTCTCCCAGGAGGCAGGAAGGGGGACTTGTAAAAAAAAAAGAAACATCACATTTCCCGGGAGGACCCCCAGCAGACATCCTCCCACAGACTTGGACCCCAGGCCCTTTCCCAGCCCCCCCGGGGAGCCCTGGGAAGAGAACTGCCTCCTTCTTGGGCTCTGGGGATGCAGCCCATGACCCGCCACGGCAAAACGAGGATCCTTGTAGCCAAGGGAAAAAGGAAGGGCATGAATATCAGGAGGCAACCAGCACTGTCTCCCACGGCAAGGAAGGAGGAACCACATTCACGCCTTCTTTCAAAAACAGGACTGAGGAACTTCCCTGGTAGACGCATGACCAAGACACCTCACTCCCAAGGTAGAGGGCCCGGGTTCGATCCCTGCTCAGGGAACTAGATCCCACATGCTGCAACTAAAACCTGGTGCAGCCAAATAAAGAAAAATGAAAATTTTAAAAAAATCACCCAGGCCTGAAAAGTGCTGTGTCCCCAGGGTGTGTAGTGAGCCTGCGCTGGGGGGTCAGACACATCCTTTCTGAAGCTCACAACAATTCCATCCCCTCCTTTAAACCGAGGAAACAAGTGTTCAGGACAGTAAAGGAGCTCATGTGGCGTCTAAGACTCAGGATCAGTACTTAATCCACCGTCTCTGCCCTCCACCCTCATTTTGTAACATCAGGCCTCCTTTTGTAAGGAGCCTGGCAACTCCTTTGTAACAGCAGAAAGTACTGGCGCTCACATTTTCCTTCGATAATATTGGCAAAGGGGAGGTTTGTCTCCTCCAGGACACCTCCTAAAACGCAGCTTGTGAACTGCCAGAAATTTCCGTGTATCCACTCACTGTCTTAACTCTCCATCCATCCATCCTCCAACAGTCACTGATAGAGCAGCAGCCCTGTTATCTTCTTTCTGGGGATGGAGGTTTATTCAGACTTGGCTCCCGTCCTCACAGGCCAGCAGGGGCCACCGGGGGGAGCAGCAAGAAACCACAGGCCAAAAGCAGAGGAACATGCCAGGAAGGGGAGGGAGGAGAGACTGCTCTGTCCAGGAGGAAGTTTTCCGCCAGGAGAAGAGAGGCAGGGTCCTGAAGGATGAGTGAGAGGTCATCAGGTGCCTGTGGGCAGGAAGAGGGCACTTGAGAGACCGGGAGAACACAGGCTGAGGCTGGAGCCACAGCAAAGCTGGCAGGTACCAGGCCGGCGCTGAAGCTCCTCGGTGACCAGAGGAGGGCTCAAGTGTGGACGACATGAAACAGGAGCCAGATCCAGCCCCAGGGTGACGGAGGAGCACGGGAAGGTTTTACGTGGAAAAGTGGCACAGTCAGGCTTTGCATTTTATAAAGACAGCCTTGCCCTGTCTGTCCTGGATGCATTTCCCTTCCTTCTTTCCCTGATTTTGTTCCGGGCCCCATATGACAGGCTGAAAACACTCCTTTCCAGATGTCCTTACACCTAGTATAGCCACATGTCCCAGTCCTGAAATTCAGCAAGTGGCACTTCCTGGAAAGCTTTCCGTTGGCCCTTCCCTCTTCTCCCTGCCTGGAACTTGGACATAATGTCTGGAAGCCCTGCAGCCATTTTGCAATCTAGACGACAAAGCCACAAGCTGAGGTTGGAGTAGGACAAAAGGAGCCTGGAATCTTGGTGAACATTGTTGAGCAGCTGCACCCATCCTGACTGCCCTCCTTCTTTCTCAGTATGGGATGGACTACTACTGCTAAGTCACTTCAGTCGTGTCTGACTCTGTGCGACCCCATAGACGGCAGCCCACCAGGCTCCCCAGTCCCTGATAGAGGTAAATACAGGCACATGCTTTGCTTGTTTAAGCCGCTGACAGCTGAATGTTATCCTGACACACTTGGGTCAGAAAAGAGGGTCGAGCAGGCAGCCGTAAAAACCATCCTGAGGATGGAGAGCAGAAAGGACTGTGAGCAAGTTCAGGCAGAAAACCCCAGGGCATGCAGGAGATGCACAGCCCATGGCCCTGAAGCGGGTGGCTGTGTGCTGGCCCAGGGAAGCCCATGAGGAGGAGCAGGCATGGGGTGGAAGAAGTGAGCTTGCAGTACCTGCAGGGACTTCAGGAACAGGTCCTCTGAGCAGTGGGAGAACTGAGTCTGGGCCGGGAAATGATCTCGGTTGTCAGCAGGCGGGGTGGCAGAGGCTGCAACAGGCTGTGGTTGTCCAGCGAGCAGAGAAGGGCGTGGGCAGAGCCCGGGGAAGGCTGCCATCTAAAGGGCTCATGGAAAAGCACATGATTTAGGTAAATTCCATGTTGTTTAAGGCATCTCTGCCTGATTGGATTCTTTCCATTCCTGGTTGTTAAAATGGAAACTGACTCTCCCAAGGTCCCCACATTGCAGTGGCACAGCATTCCCCTTCTGGGCCCACCTGGTCCAACCTAGAGCCCTTTCAGTTCAGTTCAGTTGCTCAACATGTCTGACTTTTTGCCACCGCATGAGCTGCAGCATGCCAGGCTTCCCTGTCCATCACCAATTCCTGGAGCTTGCTCAGACTCACGTCCACTGAGTCGCTGATGCCATCCAACCATCTCATTCTCTGTCGTCACCTTCTCCTCCTGCCTTCAATCTTTCCCAGCATCAAGGACTTTTCTGATGAGTCAGTTTTTCACATCAGGTGACCAGAGTGCTAGAGCTTCAGCATCAGTCCTTCCAGGGAACATTCAGGACTGTTCTCCTCTAGGATTGACTGGTTTGATCTCCTTGCAGTCCAAGGGACTCTCAAGAGTCTTCTCCAACACCACCATTCAAAAGCATCAATTCTTCAACATTCAACTTTCTTTGTAGTCCAACTCTCACATCCATACATGACTACTGGAAAAACCATAGCTTTGACTTCTATCCCAGTAAATTTCATCTCCAGCAGTCTGCATAACATCTCCCTCCCGTGGCTTGCTGCCACCTCCATCTACCTCCCTCAAGTATTTTTGGACAGATTTCCAATCTGATACATGAACATGCCGTCAGTCAAAACAGTCTTTTTAATGAGCCTCTTGTCCTGACAGCTGTGTTTAAGATAGGGCATAGAAACCGGGTAATGGAAATCTAGAAAATTGTCCATTCTGGATTGAAACCTGACTGTGTGCCCCCATGGTTCCAGCTCACACACAGGCCTGCTGTCTTCTTTTAAAAATAAAGAGGAAATTATGAATAGTGAGAAAGATGTAATTTGTGCAAATGAAAAAAAAAACTTCTGATGGACTACTTGGAGGAGATGAGAAGAAGGTATAATTATTGAGCATGGCCTGAGTACATCACGTGCAGCTTCCTGCTGTGTGACCCTGGGCACGGCTCTGAACTGGGAGTGGTTGATATTAGTCCTGCCTTCCCGATGAGGGGAAGCCAAGGCTCAGAGCAGGGCGTGCACATGTTACACTCACACAGCTCAGCAGTGGCAGGCTGAGGTTAAAGCCAGCATCCCCTGAGTCCCTACCCCAAGCTGCCACTGCTTTTCTGGCAACCAAATATGAAAATTAATAAAACATTAATAAAATACAACCCTCCTCCAATGAACTTATGGTTTCTGGGACAAGGAGAAGGATGGGGGCAAAGGAATAGTTAGAGAGTTTGGAATGGACATGTACACACGGCTATGTTTAAAATGGATAGCCAACAAGGACCTACTGTATAGCACAGGGAACTCTGCTCAAAGTTATGCGGCAGCCTGGATTAACATTGTTAATCGCTTATACTCCGAAATAAAAAAGTTTTAAAAAAATACAGCCCTCCCCTCTGAACAGGTGGAGGCCCCTCTCCAGCACCTCTCATATGGGCGTGATGACTGACCAGCAAATCTCTCCAGCCCCTCTTCTTGGGAACTTTTTCAGCAAAACCACTCCCGTCCTGATTGAGCTGGAAACACACAGCCCCTCCGTGTTTTCTGAGCCATTTCTCCGCCACTGAAAATTGTGGCTTCATCCCCCAGCCCTCCCACCATCTTGTAGTTTCAACTGGAGGAGCCTTGGGGAGGGAAGAGTGTCATTTTTGTTGATAATTATTTAGGGGAAGTAAAATGTAATTTACATGGCAATTTTTTTTTTTAGGTGATGAACCTGGGTGGGGGTGGAATCTAAAACAGAAGAAATCTCTTCACCTAATGCCACCTCGTACTCTACAGAGAAAAGCAATCCCTTGGCCTTGGGTGAAGGTTATTTCAATAACTGAGCCATTACATTTGACCCAAGCTAAACAAAAAGAATCCAGGAGGAGGCTGTGAATCCTCAAGACAAAACAGAAGCTTCATGGCACGTGGACCAGACATCTGAGCAAGTGCCTGAAGTGACCAGATGTTGTTTGCATGTTCCGTAGCACTCACAAAAGAAAGGGAGGCGTGAACCCCGGTTTCCAGCGGCGGCCCAGCACCTGATCCCCTGTCAGTGAAGTCATCCTCACCCAGTCTTCTGTGGCAGCTCATGCCCTTCAGAAGATTGGGGTTCAACTCCTGGAGGAGATAATCCCCCATCCCCATCCCTGGTTGACTCAGAAGCAGGACTACTTGGGAGCTTTTTTTTTTTTAATATAATTTCTAAAAACATTTGCTTTCTTTCTTAAAAAAAACAAAAACAAAACTATTGGAGGATATTTGCTTCACAGTGCTATGCTGTTTTCTGCCACACATCAACATGAATCAGCCACAGATCTACATATGTCCCCTCCCTCTTGAATCTCCTTCCTGTCTCCCACCCCATCCTACCCCTCTAGGTATCATCACAGAGCACCAGGTTGAGCTGGCTTGGAAGCATTTTAAACTGAGTCTCCTGTGCTGATGAGCCTGCAGCCAACACGAACGGATGGGCCCCTCCCCAGAGAGCTGGCTGTAGGGGCTGGGTGGGTAGATGCCTGCTCCCTGCGGGGTTGCTGCCCCGGCGCCCCCTGAGAGTCTCAAGCCACACCAAGTGTCCCCAAGTATCTGAGCATTCCCTGGAGGGCCGGGAGTCTCTGAAGGTCCTCACGTCCCAGTTTAAAGCATAGAAGGATCGTCTGACAGCCTAGATTTTACACACTGCAAATACAGTTTTCAGGATTTTTATAATGTGGCAGCTCTGAGATAGAGCTATATGTCATGAGGGGAAACAATTAAGAGACAGATTGCTGAGTGAATGAAAGCAAGTTGCAAATCCATAGATAGCATATCTCATTTTTATGAAATTACATGTATTTGTATATGTGTTTATTTCAGTATCCATGTATCTGAGATCCATTTTATTAGTAGAGACATTTAAATTATCAGAATAACACAGAACTCCTAAAATGGAAAGACAGACTTTGAGAGATTCCCCCCCATTTTTTTTAATGCCTTGTATTTTTATAGTATTTGTTTTCACCTTTAGCAAGCATGCATTTCTTTTTGAAGAAAGCCTTTTTATTCGGAAATATTTTCAAGCTTACAGAAAATTTGCAAGTAAAAAGGAAATTCCTGTATACCTTTTACCCAGCTTTATCTGGCATTTTATCCTCAATTGCTTAATTGTTTTATTATTTACAATAGATATTGCAAGTATATTTTTCTGATCTATTTGAGGGTATATTGCACACATCATATGTGTTTTATTTTCCCCTTTCTTATACTAAACGTAGGCTCCTATGTATACTTTTTTGCATATGACATTTTTTTTGCAGTTATTCCATATCAGTTCATGGAGATCTTCCTCGGGTTTTTTCTTTCTTTCTTTTTCTTTTTTTTTTTTAACAGCTGTGAGTTTATCATAGTTTATTCAGCTGCTCGCCTCAGGCATGCATTACTTTTGAAAGCAGAAAAACAAAGATGAATAGTGCAATGGAAAATTTAAATTCCCTGAAGAGAGCAAGCTAAGGTTCTGACAGAAAGTCTGTGTTTTTAAAATGGGTAGAGCCGTGGGAGAAGTCAGGTGGCTGGTGAGCCCTTGCGCCTCACAAATTGAGCAGTAGAGGCAGCAGGGGGTCCAACCCAGGTAGATCCGGGTCTCTTCTCTGGAGGCAGAGCCTGAGATGACATGTGAGTGAACGGGAAGTAACAATGGGTCAGGGCAGGTGACAGAGTCGACAAGAAGGATGCATGCTCAGCTGAGTCAGACTTCAGCCTGATCCAGCAGGAGCTCCAGAGCAGCAATTACACAAGAGGGGTTCCCACCTTGAGGGGAGGGGGTGGGGGGGTCTCCCATCCCCCATATACAATAATATACTTTGAGAATGTTGAACAGTGGAATGAGGCTTGTTTCTGATGCCTGGCCCATAGTAAGGAGATCCTCAACAAATGTTAGCTTTTACTATTATGGTCATTATGGGCTTCCCAGGTGGTGCCAGTGGTAACGAACACACCTGCCAGTGCAGGAGACTTAAGAGACCCGGGTTCTATCCCTGGGTCAGGAAGATCTCCTAGAGAAGGAAATGGCAAGGTAGTCAATCTTAAAGGAAGTCAGCCCTGAATGTTCACTGGAAGGACTGATGCTAAAGCTGAAGCTCCAATACTTTGGCCCCCCGATGCAAAGAGCCAGCTCATTGGAAAAGAACTTGATGCTGGGAAAGATTGAGGGCAGGAGGAGAAGGGGCAACAGAGGGCGAGATGTTTGCATAGCATCACTGGCTCAGTGGACATGAGGTTGAGCAAATTCTGGGAGATGGTGATGGACAAGGAAGCATGGCGTGCTGCAGTCCATGGGGTCACAAAGCGTCAGACACAACTGAGCATCTGAACAACAACAACCATCATGACCAGCCTTCGAGTCCCAGGTCAGGCACAACCAAAGAACTGGAAGAAGTTGAGGATGTGCTCAGGTCAAAGCCACCCCTCAGGAAGCCTTCTTACTATGCCCCAGCACCATCCATGATCCGTGGCACTTTGTACCTCCAGGATGGTAGACAGAGCAGCTACTTCTGAGTCAGTCTGATCCAGATACAAATTCTAGCTGTGTGACCCTGGGCAAGTTCCTTAACTTCTCTGTGCCTGATCCTGTCATCTCTTAAAAGGGGACATTATCTTCCTCGAGGGGGTCTTTATGCAGCTTAACTGAGACGATGCACGTGCACAGTGCTCAGCTCAGGCAGATGCTCAGTAAATAAAACGGCTAAACTGTGTTATTTTCACTTTCTGCATTTTATTATGAAAGCACTTTACAGCGCTACCCAGCTGTAGACTTTAAGCTCTTGATTGCTAGAAACGGTTGATCTGGGTGCCCCCCTAGGCTCCATCAACACCTGGCTTCGAGAGGGAGCTCTGCAAATGTTCATTGCCTTGAATCGCCTGAAGAAACAGCGTCCTACCTCACCCGGAGAACCAAGAGCAGGCCGTTTCCTTTCTGCACGGTCCCTAGCAGACTTGGGTCGCAGACACTTGGGCATCTGAAAAGATACCTGCCAGTGAGATTCTGAGAGCTATTGTACTGAAATCTAGAACAATCTGGGTGCCCCCCTAGGCTCCATCAACACCTGGCTTCGAGAGGGAGCTCTGCAAATGTTCATTGCCTTGAATCGCCTGAAGAAACAGCGTCCTACCTCACCCGGAGAACCAAGAGCAGGCCGTTTCCTTTCTGCACGGTCCCTAGCAGACTTGGGTCGCAGACACTTGGGCATCTGAAAAGATACCTGCCAGTGAGATTCTGAGAGCTATTGTACTGAAATCTAGAACTCCCAAATTGGCAACTCAATATCATAATTTAATATGAAGTATGTCGTGCTGGGGCTTCCCTGGTTCTTCGGACGGTAAAGAACCTGCCCGCAGTGTGGGAGACCCAGGTTCAATTCCTGGTTGGGAAGATCCCCTGGAGAAGGGAAAGGCTACTCACTCCAGTATTCTGGCCTGGAGAACTCCATGGACTGCATAGTCCATGGGGTCACACAGTCAGATACGACTGAGCGACTTTCACTTTCACTACTGTATGTTCAAACCAACCTTCCTTTATTTCTCTTGCCCTTTTCTTTGTTTATGAGGCCCATTTTTTTCCCTCTTACCACTGAGACAGAATAAATTGAGTGTGACTAATGATTTGTGACACCATTTTCACTGTGACAGCTGGCAACATAAAGATGCACAGCGTTTTCATAAACATGTACTCAGGCAGGATAAAAGTAAAAAGTGCCCAAGGAGAATCTGTTTACACTCTCCAAGCCTTAAGTAACAGCGAAGGCATTAAGTTTTTAATACCAAAGTTGTTACTAGGGTGCATCCCTGATTTCCTGATTGATTCGAGGCAAGTTTCTGATATTAATGAGAATATTAAATTATATGGAGGTTGCCTCCTAATCCTCTGATTGATTTGAAATGAACTTGAATCAGCGCAGCTTAAAAATAGCCTTTATAGCATCTTTATGACTTGATACCATGGAGAAATAAATACGAAGCTAATGCCACGGAAGGCTTCGTCCTGATGTAGGGGCTGTCTCGGCCAGGAATTCCTCCTCTGGTGGTAATTTAAGAAGATGCTTGTCATCTCCTTACAGCAGTTCATAATTCAAAAACAATCTATACATAATACTCAATTAAGGAACCACAGAGCCATGTCAGCCACAGATGACTGATGAACGGGCCGAATGGAAATTCTGCCCAACTCTAGAAAACACCGCTAAAATCAATCCCCTTGTCAGGGAAACCATGATTTATTAACACATTCCTTAACCTGCATTGAGTTGTGAATCAATGCGTCCCCATCAAAAGCTAATACCAAACCGAGATGGCTCAAACTTCATACAGGTCCTGGTGGCAGAAGTAACTCAGACAAGCCTGCATGTTACCGGGCCAAGCTGGTTGTGTCTGTGTCCCCCTCCAGGAGGGGCCTCTCGGGGGAGATGGGGAACACCCACTGTTTACTGAGTGCTCCATGGACAGAGGAGCCTGGTGGGCTACAGGCCATGGGGTCACAAAAGGGTCAGCATCTATGCCCTTATCCAAACCTCTCTGTCACTGATGAGACAGGTGTCATTATTCTCTTACAGGTGAGGAAGTCGAGGTTCACCAAGGTCAGTAAGTGGCCCAAGATCCCCAAGGACAGAACCCAAGTCTGCAGGCTTGGGCTCTGGCATCTGAGTACCTGGGTTCTGATCCTGGCTGCCCTATTTTCTAACCCAGTCCCTTTGCCTTAGTTCCTTAACTTCTCTGTGCCTCAGTCTTCTCATCTGTAAAATGGGAATGACTTCTGTGCCCCCCACCCCCCAGGACAGAGGTCTATTGGGAGGATTCAGCGAGATGGTGGGTGAAAAGTCCTTCAAGTCCTGCCCTCCTTCCAGGCCTCCCTCCACCCACTCTGCCTCAATGTCTGGCCTTACTTGGGACAGGACCGGGAGGCGTGAGGGGGTTCAAAACTCCTGGACTTCCCAGGAGGTGGGAAAGAGACCCAGAAACTTCCAATGTTCCATCCCAAGAAGAGGCTCCCGCTCTTCCCACCTGAGTGTCATCTCTGGGCCAACCGGCAATGTCACAGAGCCTTGAAGTCCACACCAGTACCCAGGAGAGTGGAGAGTCAATCGTATGTCCTTACTTTGAGACAGACTTTAGCCTCTTGCCTGAGGTCCCTTTGTAATTTATAAAGTGGTCATTGCCTCAGTGCCTTTTCAGGATGCCCGAGTTCTTTATTGTAATGGAATGAGAGCTCTTTTAAACGAGAAGGGTGTGAACACAGTCACTCTGCTTGCTAACAGTCCCTTTCAAAATCTTTATCTCTGGTCCCCTTTGGCATCTTTGCTCACCTAAAAACCCTCGTTTGGTCCCATTTTCTGTGACTTGGGACATTAACAATAAACGACTAGCACTTAGGGGCCTGGGGTGGAGAATGGATGGGATTTGCTGGTGGTGGAGAAGCCCAGCTGTCCACAGCCCGCCGACACCCGTTCTGAAAGCTCTGCTGGTCACTTGCACAGTCTTTGTTAATGCTCCTGTCTCTGCAAATGCCAATAAGTACAGCGTGAAATTTAAACATAAGTGAGTTTTTACAGCTAATTATGGCTAATGCAAGCTACTTTCAAAATTGCCAAGCATTCCTTCTAGAATAGTACAGTTTGCAACTATGAATTAGGCATTAAGAGCCAAATTTCATAAACATAATTTAGCAGACAACAAAATAATAATACTAAGTGCTTTCCGACTGGCCATTAGGAGCTCCCCAAGGTGGGTCTAATTGCACACGCTCCCACCGGGACTTCTGACAGCACAGACCATAAGGCTCGGAAAGCCCAGGAGGGCAGTGGAGCAGGCAGACATTTCCACAGCCCTCCAGCCTGCATGGTCAGGAGCTGTTCACGTGCTCAGTGATACGGTTCCAGCTGCAGCTTGTAGCCACACGGCTCCGTTCCTCCTGTCCTCCTTTCCTGGTCCATGTCACCTCGATGTCAGCTCATGATTACTGCAAACATGACAGTAATGAAAACATGAAAAGTGATGCCTCCCCCCTTGCTAACCCCGCCCCCACTAGCCTGGCTGTGAAATCACCCGTGTGAGTTTAGTGTCTGTTTGTCCCCCATTCAGCTGAGGATACAAACACACGCACACACATGCTCTCATATGGACGTTGTCTTTTTCTTTTTTAGTTGGAGAGTAATTGCTTTACAGTGTTGTGTTGGTTTCTGCCATAGAACCACGGGAGTCAGGTGTGTGTGTGTGTGTGTGTGTGTGTATACAGAACTCTCTCTCTTGAGCCTCCCTCCCACCCATCTAGGTCATCACAGAGCACCAGGTTGAGCTCCCTGTATTATATAGCAACTTCCCACTAGATATCTGTTTTACATATGGACGTTACCTTTATTTTACAAAAACAAGACCACACAACTTTTTTTACATCTTGCTGTTCATACTTAATAATATATTTGGTGCCTTTCAACACTGGTGTATGTAAATCTACCCCCCTTTTTTTTTTTTAAGAAAAATGCATGTACTATAATTTATCCAGTCTCCTGTAAAGGAATATTATAAATAATGCCTCTGTGCACACTCTGTATTTATGACCACAGACACAACACACCTACACCTATGGGCTCTCCTCTGGTATTTCCAAAGGATATGTTTATGTGAAAATGTTGGCATTGGTCTAGGGGAATGCACAACCAAATGTGAGAACCCAGTTGCACGTATTTACCCTCTGAAATGAGTTGTATCCATTTGCATCTTAATAACAGTCAGTGGAAATAGCTGTTTCCCCACCCTTGGCTGTTTTAAGTAGGGAAACCTGGGTCACCTTTCTTTCCTTCCCTAGCTGCGGGCCTGGGCCGGCAGACAGCCCCACCTATGCCCAGGTAGGTCTCAGTTCCTACTCCAGGAGAGTGGCTGTAGTCTGCAGGGCTCCGTTTCCCAGACCTCTACTAATGAGCAGGGCTCAACATTTGGATCATGTTATAGTCATGCTTTCCAGAATCATTGTCAAATGCAGAATAACTCCTTCACCATGAGGATCCCTCCTGTAGCCACACCCATACCCAACCCCCCTGCACCCCTGGCCCTAACTCCTAGCAACCATATCTGTAATATTGCCACCTTAAGAATGTAATGGAAGTGGGGACTTCCCTGATGGTCCGGTGGCTAAGACTCTGCCCTTCCAATGCAGGGCGCCCGGGTTCAGTCCCTGGTTAGGAAACTAGATCCTGCATGCTGCAGATAAAGACCCCATGTGCTGCAACGAAGACCCAGCACAGCCAAAGAAAGAAAGAAAGAATTAGGTAAATGGAATCATACACTATGGAACCTTTTGAGTTGGCTTTTTTTAGATCAGTGAAATTTCCTTGATAAGCATTCAAGACATTGCATCTCTCAGTAGTTGATTCCTTTTTATTGCTGAGTAGTGATCCACGGTGTGGATGCCTCTTCCTGTGACCATTTCTTAGCCTTTCCATGTTTTTGATGACCTTTACAATTTTGAGAAGTACTGCTCAGGTGTTTTATAGAACATCTGTTGGCAAATAGAAGGGGGGAAAGTGGAAGCAGTGACAGATTTTCTCCAGAATCACTGTGGATGGTGACTGCAACCATGAAGTTAAAAGGTCTACTGGGATCTATCTGATGTTTTTCTCATGCCATAATTATGGTCACAGAGGTCAATTACTGTCTTAATCCCAGTCATGTTGTTGTTCTTCAGTTGCTAAGTCACGTCCGAATCTTTGCGACCCTGTCTGCATGCCAGGCTTCCCTGTTCTTCACCATCTCCCAGAGTTTGCTCAAATTCATGTCCATTGAGTCGGTGATGCTATCCAACCATCACATCTGTCGCCCCCTTCTCCTCCTGCCCTCAATCTTTCCCAGCATCAGAGTCTTTTCCAATGAATCAGCTCGTCACATCAGATGGCCAAAGTATTGGAGCTTCAGCATCAGTCCTTCCAATGAATATTCAGGGTTGATTTCCTTTAGGATTGACAGATTTGATCTCCTTGCAGTCCAAGGAACTAAAAAAAATTTTTTTTTTTTTAAAAAAAAAAAAAATTCAGTAAATGTTACTGCAAAATTCAGTGGTCTTGATATAGTCGCAGAGCTGTGCCACCATTGCCACTGTCTTAATTCCAGACCATTTTTACCGTTCTGCAAGAAACTCTGTGCTGGTTAGCAGTCATCCCCATTCCTTCTTTCCCCTCTTCCTCCAGCAACCTCTAGTGTGCTTTCTTTCACTATGGATATGCCCATTCTGGACATTTCTTAACTTAGCATAATGTTTTGAGAGGTGGTAGGCTCTTAAGTCTTTATATGTACAAACTTGTATCTATTTAAAAGCCCTTAAATTTGAATGATGGTTTAGCTAGGTAAAAAAAAAAAAATTTGAGTTCACAGTTACTTGCCCTAACCATTTTGAAGGTGTTACTCCCTGGTTCTTTTATGATTGAGATGCCTGCTCCCTGTCTAATTGTCATTCCTTTATAATATTTTTGCCATGATATCTTTTGAAAACTTTTCTTTTTGATGCTCCATAATTTTACCATGACATATGTCAGTATGAATTGATTTTTATTTATCCTACTTAGTACTGTTTTTTTGAAAACCCGTATGTTCCTCCTTTCTGGAAAATTCCCAGCTATTATTTCTTCAAATTGTTCTTACTCTTATTGCCTCCTTTCTTCTGTTCCATTTTCCTCTTAAGCATTCACTGATGCTCTTAGCCCATCCTTTGGGTTCTTTGAATTGCTCATTCATATTGCTTGAGTCTGGGTCTCTGTTGTTTTCTGATTCAGCTCCTCAGTTCTTCCTTTTCACTCACTGATGCCCTGTCCGATTAGTGTCTTAGTCTACAACTTATCCAATTTATTGAGAGTTTTGTTTTAAAACTTTAACTTTTATGTTCACCATTTCTAAATTTTCATTACCAAATATTCTTATTCACTTCATGCCTGTTTTGTTTCATAACATCTTGTTCTTTTTAATGGATATTAGTCCTTTATTGAGAATATTTGAGAGCCAAATATTTATTTTAAATATTTTCCAGACTGTTGATATCATTGATTTCCCATGACGTGAATTCATGTCCCTGATTGAAGAGTTCATTACTTAGCATGAGATTTTCGTGGCTGGGAGGATTTTTTATTTCAGTTTCAATATGAGTAAGAAGTATTTTGAAGTTCTGTTTTCCCCTAACTTTTCTCTTGAGTAACTTTAACTTCTCTCTGTCCAGTGGTTTTGGTTATTTCCACCCCAAAAGTATCCATCTGGGACCAGGCTTTATAATAGTGCTTTAAAGTCCTGGTCCCACAGTCATCCTGGGGAAACACGTTTTGGTTCCTTGACCTGAGCTGTGTCTATCTTCCCTCCTTAGGTCCACGGGTTGCAGTCAACCCAGTGCTGGGCTGGAGACATCTCTTACCAGCACAGGAAAACATGATTAAATGTTAAGGAGCTATATGAGTTGGTTGGTAAAAGCCATTACTACAATTTAATTATATGAACTCATCACTAAATAAATTATATTAAGAAGCAAAGGTAATACTCAACATACTCAACATTTACCAGTTTCTTGTGTGTGTGTGGTGGTGGAAGGAAGGCATAATTTTTTTTCTTTATTATTTTTGCGTATTTTTTCTTATTTCTAAAATTATGAAAGTGTGATAACATATTTACAAGAGACATGGAAAATGCAGAACAAAGTTACACATAGTTCTGCTATATATTTCGTTGTTGTTCAGTTGCTAAGTCATGTCTGACTCTACAAGTCAAGCCTCTTTTTTTTTTTTTGGAGCACTTGTTAACCACACCAGCTCAGCACTGCCCTGGCCCAGGGCAGCAGAGGTTTCCTTCAATCTCCTTCCATAAATGGAGGTATTGAGGCTTCCCTGTTTCTGCCAGGAGCCAACCTTTATTTCCTTATCTCAGAGAAAGTGCTTTCAGTCTCGATTATAAGAGCTCAGCTCCCACTCACTACTCTGTCTTTCTGCCTTTTTTTCTGGTCACTAGAACTGTTTATTTTAGTTTTGTAAGGCTACGTCTGTCCTTTGGTTTCTTTTTTTGTATTTTATCCACTGCGGCTCTTAGTTTGGAGAGGAAGCGGTACATTAAATGTTGACCTTGCTGTGCTGTCTTGATTGGAACTCCATAAGCGTTATTTTTCATGGACATGTGCCTTCCGCCTCCTGTGGCTGTTTATGGAGGCCTCAGAAGGTTTCCTTCATCTCTCAAAGTCATTCACCTTATCACCCTCTCTGTCCTTGTTCCTTGGGGCTTCCCAGGTGGCTCAGTGGCAAATAATCCGCCTGCCAATGCCGGAGACACAAAAGACACAGGTTCGATCCCTGAGTCAGGCAGATCCCCTGGAGTAGGAAATGGCAATCCACTCCAGTATCCTTACTGGAAAATTGCATGGACAGAGGGGCCTGGCGGGCTACAGTCCATGGGGTCATAAAGAGTCGAATGTGGCTAAGCACATATACATACTACTCCCTGTGCCCTAGTACTTCCTGTGCGAGTCGTGACAAACAGGTGAATAATGCATTGTGTACTGAGTTATCCTTGGAAAGATTCTAGATGCCACATATGCCACCTTCATATTCATTCTATAATGCTGAATAATATCGTGTATTTATAACTAATAATGTGCCGCTGTTCACAGAAGAAACCCTTGGAGTCCCCCCGGTTATCTCAGTGGAAATCCTTGGCCCCCTAACGTTCTCTCCCTCCCCTGCAGGCATCAAGGCTGTGTTCTCAGGACACTACCACAGGAATGCTGGGGGCACCTACCGGAACCTCGACATGGTGGTTTCATCCGCCATCGGGTGCCAGCTGGGCAAAGATACCCACGGGCTCCGAGTCGTGGTGGTCACCGCCGAGAAAATCGTCCACCGGTACTACAGCCTAGATGAGCTGAGTGAGAAGGGAATAGAAGACGATCTGATGGATCTGTTGAAGTCGTGACAAACAGGTGAATAATGCATTGTGTACTGAGTTATCCTTGGAAAGATTCTAGATGCCACATATGCCACCTTCATATTCATTCTATAATGCTGAATAATATCGTGTATTTATAACTAATAATGTGCCGCTGTTCACAGAAGAAACCCTTGGAGTCCCCCCGGTTATCTCAGTGGAAATCCTTGGCCCCCTAACGTTCTCTCCCTCCCCTGCAGGCATCAAGGCTGTGTTCTCAGGACACTACCACAGGAATGCTGGGGGCACCTACCGGAACCTCGACATGGTGGTTTCATCCGCCATCGGGTGCCAGCTGGGCAAAGATACCCACGGGCTCCGAGTCGTGGTGGTCACCGCCGAGAAAATCGTCCACCGGTACTACAGCCTAGATGAGCTGAGTGAGAAGGGAATAGAAGACGATCTGATGGATCTGTTGAAGGAAAACTAATTCGCTGATTATGATTGATTTACTTTTCACGTCTACTGTTTTGTTTTTTTTTTTTTTTCATTTTGTTAGAAACAGTAGCTGCATACAACCCCTTATTGAAATAAAAAAAAAAAAAAAGTATTCCAGGCAGATTTGTGAATTTATGTCCTTCTGCTTAAATCAGAGAGCTGGGTCCTGCTCTGAATGATACTCAAATGGAACTGCCTTCCCTTTACAAAAGAGAGGAGGGAGGAGCCTGGAAATGAAAGAATAAATGATATGATTAGACTATCCCTGAACAGATGATTAAATGCATTCTCCTGATGATGTGTTTCTCAACTCTGCTCTTCATTTGATGGTTTTCTGTCAGCCTTTGGTAAATGTCTACCTGTCAACTTCAGTCGCACCTTGACATCCAAGTGTGATCTCTGATGATCCTTTGAGCAAACTGCATCTATAATAAACTGTGGTCAGGACTCCCAAAATGTTAAGCAAAATGAAGGTCATCTTTTTTCCTTTCTAACAAAACAAATCACCATGTCCTATTACTAGAGCTGCAGACTCATCTTAATAAGGAGCTGAGTAGCTGACATTTGCTGTTAAAGTCTGGGACCAGTGGTGAAGTTGATACAGGTCAAATGTTGAGTTTACCTTCTTGGCAACTAGAAAAGTCACCTTTGCACCTAAGTGTGCTCAATCACTTAGTCGCGTCTGACTCTTTGCAATCCTATGAACCATAGCATCCACACTCCCCTGTCCATGGAAGTGTCCAGGCAAGAACCACTGGGGAAGCCATAAATTGTCCACATTTGAAAACCTCATCCCAGAGACTAGAACCGAGCCCTTGAAGGTCCATCTCTGCAGTCAAGGGCGGCACACCTGATTCCCTCTCATTCATTGCTGCAGCAACTCCCTCCGCATGTGGGCATTCTCCTGTGATGGGAATCATCCTCTGTTTATGAGACCCTTAGCTCTACTTTCACAGAAAGCATGGGAGCTGATGCAGAGTTCTCCAGAAACCAAGCGTAAATTACTCTGGGGCAAAAACAGTGGATTCAGCCACGTTATCTAAATTGGCACTAGCTTTGATTAAATGCGCTCGCTGGTGCCTTGATCAAGGAGCATGAATGAGTTAAAATCAGCATTGTCTTTGTTTAATCTACCTCACTGCTGCTTCTCGGCTGCTCCCGGCCACTGCGTTAGTCCATCCACATCTGTTTCAGCAGATGTCCTGGTGGACCAGGAACCTGGGTACTCACCATCCTGCCTGTTTTCCTGTGAAGGAAAACATCACAGTGTTACAAAGTAGCATTCAGTCATCCAAAAAAAAAAAAACCAACTGGTTACAAATGAACTGCAAAGTCCATTAAATTAAATGGCTTTCTTGTTGAAAAGTTTTAGTCAATGTAGCAAAGCCATGAGAAATTAAAGAGAAAGATAATTGGATATGTAAATTCATAAGGAACAAAAGACAAGAAGTTAATTATACTCCAGATCAGTGACACACCATAGCTCATTGTTATGTGGCAAGAAAATTAAAATTTTTCAAAATTAGTATGCTCCTATTTAAGAGTTCTGCTGCATTCTTGCCTTGTGTTCATCTTTCTTTACAACAGATGTGGCTAGAAGAAATCAAGAAGAGGAATTCAGGAAGAGGTGTAACCAGTAAGCCTTGATTACTGAGGCCTGGGATGTCGTAACTTGTGAACTGGAATCGTCAATGCAGATTCAGGGTTTCTGGGGACCATTGGGGAGAGTTAATCACCAAGGGCGAATGGAGACGCCTTGTCATGTCACCTGTAAGAAAGACTCTAGACTGTGGCACTTGGGTTTGGGAAAGGATATGGAAATAATTCAAAGTAATGGAAATGAAGCTTCTAGATCTCCTTTTCCAGAAACCTAATCAGTCAGTTCAGTCGCTCAGTCATGTCCTACTCTTTGCGACCCCATGAATCGCAGCACGCCGGGCCTCCCTATCCATCACCATCTCCCGGAGTTCACTCAGACTCACGTCCATCGAGTCCGTGATGCCGTCCAGCCATCTCATTCTCAGTCATCCCCTTCTCCTCCTGCCCCCAATCCCTCCCAGCATCAGAGTCTTTTCCAATGAGTCAACTCTTCACATGAGGTGGCCAAAGTACTGGAGTTTCAGCTTTAGCATCATTCCTTCCAAAGAAATCCCAGGGTTAATCTCCTTCAGAATGGACTGGTTGGATCTCCTTGCAGTCCAAGGGACTCTCAAGAGTCTTCAACACCACAGTTCAAAAGCATTGATTCTTCGGTGCTCAGCTTTCTTCACAGTCCAACTTTCACATCCATACATGACCACAGGAAAAACCATAGCCTTGACTAGGCGGACCTTAGTCGGCAAAGTAATGTCTCTGCTTTTGAATATACTATCCAGGTTGGTCATAACTGTTCTTCCAAGGAGTAAGCGTCTTCTAATTTCATGGCTGCAGTCACCATCTGCAGTGATTTTGGAGCTCAAAAAAATAAAGTCTGACACTGTTTCCACTGTTTCCCCATCTATTTCCCATGAAGTGATCAGACTGGATACAATGATCTTCGTTTTCTCAATGTTGAGCTTTAAGCCAACTTTTTCGCTCTCCTCCTTCACTTTCATCAAGAGGCTTTTTAGCTCCTCCTCACTTTCTGCCATAAGGGTGGTGTCATCAGCATATCTGAGGT
>SJYX01008724.1:25502-65544 GCA_006410675.1 Oreotragus oreotragus | reverse complement strand
GTACTCCTTTTCCTATTTGGAACCAGTCTGTTGTTCCATGTCCAGTTCTAACTGTTGCTTCCTGACCTGCATACAGATTTCTCAAGAGGCAGGTCAGGTGGTCTGGTATTCCCGTCTCAGAATGTTCCACAGTTTATTGTGATCCACACAGTCAAATGCTTTGGCATAGTCAATAAAGCAGAAATAGATGTTTTTCTGGAACTCTCTTGCTTTTTCCATGATCCAGCGGATGATGGCAATTTGATCTCTGGTTCCTCTGCCTTTTCTAAAACCAGCTTGAACATCAGGGAGTTCATGGTTCACGTATTGCTGAAGCCTGGCTTGGAGAATTTTGAGCATTACTTTACTAGCATGTGAGATGAGTGCAATTGTACGGTAGTTTGAGTATTCTTTGGCATTGCCTTTCTTTGGGATTGGAATGAAAACTGACTTTTTCCAGTCCTGTGGCCACTGCTGAGTTTTCCAAATTTGCTGGCATATTGAGTGCAGCACTTTGACAGCATCATCTTTCAGGATTTGAAAGAGTTCAACTGGAATTCCATCACCTCCACTAGCTTTGTTCATTGTGATGCTTTCTAAGGCCCACTTGACTTCACATTCCAAGAGAACTACTGATACATGCAATAACACAGATGAATCACAAAGATATCTTGCAGAGTAAAAGAAGTCACATTTTTTTCCGTACATTTAAGTCTGTTCCATTTGCATCAAAGTCTAGAAAATACAGACTAATCTATAGTGACAGGAAGCATGTCAGTGGTTGCTAGGAAATAGGGGTGGCGGCAAGTATGGCTTGAAAAGGGGGCACAATGAGAGTTGGAGTGAGAAGAGTGTGATCTGTATCTTCCTGTGGTGGTGTCACAGGTGTGTACTCTCCCAAACCTCACTGAATTAAATATTGTAAGGATGTGCAGCTTAACAGTTTATCTTACATAAATTGTATCTCAGTAAAGTTGTTCAGAAATAATTTTAGAAAAGAAGGACTTATTCCAGCTTGGGAGAGAGCAGTGTCTGTGTTCAGCGTTTGCCAGGGAGGCATTCTGTCCGGTGATGTGCTGTTTCCAGAACTGCTGTGCCTCCAAAGTCAGACCCAGCTTTGGATCCAGGCTCCCAGGTTGTGCCATGGCTGTGTTGTCTGGCACAGTCCACTGCATCTCAGTTTCCTCATCTGTAAAAGTGCACACTCTCCATCCATTGGAATGCTTCTAGCTGATGGTAACAATATCAGATCAGAAGTGGCTTTACAAGCTGGGGTACATGTTTTTCATACAACATCAGTCCTGAGCCCTGAAGTCTGTAGTTCTGAGATGTCCCAGAAGCTCAGTGTGTCAAGTCCTCTGTTGAGGACTTCACGACTCCTACTGACAAGACGGCTGCACAGTTCTGAGCATCACATCCTCATAGAACCATGATCAAAAACAGGAAAACAGAGTTGGTGGGGTGGGTCTTTACTGCCCAGAGGCAATCATTGGGAAACATTCTCCAGTCATCCAGAATCTGGTTTGGCCAGAACCAGAAATACCAGTGATATAACCCAATAACTAGTACCAGTCACAGAGAAATACAGGGAGCTTGGGTTTAGAACCATTAGTGACTGTGAATGCTCGCCTAACTGGACTGCTGCTGCTGCTAAGTCACTTCAGTCGTGCCCGACTCTATGTGACCCCATAGATGGCAGCCTACCAGGCTCCCCCATCCCTGGGATTCTCCAGGCAAGAATACTGGAGTGGGTTGCCATTTCCTTCTCCAATGCATGAAAGAGAAAAGTGAAAGTGAAGTCGCTCAGTCTGTCCGACTGTTAGCGACCCCACGGACTGCAGCCCACCAGGCTCCTCCGTCCATTGGATTTTCCAGGCAAGAGTACTGGGGTGGGGTGCCATTGCCTTCCCCGGCCTAACTGGACACCACCCAATAAATCACCAAAGGGGTAAATAGTAATAAAGAGAATCAGCAAAGACCAGTTTTTCCAGGGACCTCAGGAAGGGAGTAGGCTGAGGGCAAAGTGGAGAAATGTGGGTTGAGCATGTTAACAGAGGCAGCAGCAATCAAGGTGGGTAAAAATGTGGGAGTGGAAATAACTGATGGGCCAGGGACATTGAAGAAGAACACATCCTTGGCCATGAGATAAGAGGGAGGAGGGTGGAGAGGTTGGTGATGCTGAGTGGAGGAGCCTGGGGCTGATTGGTTAATTGACAGGCATATTCTGTGTCCTATGAATTTGTTTCTCAGAGTTGCTCTCTGCTTGTGCTTCATTGTGAGGGGGTTAGACTCTCTGGATTTACGCTCAGTTCACCTCTGTCTTGTTAGGCAAAGGCCACCATTTGTATAGACTGGTAACCATCTGGCTTTCATAGGATCTCTGCCCCAGATAGACCCTATAGGATGTTGAAGACATTCAAGGAGGGCACATTCAAGGTGTGGCTTACTCCCAGGTCTATCAGAGTCTCTCTTTGAGCTCTGAAGCTGTTCTTTCAAGCTTTCATGGAGAAATTCATCCATTTCATCTCTTATGTGTTCATCCATTTCATCTTTCTAGTGTCTTTGAAAGACTCTCTGGATTTCTTGCGGAAACTATCAAACTGGAACTTTGTGTCCCTAAACCACCTATTTTCGCTGTCATGGTTTTCCTGAAGAGCCTTGTCAGTGACATTGTCCTGTACTTACCGTGTAGGCCTGCACTTCCCTGGTCTCCAGTGTCTGTCAGAAAAGGTGATGACCCCCTGGGGACAGGACAGCCTCTTGCTGGCCACTGATGGGGAGCAGTGAGACAACTTAAACGTTGAGGTTTCCTGCATCCTGGACAGCCCTCTCTGCCCCTTCCTGTCTTAGGAAGCATCAGTTGTCACTTTTGTGATGACAGTGCCCACATAAACCATTTTTAAAATGTGATGACCTTCTAAGCCCATGATTCACAGCCTCCCAAGTGCCAACCAGACCCATAACAGTGGCCCGGAGAGGACTCAAGCATGACCTCTCTAGAACTCAATTCCCTTGTCAAACCACTTTCCCTTTCTGTTGTTCCCCGCCTTGACAAGTGCCAACAACTCCCTACCATCTGCCGAGAATCAGAAACCAGCTTCTCGCTCTCCCACTGTCCCGTGTCCAATCTCTCACGACGCCCAACACCACAGTGACCCCAGGGCCGCAGCAGTGACGGCCCCCAGGGCAGACTCTGGACCCAGACACCGTCTAGTGGTTGCCCAATATTGTGTGCTTTTAGCCCCTGCAGACTTTCACGTCCTTATCTGTAGGTGGACAAGGGTATCTCGGAGAGGATTAAGCTAAGCAGTGCATGTTTGGCACTTAACCTTGTGCCAGGCACACAGTGGGCACTCAGCGAGTGGCATCCATGTAGCCACAGCTTCCATTCAGGTCACTGAACCATTGCTGCAGCCTCCCAGCCCATCTCCCTCCCTCCAGTATGTCTTTCCAGGCGCAGAAGGAAAACATGTTGATAGGACAGAGTCAGCCCGTTTGGGCTTGACTCCTGGCTCTGCGACTCACTCAGTAACTCTGTGGCCTTGGGCAGGTAAGGTCCTTTTGACGGGACTTTGTTTCTTGATCTTTAAAATGAGTACAATATAGTACCCTCCCTGTAAAGTTGAAATGAGCTTATTCTTTAATTTGTAAGCATATTAGATGCAGAATATGCATGAGTAGAGGATAAGGATGCGAATCATCAAACATCACAGTTGTACTCCCCACCCCACCCCCACATAAAGCCCAGTAGTGTATCATGAAGGCCCACACTGTCCCCAACCCCTCCTGTGTTGAGCCTCCTAGGTTGGCTCCTTATAAAATATATCTGTATTCCTGCTGCTGCTGCTACTGCTGCTAAGTAGCTTCAGTCATGTCCGACTCTGTGTGACCCCATAGACGGCAGCCCACCAGGCTCCCCTGTCCCTGGGATTCTTCAGGCAAGAACACTGGAGTGGGCTGCCATTTCCTTCTCCAGTGCATGAAAGTGAAAAGTGAAAGTGAAGTCACCCAGTCGTGTCTGACTCTTAGCGACCCCATGGACTGCAGCCCACCAGGCTCCTCCGTCCATGGGATTTTCCAGGCAAGAGTACTGGAGTGGGGTGCCATTGCCTTCTCTGCTGTATTCCTGACATCCCAGGATAACATCATTGGTCATCGTTACAACAGACGTGAGAAGGGCTGCAGCAGAGGGGGTTAGGGCAGAGGGAAGGCAGGCTTGAAGAGACTTGAGTTTGACCCCTGGGTCAGGAAGAGCCCCTGGAGGAGGGCATGGCGACCCACTCCAGTATTCTTGCCTGGAGAATCTCATGGACAGAAGAGCCTGGCGGGCTACAGTCCCTGGGGTCGCAAAGGGCCGGACACAACTGAAGTGACAGCGCACACATGCACGCAGTTGGCATTTTTACAATTCGGGCTCAAAAGGAGAAAGGAGCGGAGGAGGTCAGCTGAATGACCTGTCACTCTTCTGATTGATTACTCCATGCGCCTGAACTCACTGAGTGCTGAAACAACCCTTCTAAGGTAAGTACTTTTTTTTTTAGAAGTTGACTGATATAAACTGATGTTTTTAAACATTTTTATTTACTTATTTATGTATTTTTGGCTGCACTGGGTCTTCATTTTTGCGCTTGAGCTTTCTCTAGTTGTGGTGAATGGAGGCTACTCTTCGTTGCAGTGCACAGGCTGTAGGCAAATGGACTTCAGTAGTTGCAGCAAACGGGCTCAGCAGTTGCAGCGCATGGGGTTACTTGCTCCATGACATGTGAAATCTTCCCGAACCAGGGATCGAACCCGTGCCCCCTGCATTGGTAGATGGACTCTCACCCACTGAACCATCAGAGAAGTCCAAGGTAAGTACTTTTATTGTCTCTATTTTACTGATAAGGAAATGGAGACTAAGAGGCATGGGGGAACTTTATAAGATCACACAGCTTATAAATGGCAGGGCTGGGAATCAAAATCCAGCTGTGTGGTTCCAGAACCCATGACCTCCACACTGAACCAAGACTCAGAGTGGTCCTCCTGGGGTCTGGCAGGGGACAAGTCTCCAGCCCCCTATGGTAGAAGAGGTGTAAACAACGCAGATTCCCCCTCAGCTGCACAGCAGGGACATGTCACCAAGTAGGACCCCAGCCCGTCCTCCGACATGGAAGTCCTTCTGTTCCTCTTGGAGTTATAGCCTGGAAAACAACTCCCATTCTAAAATTATGTCCCCTCTGACACATGCAACCAAGTTTATCCATTTAATTAATACAACTTAGTTAAGTATTTTTCTCCCTCCCAACAAATTCTAGCAATAAAGTCACATGCATTCATGCTAAGTAGCCTCAGTTGTGTCTGACTCTTTGCAGCCTTATGGACTGTAGCCCGCCAGGCTCCTCTGTCCATGGGATTCTCCAGGCAAAAATACTGGAGTGGGTTGCCATGCCCTCCTCCAGGGAATCTTCCCAACCCAAGGATCAAACCTGAGCCTCCTGCATTGCAGGTGGAATCTTTACCACTGAGACACCAGGGAAGCCCAATAACATCATACCTCCCTCCAAAGATATCCAGCGGGAGTTTCTGAGCCAACCCCGCTTACCTACAGAGTTCCCACGGCTCCTGGTGCAGATGAAAAGAAAGTTTCACTAGCTTAATTTACTGCTCCCCACATCACTGGCCAGCGGAGTCTAAATGCTGATGTCATGTCTAATTAGTGGCAGCCTCTGCCCTGCTGGTCGCAGTTTCCCGTCTGGCTGGTTTGTGCATAGGGAGCGGTGTCATAGGGAGCATCTTTATGAGCTAGCTCCCCTATGGAGAGTCTCTCATTATGATTTAAGAAAACAAGCTTGTTGATGTTGTGTAGACAGTTCAGCAACATCCCCCCCAACAGGGCTGATAATTGTGATGCCCTTTCGGTGTATGATGGGTTTGTCTGATAATGATAACACCAGATCCGGGAGAGCTAGAAATCAGAAACTTCTCTGCCTCTCTGTCCCACACACCCCGCAGATCTCCTCTCAACTTGGGCTCCTCAAGGGCTCAAAAGCCAGTTGTCTACTTTGGGATGAGTTTGCTAAGTGTCAGAAATTCAGCTCAAACCACCAATGCAAGCATTGTGTGCCCAGGTACCATTTATTTATTTTAAACTTTTTATCTTGTGTTGTAGTATAGCTGATGAACAAGGCTGTGATGTTTGTGCATGCTCAGTCATGTCTGATTCTTTGTGACCCCATGGACTGTAGCCCGCCAGGCTCCTCTTGTCCATGGGATTCTCCAGGCAAGGATACCGTGACAGTTTCAGGTGAACTGTGAAGGGACTCAGCCATACAGATACATGTATCCATTCTCCCCCACACTCCCCTCCCATCCAGGCTGCCACATCACATTGAGCACAGTTCCCTGTACTACACAACAGGTCCCTGTTGGTTATCCATTTTAAATATAGCAGTGTGCCCTGGGTACCATTTATCGTCATGAACTCGAACCCAGGAGAAAGGAAAACCATTCAATACCTAAAGGACTAGAGCAGGTACAAATATTCATTGATACCGATAAATTTCACCCTGTGCTTTTGTTTAAAAAGGAAAAAGAGCAAGGGACTTGTTTGAATTCCTCAGTGCCAGAGTTCCATTGAGCTTTGAAGAATTAGGGATTCTTAACTAGTAAAGATTTTTAATTACAGTCTGAGAACATCAGTCAGGCAACACCACTGTCTGCTAGACAGTGGCAGATAGCTCTATGATAAGGCAGATACAGCAAAACTTTAATGGTAGGACCTGGGTGGTGGGTATGTTTGTGTTCATTGCAAAGCCTTTACAATGTTTCGTTATATTTGAATTTTTTTCATTTAAAAATATTGAGATAAAAGGCATGTGTGCTCAGTTGCTCAGTTGTGTCTGACTCTTTGTGACCCCATGGACTATAGACTCCCAGGCTCCTGTGTCCATGGGATTTCCTAAGCAAGAATCCTGGAGTGGGTTGCCATTTCCTTCTACCAGGGGATCTTCCCAACCCAAGGATCAAACCTGGGGCTCCTGCATTCCAGGCAGAGTCTTTACCACTGAGCCACCAGGGAAGCCCTGAGAAAAAAGGCATCAGAACTCAAATCTCTTTCACCCCATTAAGGATCTTAACAGCTGTCAGTAGGCCTTTGTTGGGCAGCAGGCTCTGGGCTCAGAGCTTGACTTCCATGTCCTATTTCATTTTCATGAGAAAATGAAGCCATTGCTCTAGTACTCGGTGTACAGGTGCAGAATCTGAGGCTTCAGATGGTAGCTTGTCCAGAGCCTGCAGATGGTGGATGTCAGAGCACATAATTAAACCCAAAGTCCAACTTTCTCCCCATTCTGCCTTCCTGCCCGCAACAAGAATAGCAACTGGCTGTACTGAAAGACCACCACCTGCCTCCCTGCCTTAGTCTGGGCTGATAGAACCAATGAGCATAAATTGGGTGGTTTAAACAAAAGACATTTAGTTCTCACAGTTCTGGAGGCTGGAAAGTCCAAGATCAAGATGCTGGCAGATCTGGGATCTGCTAATTTGTGGATGGCCACCTTCTCATTTAGAGAAGGAAATGGCAACCCACTCCAGTATTCTTGCCTGGAAAATCCCATGGACAGAGGAGCCTGGTGGGTTATAGTCCATGGAGTCGCAAAGAGTCAGGCATGATTGAAATGACTTAACACACACCTACTCATTGGCCATAAAGAAGGCTGAATGCTGAAGAACTGATGCTTTCAAATTGTGCTAAAGAAGACTCTTGAGAGTCTCTTGGACTGCAAGGAGATCAAATGAGTCAATCCTAAAGGAAATCAACCCTGAATATTCATTAGAAGGACTGAAATTGAAGCTCCAATACTTTGGCCACCTGATGTGAAGAGCTGACCCAATGAAAAAGACCCTGATGCTGGGAAAGATTGAAGACAGGAGAAGAAGCGGACAACAGAAGAGGAGATAGTTAGATAGCATCACTGAATCAATGGACATGGGTTTGAACCAACTCTGGGAGATAGAGAAGGACAGGGAAGCCTGGCATGCTACAGTCCATGGGATCACAAAGAATGGGACGCGGCTGAGTGACTGAACAATAGCGACAACCTTCTTATTGGGTCCTCACATGGCAGAGAGCAAAGAGGAAGCAAGCTCTCTTACATTTTCACAAGGGCACTAATCTCAATTATGAGGGATCCACCCTTGTGATCCGATCACCTCCCTAGGGCCCCATCTTCAAATACCATCACTTTGGGGGTGAGGGTTTCATCTTGTGAACATGAGGAGGGGAGGATGTGGAACACAAACTTTCAGTCCACGGCACTCACCTATAGCATTCACTTAGGCCTAATATCCTTTATTATTCTTAAAAAAACTAAGGTCATGGGATCTGGTCACATCACCACAGCAAACAGAAGGGGAAAAAGTGGAAGCTGTGACAGATTTTATTTTGGGGGGGCTCCAAAATCACTACAGATGGTGATTGCAGCCATGAAATTAAAAGACACTTGCTCCTTGGAAGGAAAGCTATGACATACTTGGGCAGCATACTCAAAAACAGAGACATCACTTTGCCAACAAAAGTCCATATAGTCAAAGCTATGGTTTTTCCAGTAGTCATGAAAGAATGTGAGAGTTGAACCATAAAGGAGGCTGAGCACCAAAGAACTGATGCTTTGAACTGTGGTGTTGGAGAAGACTCTTGAGAGTCCCTTGGACAACAAGGAGATCAAACCAGTCCATCCTAAAGGAAATCAACCCCGAATATTCATTGGAAGGACTGGTGCNTATTGTGTGCTTTTAGCCCCTGCAGACTTTCACGTCCTTATCTGTAGGTGGACAAGGGTATCTCGGAGAGGATTAAGCTAAGCAGTGCATGTTTGGCACTTAACCTTGTGCCAGGCACACAGTGGGCACTCAGCGAGTGGCATCCATGTAGCCACAGCTTCCATTCAGGTCACTGAACCATTGCTGCAGCCTCCCAGCCCATCTCCCTCCCTCCAGTATGTCTTTCCAGGCGCAGAAGGAAAACATGTTGATAGGACAGAGTCAGCCCGTTTGGGCTTGACTCCTGGCTCTGCGACTCACTCAGTAACTCTGTGGCCTTGGGCAGGTAAGGTCCTTTTGACGGGACTTTGTTTCTTGATCTTTAAAATGAGTACAATATAGTACCCTCCCTGTAAAGTTGAAATGAGCTTATTCTTTAATTTGTAAGCATATTAGATGCAGAATATGCATGAGTAGAGGATAAGGATGCGAATCATCAAACATCACAGTTGTACTCCCCACCCCACCCCCACATAAAGCCCAGTAGTGTATCATGAAGGCCCACACTGTCCCCAACCCCTCCTGTGTTGAGCCTCCTAGGTTGGCTCCTTATAAAATATATCTGTATTCCTGCTGCTGCTGCTACTGCTGCTAAGTAGCTTCAGTCATGTCCGACTCTGTGTGACCCCATAGACGGCAGCCCACCAGGCTCCCCTGTCCCTGGGATTCTTCAGGCAAGAACACTGGAGTGGGCTGCCATTTCCTTCTCCAGTGCATGAAAGTGAAAAGTGAAAGTGAAGTCACCCAGTCGTGTCTGACTCTTAGCGACCCCATGGACTGCAGCCCACCAGGCTCCTCCGTCCATGGGATTTTCCAGGCAAGAGTACTGGAGTGGGGTGCCATTGCCTTCTCTGCTGTATTCCTGACATCCCAGGATAACATCATTGGTCATCGTTACAACAGACGCGAGAAGGGCTGCAGCAGAGGGGGTTAGGGCAGAGGGAAGGCAGGCTTGAAGAGACTTGAGTTTGACCCCTGGGTCGGGAAGAGCCCCTGGAGGAGGGCATGGCGACCCGCTCCAGTATTCTTGCCTGGAGAATCTCATGGACAGATACCCCATGGACTGCAGCCCACCAGGCTCCTCCGTCCATGGGATTTTCCAGGCAAGAGTACTGGAGTGGGGTGCCATTGCCTTCTCTGCTGTATTCCTGACATCCCAGGATAACATCATTGGTCATCGTTACAACAGACGCGAGAAGGGCTGCAGCAGAGGGGGTTAGGGCAGAGGGAAGGCAGGCTTGAAGAGACTTGAGTTTGACCCCTGGGTCGGGAAGAGCCCCTGGAGGAGGGCATGGCGACCCGCTCCAGTATTCTTGCCTGGAGAATCTCATGGACAGAGGAGCCTGGTGGGCTACAGTCCCTGGGGTCGCAAAGGGCCGGACACAACTGAAGTGACAGCGCACACATGCACGCAGTTGGCATTTTTACAATTCGGGCTCAAAAGGAGAAAGGAGCAGAGGAGGTCAGCTGAATGACCTGTCACTCTTCTGATTGGTTACTCCATGCGCCTAAACTCACTGAGTGCTGAAACAACCCTTCTAAGGTAAGTACTTTTTTTTTAGAAGTTGACTGATAAACTTATGTTTTTAAACATTTTTATTTACTTATTTATGTATTTTTGGCTGCACTGGATCTTCATTTTTGCGCTCGAGCTTTCTCTAGTTGTGGTGAATGGAGGCTACTCTTCGTTGCAGTGCACAGGCTGTAGGCAAATGGACTTCAGTAGTTGCAGCAAACGGGCTCAGCAGTTGCAGCGCATGGGGTTACTTGCTCCATGACATGTGAAATCTTCCCGAACCAGGGATCGAACCCGTGCCCCCTGCATTGGTAGATGGACTCTCACCCACTGAACCATCAGAGAAGTCCAAGGTAAGTACTTTTATTGTCTCTATTTTACTGATAAGGAAATGGAGACTAAGAGGCATGGGGGAACTTTATAAGATCACACAGCTTATAAATGGCAGGGCTGGGAATCAAAATCCAGCTGTGTGGTTCCAGAACCCATGACCTCCACACTGAACCAAGACTCAGAGTGGTCCTCCTGGGGTCTGGCAGGGGACAAGTCTCCAGCCCCCTATGGTAGAAGAGGTGTAAACAACGCAGATTCCCCCTCAGCTGCACAGCAGGGACATGTCACCAAGTAGGACCCCAGCCCGTCCTCCGACATGGAAGTCCTTCTGTTCCTCTTGGAGTTATAGCCTGGAAAACAACTCCCATTCTAAAATTATGTCCCCTCTGACACATGCAACCAAGTTTATCCATTTAATTAATACAACTTAGTTAAGTATTTTTCTCCCTCCCAACAAATTCTAGCAATAAAGTCACATGCATTCATGCTAAGTAGCCTCAGTTGTGTCTGACTCTTTGCAGCCTTATGGACTGTAGCCCGCCAGGCTCCTCTGTCCATGGGATTCTCCAGGCAAAAATACTGGAGTGGGTTGCCATGCCCTCCTCCAGGGAATCTTCCCAACCCAAGGATCAAACCTGAGCCTCCTGCATTGCAGGTGGAATCTTTACCACTGAGACACCAGGGAAGCCCAATAACATCATACCTCCCCCCAAAGATATCCAGCGGGAGTTTCTGAGCCAACCCCGCTTACCTACAGAGTTCCCACGGCTCCTGGTGCAGATGAAAAGAAAGTTTCACTAGCTTAATTTACTGCTCCCCACATCACTGGCCAGCGGAGTCTAAATGCTGATGTCATGTCTAATTAGTGGCAGCCTCTGCCCTGCTGGTCGCAGTTTCCCGTCTGGCTGGTTTGTGCATAGGGAGCGGTGTCATAGGGAGCATCTTTATGAGCTAGCTCCCCTGTGGAGAGTCTCTCATTATGATTTAAGAAAACAAGCTTGTTGATGTTGTGTAGACAGTTCAGCAACATCCCCCCCAACAGGGCTGATAATTGTGATGCCCTTTCGGTGTATGATGGGTTTGTCTGATAATGATAACACCAGATCCGGGAGAGCTAGAAATCAGAAACTTCTCTGCCTCTCTGTCCCACACACCCCGCAGATCTCCTCTCAACTTGGGCTCCTCAAGGGCTCAAAAGCCAGTTGTCTACTTTGGGATGAGTTTGCTAAGTGTCAGAAATTCAGCTCAAACCACCAATGCAAGCATTGTGTGCCCAGGTACCATTTATTTATTTTAAACTTTTTATCTTGTGTTGTAGTATAGCTGATGAACAAGGCTGTGATGTTTGTGCATGCTCAGTCATGTCTGATTCTTTGTGACCCCATGGACTGTAGCCCGCCAGGCTCCTCTTGTCCATGGGATTCTCCAGGCAAGGATACCGTGACAGTTTCAGGTGAACTGTGAAGGGACTCAGCCATACAGATACATGTATCCATTCTCCCCCACACTCCCCTCCCATCCAGGCTGCCACATCACATTGAGCACAGTTCCCTGTACTACACAACAGGTCCCTGTTGGTTATCCATTTTAAATATAGCAGTGTGCCCTGGGTACCATTTATCGTCATGAACTCGAACCCAGGAGAAAGGAAAACCATTCAATACCTAAAGGACTAGAGCAGGTACAAATATTCATTGATACCGATAAATTTCACCCTGTGCTTTTGTTTAAAAAGGAAAAAGAGCAAGGGACTTGTTTGAATTCCTCAGTGCCAGAGTTCCATTGAGCTTTGAAGAATTAGGGACTCTTAACTAGTAAAGATTTTTAATTACAGTCTGAGAACATCAGTCAGGCAACACCACTGTCTGCTAGACAGTGGCAGATAGCTCTATGATAAGGCAGATACAGCAAAACTTTAATGGTAGGACCTGGGTGGTGGGTATGTTTGTGTTCATTGCAAAGCCTTTACAATGTTTCGTTATATTTGAATTTTTTTCATTTAAAAATATTGAGATAAAAGGCATGTGTGCTCAGTTGCTCAGTTGTGTCTGACTCTTTGTGACCCCATGGACTATAGACTCCCAGGCTCCTGTGTCCATGGGATTTCCTAAGCAAGAATCCTGGAGTGGGTTGCCATTTCCTTCTACCAGGGGATCTTCCCAACCCAAGGATCAAACCTGGGGCTCCTGCATTCCAGGCAGAGTCTTTACCACTGAGCCACCAGGGAAGCCCTGAGAAAAAAGGCATCAGAACTCAAATCTCTTTCACCCCATTAAGGATCTTAACAGCTGTCAGTAGGCCTTTGTTGGGCAGCAGGCTCTGGGCTCAGAGCTTGACTTCCATGTCCTATTTCATTTTCATGAGAAAATGAAGCCATTGCTCTAGTACTCGGTGTACAGGTGCAGAATCTGAGGCTTCAGATGGTAGCTTGTCCAGAGTCTGCAGATGGTGGATGTCAGAGCACATAATTAAACCCAAAGTCCAACTTTCTCCCCATTCTGCCTTCCTGCCCACAACAAGAATAGCAACTGGCTGTACTGAAAGACCACCACCTGCCTCCCTGCCTTAGTCTGGGCTGATAGAACCAATGAGCATAAATTGGGTGGTTTAAACAAAAGACATTTAGTTCTCACAGTTCTGGAGGCTGGAAAGTCCAAGATCAAGATGCTGGCAGATCTGGGATCTGCTAATTTGTGGATGGCCACCTTCTCATTTAGAGAAGGAAATGGCAACCCACTCCAGTATTCTTGCCTGGAAAATCCCATGGACAGAGGAGCCTGGTGGGTTATAGTCCATGGAGTCGCAAAGAGTCAGGCATGATTGAAATGACTTAACACACACCTACTCATTGGCCATAAAGAAGGCTGAATGCTGAAGAACTGATGCTTTCAAATTGTGCTAAAGAAGACTCTTGAGAGTCTCTTGGACTGCAAGGAGATCAAATGAGTCAATCCTAAAGGAAATCAACCCTGAATATTCATTAGAAGGACTGAAATTGAAGCTCCAATACTTTGGCCACCTGATGTGAAGAGCTGACCCAATGAAAAAGACCCTGATGCTGGGAAAGATTGAAGACAGGAGAAGAAGCGGACAACAGAAGAGGAGATAGTTAGATAGCATCACTGAATCAATGGACACGGGTTTGAACCAACTCTGGGAGATAGAGAAGGACAGGGAAGCCTGGCATGCTACAGTCCATGGGATCACAAAGAATGGGACGCGGCTGAGTGACTGAACAATAGCGACAACCTTCTTATTGGGTCCTCACATGGCAGAGAGCAAAGAGGAAGCAAGCTCTCTTACATTTTCACAAGGGCACTAATCTCAATTATGAGGGATCCACCCTTGTGATCCGATCACCTCCCTAGGGCCCCATCTTCAAATACCATCACTTTGGGGGTGAGGGTTTCATCTTGTGAACATGAGGAGGGGAGGATGTGGAACACAAACTTTCAGTCCACGGCACTCACCTATAGCATTCACTTAGGCCTAATATCCTTTATTATTCTTAAAAAAACTAAGGTCATGGGATCTGGTCACATCACCACAGCAAACAGAAGGGGAAAAAGTGGAAGCTGTGACAGATTTTATTTTGGGGGGGCTCCAAAATCACTACAGATGGTGATTGCAGCCATGAAATTAAAAGACACTTGCTCCTTGGAAGGAAAGCTATGACATACTTGGGCAGCATACTCAAAAACAGAGACATCACTTTGCCAACAAAAGTCCATATAGTCAAAGCTATGGTTTTTCCAGTAGTCATGAAAGAATGTGAGAGTTGAACCATAAAGGAGGCTGAGCACCAAAGAACTGATGCTTTAAACTGTGGTGTTGGAGAAGACTCTTGAGAGTCCCTTGGACAACAAGGAGATCAAACCAGTCCATCCTAAAGGAAATCAACCCCGAATATTCATTGGAAGGACTGGTGCCAATACTTTGGCCACCAGATGTAAAGAACCGACTCATTGGAAAAGACCCTGATGCTGGGAAAGAGTGAAGGTGAAAGAAGAAGAGGGTGGCAGAGGATGAGATGGTTGGATGGCATCACTGACTCAATGGACATGAATTTGAACAATCTCCAGGAAGTAGTGAAGGACAGGGAAGCCTGGGGTGCTGCAATCCATGGGGTCACAAAAAGGTGAACATGAATTAGCAACTGAAAACCAAAAACAATTATCCTTTACCTTCCTTTTGAGACTTTAATGTTGTGTAGAATCCCAGTGTGTTCCAAAGTCGCATCTGCACATCATTTTACACACAAGGCTAATGAGTTCATGACCTCCCTGAGGCCCATGCCCAGGCAGAGAGGCCCCAACCCCCTTTGCTCATGACTGAATCCTCTCTAACCCACCACACGTCTCTGTGTTCCAAACTTCCCCACTCTTGCTCCAACTGTTTCCTCATTCTAGACTCCACTTCTCACTTATTCACCAAGTCCCACTGGAATGTAGATGCCCTGAGGACAGGACACCATCCGCTTCTCCACTGTATCTCCCTTTCCTAGTCCAGCGCCAGCCCAGAGGAGGTGCTCGAGAAGCATTTTTAAACAAGCGTTTTTAAGCGTTTATTTGCCTGTTTGGCTCCATCAAATCTTAGTTGCAGCATGCAAATTCTTAGCTGAGGCATGTGAACTCTTAAGTGAAGCATGCGGGATCTAGTTCTGTGGCCAGGGATTGAACCCAGGCCCCCTGCATCGGCAGCAGGGAGTCTTACCCACTGGACCACCAAGAAAGTCCCTGGAGCCATTTTTTGATTGACAAATTCTAAAATATCTTTGTTGAGCCTTCCTATGGACTCTGCCAATAGAGTGGTAAGCATCATAGCCATGGTCTCCATGCTTATGGAACTATGAGAATGTATTAGTAATTTACTGCTGTGTAAAAAAAATCACCCCAAAATGTGAAAGTAATAAACAAATTTTATTATCTCACATTTTCTGAAGGTTGCGGATATAGGAGCAGCTCTACTGGGCGGTTCAGGCCCAGTCTGTCATGAAGTTGTTGTCAAGCTATTGGCTGGGAGAGCAATTATCTGAAAGCCGCAGAATCCACTTCCAAGCTCACTCATGTGACTCTTATTTGCTGGCAGTTGGTCAGAGGCCCTTGTCCTCAACACATGGGTCTCTCTGTAGGCTGTCTAGGGGGTCCTTATGACATGGTGGCTGGTGTCCCCTGAAGTAAGTGAACAAAGAGAATCTTCAAGACAGAACCCTTAGTCTTTTAAAACCTAATCTTTCCTTTTTAATATTTATTTATTTATTTATTTGGCTGTGCTGAGTCTTATTTGTGGGATTTTTAGTTGCTTCTGCTAGCATCTAATTCCCTAAGCAAGACTGAACCCAGCACCCCTGCATTGGGAGCACAGAGTCTTAGCCACTGGACCACCAGGACGCCCCTTAAAATCTAATCTTCAAGGTGATCTCCCATCACTTCTGCCATTTGCTGTTGGTCATAGAATCCAATCCTGGCATCAATACATTGTGGGAAGAGGCCACACTGGGTCTGAATACCAGGAAGTGGAGAGGATTGGGGCCCATCTTGAAGGCCGGCCATCACAGACAGGTGACAATAATAAATATCACACTCATGAGTGGACAGTTGCAAACTGAGGTGTGTGCCCTGAAAACACAGAACCTGGTTCTGTGAAAGTAATCAGAGGTCTAACTCAGACATAGGTGGGGGTCAAGGATGGCACTTTGGCATGACCTCTGGGATGGCAGGCCATGATTAGTAAGAGATGAAAAAAGGAAACAGGGCACCCCAGACTCTCGGTTCTCCATTTTGGCTGCTCTTTGGGATTTTTTAAGTTTCCAGAGTGATTGTAACGTGCAGCATTGTAATGTGAGAACCCCTGTTGTAGGCTGTGTGCTCAGTTGCATCTGACTCTTTGCGACCCCATGGACTGTTGCCCACCAGGCTCCCCAGTCCATGAAATTCTCCTGGGAAGAATATTGGAGTGTGTGGCCATTTCCTCTCCTAGGGGATCTTCCTGACCCAGGGAGTCAACCCATGTCTCTGTGTCTCCTGTCCTGGCAGGCGGATTCTCTACCACTGAGTCACATTTTCTAGGCCAGAGGACCAATTGATGTGACCCGAGGGAGCATGGGGCATTTGAAGAGCTGTAAGGCTGAGAGGCTGGAGGACAGAGAGGACGTGACATGAAATAGAGAGGAGAAGCGGGCAGATCCGGGGCCATGTGGGCTCTCGGGGGACAGGGGGGTCGGTCTTGGAAGTTGTGAGGATGGTACTGGGAAGTGAAATGATCCAGTTTACAGTTAGAAAAGGTCACTGTGGCTCAGGTGGAGGTGGACTGTGCGGGCAGCTCAGATGCCCGTGGGAACACCATTTGGGGATGTTCCGCAGTGGGCCCACCTGTGACACAGGATGAGGACTTGGGCAGAGATGTGGCTGCCTGAGTCTGGTGTTCTGCGTCACCAATGCTTACGATCCAATCAAAATGCTTTATTTTACTAATAGGAAGCCGACTTCAGAGAGGCGATGGGGCTTGTTCAAGATAATTGAACAATAGGAAAAAAGCAGATGGAAAGAGAATCCAAGTGGGCCCTGAGAATCCAGGGTTGTGGGCTATGTGGTCAAGAAGACCAGAGAGGGGGGACAAAAAGAACATGATGATTAGACTATCAGGCTAGGATAAAAGGCACATCACGCTCCTCGGTGAGAAGATCAAAAGGTTACCAGTAACTTGACAAATAGATGGTGTAATTATAACGCTGTCAGAAATGGCATCCGGGGTCAGCCCCATGACCCATCCCTCTATTCTTGGCAGACACTCTGGTGCAGGGCTGGGGAAGAGCTGTCAGCCTTCCTGACCCCCTGGGGAGGATGCTGCTCCACGCCCTACCTCTCTTTTGTGCAGTGGAACCTGTGGCTTCCTTTCCAAGGCAACTGAAGCCTGTGACAGCCTGTCCCACCTCTGTGGTTACATGCTAAAAGGCTATTTGCAGCACCCCACTTTTATCCACATTAAACGGAAGGGGCCCTTCCCTCTCCCATTGTTAATGACCCCTTGCCTCTGAAGAGGTGGCTTTTCAATGTCTTTCTGGAGAAAAAGAGAAGGTGACTCACATCTCACAAGGCTGAAATCATTAGCTCTGGGGGCAAAAGCTTGTAGATGTGGCTAAATGCTTTACAGTTATTCCTCTAGGCAATAATCTCTACATTTATTAGGAAAGAAGCAGATAGTACAAAGAAGGAACAAAGAGACCAGGGACACATATTTCCATTATGTCCTGGGTTAGACAAACAATTAAGTGGGTACTAAGTTTACTGAAAAATGTATAATTCTGGAATGTTAGAGCTAGGACGACCCTGTAAGAAAATCTAGTCTAGCAGTGGGCAGGAAGAGGCATTCTTTCCATCACCTTCCCTCTCACACTCATGCCAGACTTTTACTCCCACCAGGGGTGGTCCTGTGACTCATTTTAACCACATGGAATAAAGCAGAAATAATAGCTTTATTGGATCCATACATTGGTATGGATCCAAGCCTCCAGAAAATGTGGCAGTTTTGCGCTTGTGAATACAGCCACCACATAAAGAATTCCAAGTCACATGAAAGACCACCTGGGGAGAGAGAGAAGTGCCAGCCCTCCAGCCGTGCCCTCCAAGGCACCAGACTGTGAGTGAGGCCATCTTGTCACAATCGCTGTAGTACCTGCATGAGGCCAGGTGAGAACAGCTGAAGAACCAGCCAGCTGAGCATAGCCTCCCCAGAGAACTGTGGAAGATACACAAGCAAATAATATGAATGCATTTTGCCGAGGAGGATAGGGAGGCCTACAGAGGTTCAGTGAAAACTTGCCTTGAAAAACTTAATCGAGAGACTGGGTGGCATTGGTATTAACAGGGGCTACTCCAAGCACAGGGGCTGACATGTAATGGCCCTATATCAGGCAGGAACCATATCATTCAAGGAACACTGTGGGGACAGCGGCATTTGATGAGGCTGGCAGCATCTGGTGATTGGTCCAGGCATGGTCATGAGGATTCATGAGCATCTTTGCCATAGACATCTTTACTGTAGCAATCTGTCCACAGAACTTTTTGCTACATAACTAATAGGCCATAAGGCAATTTTTCTGTAAAAGGGAAGATAATGATTAGTGAAAGAGGAACTTTAAAGAGGACCTAATGCAACATGAGAAATGATTAACAAAATGAAAAGATGTTACTACAGAATGTTTGGCTACATTTAAAATATGTGTGGATTCATGGCGACAGCATGCAAAAAAACTGATTTGATTTTGTGGTTGCACCAAAGCAATTGTCTTCAGTGCCTTTTACCCTTTATGCTTTTTTTGCTTCTTGATTTGTTTCCTCATTCAGAATGCACTTTTTCACTAAAATGTCTTCCTTAATTGAGAGGTATTAATTTCCCAATAACAGAGTGTGTAATTATAGCTGAGATTTATAATGTGTCAGGAAAACCTTACACATTGTGTTCTTGACTTACTATCACACGTCCATCCATAGGTTTCCAAAGTTCTACTCCTAACCTTCAAGGCCCTCAGCCTCTTTCTCCTTCGATGTAGTGCATTTCAAAATAAGAAAACAATTCTTGGGCAAATTCTCATCATCTTTCAGCTTGATAAAGCCATCAGCAACATCACTGACTGGAAGAAGTGCTAGCAAATTCCAACCGGTTGAAAACCAAACTGTCAAAACACACTGTCAACCGATTATTTTATCTTTCATGGCAAAACTGCCATTTAGTTATGTGGTGAAACGTTTGCAGCAAAAATGCTTGAGGCAAAGAAGCTTAGGCTGAAATTACCAGACCTGGGGTACGTGACCCAGTTCTAGCCAATGATGTATAAGGAGGAGCCTGCAGGGGCTCTGGGGAAAGACTTTCCTCTTGAGTTAAATGAAGGATTTGGTGCTCAAAGAACCCCTCCTTCCCTCCCTGCCTGCTTTTGGGTATCACGAGGTTGTGGCATTTGTGCAACCCATGGAGGAAGGTAAAACAAAACAAAAATTGTGGGGAAACTGTCCTAGAGTCTGTGTAGACATCATCAAAGGGCCGAGTGAAGCAACTTTGAAAACACTTATCCCCAGGCTGCTCATTCAAGGACAGGCAAATGTCCTTGCTGTTTGGACCACTTTTAGTCAGGCATTCTGTGACTTGCAGCCCCAAACTGTTGCACATTTTTTTCAGGAGAGAATTGGAGGGTCATCCAAGGGGATGCACATAGCTGGGGTGCTTGACTACCAAGGCAATGCCCTCAGCAACCCTCCAGTTCAGAAAGGCTCGTGACCTGAACTTGGTTCAGGGAGAGAGGAGCCTTCGCAGGGTCACAGGGTCATGTGTGTCTGGCCTCCACACACTCCAGAAGCCCACAAATAGGCTGTCTCCATGATGCCCTGCATCACTCCTTCTTTGAATTTTTATGAACTGTTGTAGCAAACTATGGAACCCCAGAAAGAGGTCATGGGAACCTTTGATTTGGAGCCAAGTTAGAAGACATTACAGTTAACCGGGGGACCCACTACTCGTGATTGGTGTCTGAAGTTGGTGGGGGCACAGGATCCTTGAACCAGCGGGGTCTGCACTAACTCTGAGTCGTGTTGAAAGTGGATTGTAGCATACTTGGCTGGTGTTGCAGAGAATTGCCTGACGTGTGAAAAACCCACACGTGGTGTTAGAAGTGAAGTGAGCACAGGAGAAGCACAGGCGTGTTTTTCCCAGAAGCCTCCTCTTTATCATAGTCCACTGCTCTGGTCTCTGAACCTTTATTTCCTCATCTATAAAATATGAGTCATCAGGGACTTCCCTGGTGGTCCAGTGGCTAAGACTCCAAGCTCCCAAAACAGGGGGCCCAGGTATAATCCCTGGTTGGGGACCTAGAACCCGCATGCTGCCACTAAGTCCTGGCACAGTTAACTAAATAAATAAAAGTAAATGTTTTTGAAAATATGAGCAATCAGAGCTACCTCATAAGGTTATAATCAAAATCAAAGATATTAATAAATCTGGAAGCATTTTGAAAACAATTTATTAAATATTATGTATGACCCCATTCCTATTAAACTGTGAATTACTTAAGAGTAAAAACCATTTTACCTTAAAATTTTTTAAATCTCAAGTTCTTAGCAAAAGGAATTGGCGCAGGCTAAGGTACTTGATAAATGTTTGTTAATTAAATGAATAGTTGATTTTGGAAAAAAGTGAAAGTGTTAGTCGCTCAATCGTGTCCGACTCTTTCCGACCCCGTGGACTGTAGCCTGCCAGGCTTCTCTGTCCATAGGATTCTGCAGGCAAGAATACTGGAGTGGGTTGCCATTTCCTACTCCAAGGGATCTTCCCCATCCGGGGATCAAACCTGGGTCTCCTGCATTGCCATTGGATTCTTTACTCTCTGAGCCACCCAGGAAGCCCAATTGACATTTGGTGAGCTCTTATTAGAGATTATCTCATTTAACACTTATGTCCCCTTAAGATAGGTAGACTTTTCTTTTCTTTGTGCTACTGGGCTTGTAGGATCTCAGTTCCCTGACCAGGATTTTTTTTTTATTATTATTATTTTAAAATATATATTTATTTACTTGACTGCCTCGGGTCTTCGTGGCAGCACACAGATGTTCATTGCATCATGTGGGATCCCTCACTGTGGTGTGTGGACTCTCCAGATGTGACTCTCAGGCTCAGTAGTTGTGGCGCTCAGGCTTAGTTGCTCCTTGACATTTGGGATCTTAGTTCCCCAATCAGGGATCGAACCTGGGCCACGGCAGTGAAAAGCACTGAATCCTAACCGCTAGACCACCAGGGAACTCAGATAGATACTATGACCAGTGCCGTCTTACAGGTGAGGAAAGCGAGGCTCAGAGCAGTTAGGTCTGTTTCCCAAAGCCACACAGTAAGTGGTGGAAGCAAGCCTTGAGCCCCGCTGTCTCTGCCCTCTGTGCCTACGCCCATGACCACCACCTTAGACTGGATGCGGGATGGACTTCAAGACACCGAAGACTTTGCATAAACCCAGGAGGAGGAGTCAGCAGTTTGCAAGAATAAGGGGGCTACACGGAGGCAGTGAGAAGTGCAGTGGTGTAGGAGCCGGTCTGGAAGCGTCTGGAGACGTGCAGTGGTGTGGGAGCTGGTCTGGAAGCTTCTGGAGACGTGCAGTGGTGTGGGAGCCGGTCTGGAAGCGTCTGGAGAAGTGCAGTGGTGTGGGAGCTGGTCTGGAAGCTTCTGGAGACGTGCAGTGGTGTGGGAGCCGGTCTGGAAGCGTCTGGAGACGTGCAGTGGTGTGGGAGCCGGTCTGGAAGCTTCTGGGCTGGACCTGCGCTTTCGAGCAGGCGGAGCAAGGACTCTCTGTTCTACACGTCCGCCACCCAAAGCTGCCCCTGCGGTGGGGACTGGCGACGGACGCATCGGCACCCAACAGACGCCCCTGGCTCACCCACTGTAATTAGGAGGAGGTGTCGAGACCCGTTAGGATCACCTGGGGATGCCATGCTGGGACCAACAACTGCACTGCCTTCCCACCCCAGCTAATATTCCACCAGCATTCACTCATGCATGCATGCATTCCCTTAGTGCTAGTATTTTTTAAGTAGTAATCATTTTTACTTAATTTTTGTTGACATATAGTTGATTTACAATGTTGTGTTAGCTTCAGGTGTACAGCAAAGTGATTCAGTTATATATTAATATGAAAGTGAAAGTGTTCGTTGCTCAGTCGTGTCTGACTCTTTTGCAACCCCATCAACTGTAACCCACCAGGCTCCTCTGTCCATAGAATTCTCCTGTGGAACCCAGGAGATTAAACCCAGACCTCATGCATTGCAGGCAGATTCTTTACCAACTAAGCCATTATGAAGAATCCAACATGTTAAAAATATATATATATACATATATATATATATGCGGGCTTCCCTGGTGGCTCAGCTGGTAAAGAATCCACCTGCAGCACGGGAGACCTGGGTTCGATTCCCAGATTGGGAAGATCCCCTGGAGAAGGAAAATGCTATCCACTCCAGTACTCTTGCCTGGAAAAGCCCATAGACGGAGGAGCCTGGTGGGCTGCAGTCCATGGGGTTGCACAGAGTCAGACATGGCTGAGCGACTTCACTTTCACTTTTCTCTTTCATGCATTGGAGAAGGAAATGGCAACCCACTCCAGTGTTCTTGCCTGGAGAATCCCAGGGACGGGAGAGCCTGGTGGGCTGCCGTCTATGGGGTCACACAGAGTCGGACATGACTGAAGGCACTTAGCAGCAGCATATATATATGGGGGCTTCCCAGGTGTCACTAGTGGTAAAGAACCTGCCTGCCAGTGCAGGAGACATAAGAGACTCATATTCAATCCTTGGGTCAGGAAGATCCCCTGGAGGAGGAAATGGCAGCTCACTCCAGTATTCTTGCCTGGAGAATCTCATGGACAGAGGGGCCTGTTATAGTTTTACAGTTATCTTTCAAATGTCATTATGAAGCTATATTTGTCAGGGTAGGAAGAATTCTACCTTGGTTTTACAGTTTGTTAATTTGATTTGTGATCTTCAAAGGTTTTAAAATATGTATATGGGCCTCTCCTTTTCCTTTTGATCTAGGCTATCAGAATATTCTGAACAAGTTTGAAAAGTACCCTGAATACAGGATTTAGGAGAGTTCTAAGGTTAGAGCCCTTACCCAAAGGCAGAGGCTGCTGGCTCACTATACCTTGTTGCCCAGTATAGCTCAAAGCAGAGAGCCTACTGGCTTTCTGTTTTTAATCGACACCTGAAGTTCAGTCATTTCACCAAGGAAAAATCATTTCCACATCCATTTTTTTAATTAACAAAACTTTTGGTGTTGTTCTTTTTTTTTTTTTCCATAAAATTAGGATAAAGCCTTTGGAGAGTGAGTTTTGCTTTATCTTTCAAGTGCTAACTAACCACCCCTGAAGTCTGCATACCTAATTAGTGTAATTCAAATGTTAACTAACTGCCCTTCAGTTCAGTTCAGTCACTCAGTTGTGTCTGACTCTTTGCGACCCCATGAATTGCAGCACGCCAGGCCTCCCTGTCCATCCCCAACTCCCAGAGTTCATCCAAACTCATGTGCATCGAGTCAGTGATGCCTTATACATACAAAAGTGCAAATAAAATTATCTTTAATTTTTAAAAACACATACACACATAATATTTTCCTAGTTCGTAAGGCATTCTGGACCTCCCTTGATAACACTACATGGAGGCCTGCCCCGCTCTTTTCATGATTGCCCAGCACTCCATGAGTCAGTTTCCATGTCATTTGATGATATTTGTGTTGTATCCAATCATTCGTTATTACAGGCGATGCTTCCATAAGCTCTTTAGATCATCCTTCTTCACTTGGTCTCAAAATATCTACAGGAAACCAGGTCCAAGTCACGGACATGCTGGGTCCATGGCTGAGTGTGTTTTTAATTTCAGTAGATAGAGCCAGAGATCAAATTGCCAACATCTGTCAGATCATTGAGAAAGCAAGAGAGTTCCAGAAAAACATCTACTTCTGCTTTATTGACTACATCAAAGCCTTTGACTGTGTGGATCACAACAAATGTGGAAAATTCTTAAAGAGATGGGAATGCCAGACTGCCTTACCTGCCACCTGAGAAGCCTGTATGCAGGTCAAGAAGCAACAGTTAGAACTGGACATGGAACAACGGACTGGTTCCAGATCGGGAAAGGAGTTCGTCAAGGCTGTATATTGTGACCCTACTTATTTAATGTATATGCAGAGTACATCATGTGAAATGCCAGGCTGGATGAACCACAAACTGGAATCTAGTTCGCCAAGAGAAATATCGATAACCTCAGATATGCAGATGACACCACCCTTATGGCAGAAAGTGAAGAAGAACTAAAGAGCGTCTTAATGAAAGAGGAGAGGGAAAAGTTGGCTTAAAGCTCAACATTCAGAAAACGAAGATCGTGGCATCTGGTCCCATCACGTCATGGCAAATAGATGGGGAAACAATGGAAATAGTGACATACTTTATGTCCACTCCAAAGGGGGCTCCAGATTCACGCAGATGGTGACTGCAGCCATGAAATTAAAAGACGCTTACTCCTTGGAAGAAAAGCTATGACCAACCTAGAGAGCATATTAAAAAGCAGAGACATTACTTTGCCAACAAAGGTCAAAGCTATGGTTTTTCCAGTAGTCATGTATGGATGTGAGAGTTGGACTATAAAGAAAGCTGAGTGTTGAAGAATTGATGCTTTTGAACTGTGGTATTGGAGAAGACTCTTGAGAGTCCCTTGGACTGCAAGGAGATCCAACCAGTCCATTCTAAAGGAGACCAGTCCTGGGTGTTCTTTGGAAGGACTGATGCTGAAGCTGAAACTCCAATACTTTGGCCACCTGATGCAAAGAACTGACTCATTAGGAAAGCCCCTGATGCTGGGCAAGATTGAAGAAGGCAGGAGGAGAAGGGGACAACAGAGGATGAGATGGTTGGATGGCATCACCAGCTCAGTGTGTATGAGTCTGAGTAAGCTCCAGGAGTTGGTGATGGACAGGAAAGCCTGGTGTGCTGCAGTCGATGGGGTCACAAAGAATCGGACATGACTGAGCAACTGAACTGAACTGAACTGAACTGAGATAGCGCCATCCAAGGCAACGTCACAGCTCATTCTCTCCCCAAAATATGTGAGCATCTCTGAAACAGGATCCACTTGACTCCATTTGCTGATGTGTGGATCCTACTTGTTCCTTTGCGATTCCACAGACATTCCCTTGGCCCCTGCTAGGTATCCACCTCTACGTAAGTCCTCGAACACAAGTTATTAACCAGGATTATGAGGCTGGCTGGCCTTTAAAAGATTTTCTATTGAATAAAATATCATTTGGGTAGTATAAATAATGCATGCTCCTATAAGTGATTGAATAGGCCTCCTAACAGTGAAGGGACATGTTTATGACCTAATATTAAATAGCAAATGCAGTATACAAAGAGTGAATCTTAAAGTTGAGTCTTTTTCAGCATCCCTGGGATCTAGTTAAGAATACAGATGCCACGATACCAGTCCTGCAGGTCCTGACTCAGTAGATTTGGGATAGGATCAGCGCAAAACAATCTATATTTTAGCAAGCTCACCAAGAGATGCTGTGCATTCTTAAAATGTTATATATTCATTATAATCTCACATGTGATCAAAGAATAAAAATGGGGCTCATCAAAGAGAATAGTGCTTGTCTCTGACTGAAGTGAGTCTGAGGTTGCTTCTTTTCTGTGTTTTGCTGTGTTTTCCAAATTTTCCAGCTCAGAAATTTGTTCAGAAGACAAAAGGATGCTCTAAAAATCTATACTCCCTCTTCCTCCCTCTACCTACTCATTCCTTCCTTCTTGATTCAGCCCCGACTGAAAGAATCTAGAGGGACATGAAACTTGGTTACAACACTTAATCTGGAATGGATGGGTTTGTCCTAGAAAGCATCATCAAAGTATCAAAACTTAAATGAGGTCTCTGGATGAGAGGTGTATGGGAATTCTTTGTTACAGTTGTGCAACTTTATGTAAATTGAAAACTCCACGACTTTATGGAAGCATCTCACCATCATCTTGGTAAGATAATAAAGCTTTTCTGTTGCTTGAATTAAAAAGCATCGTAATATGCCTCTTAGCACCTTAAAAAAAGTCAAATATGGGTCTTTCTGCAGTACCTTATTGATGGAAGTCCATGCACCTTCTGCCATAAAAATATATTTATCAAAGTCAGGAGATAAACATTTATATAGTACTATTATTGAATCCATGGATCAATTTCCCCAGTAATATCTTTTACATAAAAATATTTTTAACTGTATTTTCTTACTCTGGATCCAATTCAGGATTATATATTGCATTTGGTGGGCATGTCTCATTAATCTCCTTCCTTCTAGAATGATCTGCAGCCTCTCTTTGCCTTTCAGGATCTTGATGCTTTTTCAGAGTACAAGCCAGTTATGAATTTTCCTCCATTTGGGTTTGCCTGACGTTTTCTCATCACGAAATTCAGGTAATACGTCTTCGGCAGGAATGTCCCAGCTTGATCTTGTGTTTTCCTTTGCATGTCAGAGGAGGCGGCTCACAATGTGGTCTGTCTCTTTCTGATGTCCTTAACTTTGATCACTCAATTAAGGCGGTGCCCGCAGGCTTTCTCTCCCATCAAGTGGCTACTCCTGCCTTTGTAATCAACCAGGAATCAGTGGGGAGCTATTCTGACACCGTGACTATCCTGTTTCTCATCAAACTTTCGCTCTTTAATTTTAGCATCAATTGACTATTCTTCACTGAAACAAGTGTCATAATAGTTGCCGAATCTCATAGCGTTGTTCAGAATATGAAAAGTAAGTGTATATCAAAGGACCTTGACCTACTAGGTATATTTCAAGGGAAATCATATTATATGTCAATTCTATCTCAATAAAGCTGGGTGGAGGGAGAAAATATCTCAAGGAAGCAATGTAAGATGTGAACAAAGATATGAGTACAAAGCTTTTCATGGCAACAATGCTAGTTAGAGCCAAAAATGGAAAATCAAGCACTGTAGTAAACTGATACCAAGAAATAGGAGGCACTCATTTAAAGCAAGATTTTGAAGAAATTCTCCCCATTGAATGCTAAGTCATAGAAGGTAAAGTATCAAACTACATTTGGCTAAAAGGAATTTGATATCCTGACTTGGATCCTAGAACAGAAAAAGGATGTCATCCCTTATAAGCAGAACCTTTAAAAAAAATGGTACAAATGAATTTTTTACAAAACAGAAACAGACTCACAGACTTAGGGAACAAATTTAAGATTGCCAGCGGGGAAGGATTGGGAGAAGTGATAGTTAGGGAGTTTGGGATGGACATGTACACGGCACTGTATTTAAAATGGATCACCAACAAGGTCCTCCTGTATAGCACAGGGAACTCTGCTCAGTGTCATGTGGCAGCCTGGATGAGAGGGGGGTTTGGGGGTGAATGGTCACATGTATATGTATGGCTGAGTCCTCTTAGCTGTACACCTGAAACTATCACAACATTGCTAATCAGCTATGCTGCTGCTGCTGCTGCTAAGGCGCATCAGTTGTGTCTGACTCTGTGCGACCCCATAGACAGCAGCCCACCAGGCTCCGCCGTCCCTGGGATTCTCCAGGCAAGAACACTGGAGTGGGTAGCCATTTCCTTCTCCAATGCATGAAAGTGGAAAGTTAAAGTGAAGTTGCTCAGTCGCAGCACACCAGGCTCCTCCGTCCATGGGATTTTCCAGGCAAGAGTACTGGAGTGGGTTGCCATTGCCTTCTCCAAATCAGCTATATTCCAGTATAAAATTAAAAGTTTTTTAAAAATGAAAAAAAAAAAAAGGATGTCAGTGGGAAAACTAGTGAAATTCAAATTGAGTCGGTAGCTAAGTTATGGCAGTGTTCTGATATTAAATTCTTGGTTTTAATAAATGTTTCATGGTGCGTGTGTGTGTGTTAGTCACTCAGTCGCTTCAAACTCTTTTGCCACCCATGGACTGTACCTGCCAGGCTCCTCTGCCCATGGAGTTCTCTGGGCAAGAATACTGGAGGTTGCCATGCCCTCCTCTAGGGGAGCTTCCTGACACAGGGATCGAACCTGTGTCTCCCCCATTGCAGTAAGGTTCTTCACCATTCATGGTATGTAGGATATTAATATTCGGGGGAATTGGGTCTGGGCTATCCTGGATCTCTCTCTATTATCTTAGCAACCTTCCTACAAGTCTAAAACTGTTCCAAAATAAAAACTCTGTTTAGAAAATTGACTTGGTTGGGAGTTCGTGTAAAAAAATAAATAAATACAAAAAAAAAGAAAATTGACTTGGGAGTGATGGATCTGTTCATTATCTTACTTGTGGTGATGGTTTCATGAGTGGATACAATTGTCAAAACAATTTATACACATTAAATATGAGCAGCTTATTGTATGTCAATTATACCTTGATCAACCTTTTTTTTTTTTTTAAAGAAAATGGTCTTTGGTAAACTCTCAATTATGTTCAGATACAAGCATTAGGAAAAGTACTGGATGGAAATATATCACAATGGTGTTGGGGGGCTTCTCTGCTAGCTCAGTGATAAAGAATCTGCCTGCTGACGCAGAAGACACGGGTTCACTCTCTGATCCTACACACTGAGGAACAACTATTGAGCTGGTGCTCTCGAGCCCGGGAATCGCAACTACTGAAGCCTGTGTGCCCTAGAACCTGTGCTCCGCAACTAGAGGGTAGCCCCAGCTCTCTGCAGCTTGAGAAAAGCCCACGCAGCAACGAAGACTCAGCACAGCCGAATAAGTAAATTAATAAAATTAATTCTTTTAAAGAGAAATCTTAGTGCTAAAGCAATCAAGATTTTTTTTTTTTTAATGGTGTTGGTGTCTCTGTAGCTAGTGGGATGATAGTTCAGTCGCTCAGTCATGTCCAGCTCTTTGTGACCCCATGGACTGCAGCACACCAGGCCTCCCTGTCCATCACCAGCTCCCAGAGCTTACTCAAACTCATGTCCATCGAGTCAGTGATGCCATCCAGCCATCTCATCCTCTGTCACCCCCTTTCTCCTCCTGTCTTCAATCTTTCCCAGCATCAGAGTCTTTTCCAATGAGTCAGTTCTTCACATCAGATGGCCAAAGGATTGTAGGTTCAGCTTCAGTATGACTGTCATTCTATAATTTGCTCTGGTTTGCAAGTTCCTTATAGTGGACGTGCAAGACTTGAACAAACAGAAGGAACCATTGTTTTTACACAGGGAGGTTTGCAATGATAAAGCTTTTCTCCCTTGTCTGTGAAGCATCTGACTCCTGGTAAGAACTAATGCCGTTTCCCACCTTCGCTCATTAAGACAATAAATGAGGCAAATAAATAAAACTTGAAGAAAGAAGAAACCCTCTCGCAGCCAAGGATCCTCGCCTGGTATTAAGAGCCTGAAAATGGCATCAGGAATGATGGAGATCTCAGAGCAGTGGTCCTCAAAGCTGTGTGCGTATGTGTGTGTGTTGGGAATGCTTGTGAAAATGCAGGGGTGTGTGTGTGTATGTGTGTGTGTGCTGGGTTTGCTTGTGAAAATGCAGACCTGCCAGCCCCCACCAGCAGCAACAGTGACTCAGTGGGTTTGGGGGTGGGGGTGACTGGGAATGTTTGCCCAGCAGCTCAGGTGATCTGACCCAGGTGATGGAAATCAAGGCTCAGCCCTGGGGCTGAGAGGCTGGCTGAGAGTTTGCCCGAGGGTGAGCCCAGGGCTCACCAGGTGTGGACCATATTAACCTGCCCAGCTTAAAGCCCACGTGACCCCAGTGCCTCGTGGCTCGGACTTTCCAGATCTCCTGCAGACCTGGGAGGATGTCCCAGGAAGCCAGAGAGGTGAGTAGCTCCCCTCCATCCTCAGGGGGACAGGGGTGGGGCCCGGACAGCTCCATGGACCTCAAGCCATTTCTGTAACCCTGGGAACCCCGCCTTGGACCAGGTCTCTGGGTTTTCACTCCACTTTGGGATGCCACTCACTGCCGGAGGGTCAGGAGGAGGGGACGCCAGGCGTGAGGGCAAGGGGCAGAGGCCAGCCTGTGCCAGTGATGGGGAAGCAGAGAAGCACCCTGGCACCGGTGACGCCCCAGGGACAGGCAGGGGCAGCAAGGTTGGGAAGGGTGGGGACCAGAGACCGTGTGCCAGACGAAGGCATTTTAATCCACAAGCTTCACACTCTGGGCACGGTTCTTGGAGAGAAAGGAGGGGCGCCTGGAAAGGAGAGCCACAGCCTGGTCCCTTTGTCCCCTCCGCTGGCTGGGACCTAATTAGGAGGCAGCTGAGAGGGCGGTGCTGGGAGGAGCCGCCACCTCCCAGTTACTAATTCAGCCCCAGAGACAGATTTCTACGTCCCGGCTCCTGCAGCACCTGGGTCTCCACCTCCCTCCAGCGACTCTCTGGAAAGTCACCTTGACCTGGAGGACCTCTCAGGAGGAACCTGAGGCTTCATGCCAGAGCTCCAGCTGGGGAGGGGGCGAGGCCCCGGGCAGGCAGCCGGTGTCATAGTCCATGGAGAAGGGGACGCCTTCCCATTCATCTGCAGAGTGGAGGTGGGCACCAGGAATCCAGATAAAAAGAGCTTTTCTGGGAAATTCCCCAGTGGTCCAGTGGTTAAGACCCCACACTCCAATGCAGGGGGTGTGTGTGTTCAGTCCCTGCTTGGAGAACTAAGATCCTTCATGCCATGGGGTATGGTTAAAAATTAAAAACTGATAAGCACCTGACCATCACAATAGGGCTTGACAGAAAAGAGCTAAAGCTGCCCGAAGATGGGGTTCCAAGCCCAGAATGGGAGATCAGCAAGGGCCTCCTGGAGTGGCGTGGACAAGCAGGGTTTGGCCCCTTGAAGGCAAAGTCAAGCGTGTTTGCTGGNAACTGATAAGCACCTGACCATCACAATAGGGCTTGACAGAAAAGAGCTAAGGCTGCCTGAAGATGGGGTTCCAAGCCCAGAATGGGAGGTCAGCGAGGGCCTCCTGGAGTGGCGTGGGCAAGCAGGGTTTGGCCCCTTGAAGGCAGAAGTCAAGGGTGCTTGCTGACCGAGGGAGCAGCTTTAGCTCCGTGATCTTTTGGGGAATGAGGAGCAGGTGGAGGTGGGAAGAATCCTCAAAGGCGTTGGTTCTCAAAGCGTGGTCCCTGGAGCCACAGCTGCCTCACCCGGGCGATGTTAGAAATGCCCACTTGCTTCCCAGGCGGTGCTAGTGATAAAGACCCTGCCTGCCAATGCAGGAGACACGAGAGACACGGATTCAGTCCCTGGGTCGGGAAGAGCCCCTGGAGGTGGGCCTGGCAACCCACTCTGGTATTCTTGCCTGGAGAATCCGCTGGTCAGAGGAGCCTGGTGGGCTATAGTCCATGGGGTCACAAAGAGTCGGACACAACCGAAGCAACTTGGCACACACACAGACCTCCTGACAGACAGGGCAGGGCCCAGCAATCTGGATTTTTAACAGACTCTCCAGGTGACACTGATGCACGGGAACATCTGAGAAGCCGTGTCCTGTCGTTACTTAGCAACTGAAATATCCCAACTCAGATAATCCCACCTGCCTGTCTAGACCACAGCAGGTCTGAGTGCTCTAGGCCTGCAGCTCTTACACTTGCAGGGCCTCTTTAAGAAAAGACTGTAGCATCACAGATGTAAAATAGTTACTGGGTCTCGGAAAGGGGCCTTTGCAAGAGAGGGAGGCTGAAATATCTTTAGCTTCCTGTTAAATTTGCCTCGGGACTGACAGCTCTGAATGGTGGCGAGGAGGGAGGCAGATGCTGGAGGCAGAAAGCAGGGGACTCTTTAAACCACCGCTTCTCACACGTAGGCCTGTGGTTTTTGCCACAGTGGAAAAGTTCTGCATGGCTTATGTAGACGGCAAGGAAAAGGCCGGGCCGCTTGCTTACCAGGTGGGGTTGTGCATCGTGCTTATTGAACAAAGCTCCCACCCACGGTTTGATTAATCAGGTCTGAAGTAGGGCCCAAGTTTGCCTCTCTAGCTTCCTGGAAGGCACAGCTACACATTTTGCAGGGTTGCTGTTCTTGAGTCGCTCAGTCATGTCCGACTGCAACTCCATGGACCGCAGCGTGCCAGGTCCCCTGGAGTTCACATGCATCCACAGCCATTGAGTCAATGATGCTATCTAACCACCTCGTCTTCTGTCACCCCTTCTCCTCCTGCCCTCAGCCTTTCGCAGCATCAGGGTCTTTTCCAATGAGGGCTCTTCACATCAGATGGCCAAAATACCAGACATGTTATGGGTTATAATACTCAGTTATGACCACAGATCCAAAGAAGGGGGTTGATCAACTCAGAAGTGGAGACTGAGCCGCCGGGGGAAGCACCTTGCATCGCCAGGCACGGGGCACACAGATCTGAATATGAAATCCCAGCCCCGCCTTCTTAGCTGTTGGCTCTTGGGCAAGTTGGCCATTCTCTGTAAAGTGGGTTCCTATTGCAGAGGGCCCAGTAGGGTCTTGTATCGTGGTTCCTTTGACTTGGCCTGAGGACTTACTGAGAAGAAGCAACTCCGTGGATGAGACCCCAGTGCACTTGATGCTGCAAGGAGGGTTGAAGGCTCCTGTGGGTGACTGCACGGTGGGGAGGAAGCCTGGACACACGAAGGACACAGAACAGCGTGGAGAAGGGGTGAGAGCGAGGGGCCAGGGCCCATCAGCGCTGGTCCCAGCAGTGAGTGTCTGCCACTTATCACCTGACCCCACCTCGCTGCTGTTCTAAGTCCCAGTCTGCTGTCTGTAAATGGGAGGGTATATGTTATTGCTAAGAGTGAAAGCATTGGACACCACGATCTTCTCAACAGGCCGAACCCACTGTGCGTGCCTGCAAAGTCACTTCAGTCATGTCCGACTCTATGGACCGTAACCTGCCAGGCTCCTCTGTCCAGGGGATCCTCCAGGCAAGAACACTGGAGTTGCCATGCTCTCCTCCAGGGGATCTTGCCGACCCAGGGGCTGAAGCTGTGTTTCTTACATCTGCACTGGCACACGGGTCCTTTACCGCTAGCACCACCTGAAAGCCCAGAATCCACTGTGCCTTATTATTATCATTAATACTGTTGTTCTTTACCATTTAGAGCCTTGAACTCGAGATGAGTGGTGACGGGCCTGGCTGTGCACTTCATGGGAAAAGTCCCAGCAGAAGCTGGGAAAAGGTGCCAGGATGGATCTACCGGAGAAGGAGGGTAAGCTTCAAAATATTGATGAGTACTGATCAGAGAGCCACTGCAACAGGCTTCAGGGGGCTGGGAGAAGGGCTGCTCTCCCTAGGGTTGGGGCATGGGTTGATGAAATTCAGATTTATTCTAGGACTATGCTATCCTGTAAGGTAGTTACACGCCACATGTGGCTTTCAGGTTGGTGGGGCTGAGCAACTGAGATTTAATTTAGAATCAATTTTAAAACCTGATACACCATTCAGTAACTAGAAAACTTTTTTAAATGTATGTTTGGAGCCACTTGGGTAGATGAATCTCCTTTTTCAACTGAAAATATTATGAAATTGAAAATACATTTGCAATAAACATTTAGCATCTGGATTAAGATGCTGAAAGTGTAAAATACACATTATCAAAGAATTAGTTCCCCTCCAAAGAAAGACTGTTATCCTTTACACATTATTTGATGTAAAGGAGTTCATTTTTTAATTTATTCAAGTATAGTTTATTTATAGTGGTGTGTTAACTCCTGCTGTACACAAGGTGATTCTGGTTATATATGTATCTACACACATTATTTTTCATCTTTTCGATTATAGTTTATCCCAAGATATTGAATAGAGTTCCCTGTGCTATAGAGCAGGATTTCATTGTTCATCTGTTCTATATATAATAGTTTGCATGGTGTAAAGGAGTTTAACGTCTTCATGTGATCAAATATTTCCTTTATGTTCAAGAATCATATTGTTGAGGTTTTTTTAATGGTTCCATTTTTACTATTTGACTAATTATTTCATCTGGGCTTTTGAAAAAGAATATGGTATGAGATATTGAACTGATGAGAAATTCTGGATGGAAAAGAGCCATTTATTTTTTAATATAAATTTATTTATTTTAATTGGAGGTTAATTGCTTTACAATATTGTACTGGTTGTCATACATCAACATGAATCTGCCACAGGTACACACGCTTTCCCCATCCTGAACGCCCCTCCCTCCTCCCTCCCTGTACCATCCCTCTGGAAAGAGCCATTTTAAAACAAATTTTTAATTTCTCAATGAGTACATGCATATTTTACCCTGGTGTGTTGGGTTTTTTGGCGGGGGTGGGGCAGTGTCATTTTGGGAGAAGGCAATGGCACCCCACTCCAGTACTCTTGCCTGGAGAATCCCAGGGACGGGGGAGCCTGGTGGGCTGCCGTCTATGGGGTCACACAGAGCCAGACACGACTGAGCAACTTCACTTTCACTTTTCACTTTCATGCATTGGAGAAGGAAATGGCACCCCACTCCAGTACTCTTGCCTGGAGAATCCCACGGATGGAGGAGCCTGGTGGGCTGCCGTCTCTGGGGTCGCACAGAGCCGGACACGACTGAAGCGACTCAGCAGCAGCAGGGTCATTTTATGTCTTTATAGTTCTGTCACCTTTATAGCATTTCTGCTAATGAGATATTATCTCATGTAAGATTCAAAATAACCCCAGAAGGTAGATGGGGCATGCCATGTCATCCCATTCTACGCATATAGAAATTATATGCTTGCCCAAAGATTGCCAGTTTAGAAATAATGGAGTTAGCACTTGAATTGGGGAATTCTGATTTTTGTAACTGGGTGTGTACTGTCACGGGGAACCAGAAAAATTACTCCTTAGGTCACAAGGTTGACCCTCCAGGAACTTGAACAAGCAGAAATTTTCCTCCTGAAATTGGTTTACTCGAGTTAACTAGACCCCACTCATATCCATTGCCTGTTTTCTTAGGATTCAACCAGCTATTTCCCAAGATCACTTTCAGGACTTTGATGCACAAGTGGTTGATATGTATAGTCTCAATCCTTTCAGAGACTTACATTCATCACAACCTGGCTGTTTTAAAAAGGAGGCTTATAAGAGGAAAGTTGCCTTGGCCCACTAGCCATGACCACAGGCCTCCCATTCTGTCCTTTCTCTGGCCTGATCTCTGTCACTGGTTTAGAATGTGCCTTTCCAGACCTTTTCCTACGCATTCATATCCACACCCTTAGAATCTATTGTTCTTGTTTTTGGAGTCAGGAATATGTATGTATGATGTACGCATCATTTTTCAATTTGCTTTAAAAAAAAAAAACACATATCTTCAAGCTCTCCCAGTATACTTAGATTTCCTTCTTTCTAACTGCTGTGCATATATTATGGTACAAATATATCAGAGTCTATTCATTCATGCAGCAGTGGGCATTTGGGGAGTCTTTTGATTTTGTTGTTACACACCATGTGATAGACACACTTGTTCAGGCATTCTTATTGACATGGGCAAATTGTTTGTGCTTTTCCAGGGGGTGGTAGTGAAACCTCCATCCTGAGGCATGAACTTATTAATATTTTACTGCCAAAATCTCAAACAGCTATAGCAATTTATCACCAGCGATATATAAAAGCAATTACCATTTTTAATTTTGTGGCAATTTAATAGAGATAGAAACGTTATTTCATTGTATAAATTTGCATTTCTGATTGCTAATGCAGTTCAATGATTTTTTGCATGACCATTTCGTATGGTCATCTTATATAAATTGGTCATTCATAGCCACTGTTCAGAATTTTTTTTTATTTACTTTAACCATCGTAAAAAGGGTTTTCTCCACCCAATTTTATATATATATATTTCTCTAGATAATAACTACTATATTAGCTACAAATATCTTCAGTGTTGCTTGAGTTTTAACTTTTTATATTGTGTTGTGTAGAACCTGAAAATGTATCAGTCAAATTTATCAAGTTTATTAGTCTCTTAAGACTTAAAGCATCTTCTCTGTGTGTGTCCATGGTCAGTTGCTCAGTTCTGTCCAGCTCTTTGCGACCCCAGGGACTGTGGCCCACCAGGCTCCTCTGTCCATAGGATTTTCCAGGCAAGAATACTGGAGTGGGTTGCCATTTCCTCCAGGGGATCAACTTTTTCCCTTATCTTTTCTATTGTATCTTTTGTAAATAATTTTGTACTTCTTTTTCTAATATTTATAGGTCTTTTTATTTTTACACAGACTACAACCTCCAGTATAGTTTTTAAAAGTAGCAGAAAGATAGCGTGACTCTTGCCTTGTCCCTAAGTTTTACAAAACTATAATGGAGTCCATTTTAAGGCTGTTGATTTCAGTCCCACTGATGAAAGGACTATTCTTATGCTGGCATCATGCTGCTCTATTTATTGCAGTTTTGACATTCAGATTGCTTACTCACCACCAATTCACTTTTCCTTGCCTTTTTATTTTTCTGGTGTCTTTTTCTCAGCTTTAAGCATGAACAGCTTGGTTGGGCATTAAATTGCTATGTCATGGCTTTTCCTCTCGAAATTCTTTAGATTTTGTTCTGATTTTTTTCCCCCCTCCAGAAATATTTCTGGCTTTTTGTGGGCTAATCTTTGTCTTCCTGGATATTTTCAGAATTTATTTCCTGATACTAGAACCTTAAGAATATTCTTCAGGGTCAAATCATTTCCTCAGCTATGCCTTTGTTTATTCTTTTTGTTTTAGTTTCTTGGGAAAACTCACAGATTTTAGAGTCACTGTTCTTTCTTCTCCTCCCTAATCGTTTTCTCCTTTGCTCTCTGGCTTCTGGCCCTTTCTTCTGCTTTGCAGGACAAAGACCTGCCTGATATGTCAGTTCTGCCCATTACCTCAAATGCTGTTGGGTTATTGGTTCAACTTCACCTCCTCTGTAACAAGGGACTCTTCAGGCATGGCTCTGTTTAGACACAAGTGATTTCTTTGTGGGGTTGCGGCGGGGCAAACAAAATCTGAGAAAATGTAGTCGAGATTAAATTTTAAAATTACCTGATATCAGTAAGATCATGTTTTCTTTTTTATTAAAGTATAGTTGCTTTACCATGTTGCATTAGTTCCTGATGTACAGCAAAGTGAATCAGTCACACCTGTACCTATATCCCCTCTTCCATGAGTTTCCTTCATATTTGGGTCACCACAGAGCATCGACTAGAGTTCGCTGGGCTGTACAGTAAGAAAGCTGAGCGCCAAAGAATTGATGCTTTTGAACTGTGGTGTTGGAGAAGACTCCTGAGAGTCCCTTGGACTGCAAGGAGATCCAACCAGTCCATTCTGAAGGAGATCAGCCCTGGGATTTCTTTGGAAGGAATGATGCTAAAGCTGAAACTCCAGTACTTTGGCCACCTCATGCGAAGAGTTGCCTCATTGGAAAAGACCCTGATGCTGGGAGGGATTGGGGGCAGGAGGAGAAGGGGACAACAGAGGATGAGATGGCTGGATAGCATCACTGACTCGATGGACATGAGTCTGAGTGAACTCCGGGAGATGGTGATGGACAGGGAGGCCTGGCGTGCTGCGATTCACGGGGTTGCAAAGAGTCGGACACAACTGAGCGACTGAACTGAACTGAGGAAACAGTAGGTTATCTGTTTTATACATAGTATCAATAGTGTATATATATTAATCTCAATCTCCAAATTCACCTCACTCACCCCATCTCCTCTCAGTATCCATATGTTTGTTCTCTACATGTGTATGTACAAATGATTTCTTAAGGTCCTTCTCAGCACTAAGAATTCTTAAAAACCAAGGTGGAGGATCAAAATGTAATCCATTTGCATATCTCTTCTGATTGAATGCTCTGATACGTCATCTGATTTTTTCTTTGTAACATAACCACATTTATTTAAGAACGTATTCCAATATCAAATGACAAAGTCCAACAATGCAAAACTGAGATTACTTTTGTACCAACCTAATAATTTTACACATGGTAATGTGTACGTTTCGGTGCTCCTTTCTCAATTCTTCCCACCTTCTCCCTACCCCCTTGTGCCCTTAAGTCCTTTCTCTGTCTACATCTCTACTGCTGCCTTGCAGATAGGTTCATCAGTACTTTCTAGATTCCATATGTGTTAATATAATATTTTTCTTTCTGACTTGAATATATATAGTGTGTGTGTGTGGTGGTGGTGGTTGTTCAGTCAGTCATGTCCGACTCTGCAACCCCATGGACTGCAAGACGCCAGGCTTCCTTGTTCTTCACCTTCTTCCAGAGCTTGCTCAGACTCATGTCCATTGAGTTGGTGATGCCATCCATCTCATCCTTTGTCGTCCCCTTCTCCTCCTGCCCTCAATCTTTCCCAGCATCAGGGCCTTTCCTAATGAGTCAGTTTTTCACATCAGGTGGCCAAAGTATTGGAGCTTCAGCATCAGTCCTTCCAATGAACACCCAGGACTGATCTCCTTTCGGATGGACTAGTTTGATCTCCTTGCAGTCCAAGGGACTCTCAAGAGTCTTCTCCAACACCACAGTTCAAAAGCATCAACTCTTCAGTGCTCACCTTTCTTTAAAAATCCAATTCTCACATCCATACATGACTACTGGAAAAACCATAGCCTTGACTAGTTGGACCTTTGTGGACAAAGTAATGTCTCTTCTTTTGAATATGCTATCTAGGTTGGTCATAACTTTTCTTCCAAGGAGTAAGCATCTTTTAATTTCATGGCTGCAGTCACCCATCTGCAGTGATTTTGGAGCCCCAAAAATAAAGTCTGACACTGTTTCCACTGTTTCTCCATCTATTTGCCATGAAGTGATGGAACCGGATGCCATGATCTTTGTGTTCTGAATGTTGAGCTTTAAGCCAAATTTTTCACTCTCCTTCATTTTCATCAAGAGGCTCTTTAGCTCCTCTTCACTTTCTGCCAGAAGAGTGGTATCATCTGCATATCTGAGGTTATTGATTTCTCCCAGCAATCTTGATTCCAGCTTGTGCTTCTTCCAGCCCAGTGTTTCTCATGATGTACTCTGCACAGAAGTTAAATAAGCAGGGTGACAATACACAGCCTTGACGGACTCCTTTTCCTATTTGGAACCAGTCTGTTGTTCCATGTCCAGTTCTAACTGTTGCTTCCTGACTTGCATATAGGTTTCTCAAGAGGCAGGTCAGGTGGTCTGGTATCCCATCTCTTTCAGAATTTCCAGTTTATACAGCAGTTTGCATCTAGAGCTTCTCTGGTGGTTCATTTGAAAGGAATCCACCTGCCAATGCAGGAGACATGGGTTCAATCCCTGGTCTGGAAAGACCCCACATGCCACGGAGCAACTAAGCCCATGTGCCACAACTATTGAGCCTGTGCTCTGGAGTCCAGGAGCTGCAACTCCTGAGCCCACGTGCTGCAACTCCTGAAGCCTGTGCACCCTAGAACCCGTGCTCTGCAACAAGAGAAGGCACTGCAATAAGAAGCCCATGTGCCACATCTAGATAAAAGCTGGTGCAGCAACAAAGAACCCAGCACAGCCAAAAAATAAAATTATTTTTAAAAGTCACTTGCATTTGCTAATCCCATACTCCCAATCCATCCCTCCCCACCCTTCTTTCCCTTGGGAACCACGTGTCTGTCCTATGTCTGTGTCTGTGTCTGTTTCATTTAGGTCATAGTTTATATTCCACATATAACTGATATAATATTTGTTTTTCTTTCTTTGCATAGTATGATCTCTATGTCCATTCATGTTACTGCAAATGGCATTATTTCATTTGTATGGCTAATATTCCATTGGACATATGTATCACATTTTCTTGATTCATCTGTCTGGGGACATTTAGATTGTTTCCATGTCTTGACTGTTATGAACAGTGCTACTGTGAGCATAGGATTATTGGTATCTTTCCAAATTATATTTTGTCTGGGTATATGCCCAGGAGTAGGATTGCTGGATCATGTGGCCACTCGAGTGTTTGGTTTTTTGAGGACCCTCCATGCTATTTTCCATAGTGGATGT
>SJYX01008724.1:12737-23486 GCA_006410675.1 Oreotragus oreotragus | reverse complement strand
CCCAGGCAAGAATACTGGAGTGGGTTGCCATTCCCTTCTCCAGAGGATCTTCCTGACCCAGGGATTGAACCTGGCAAATGGGGTGAAACTCTTCCTCCTCAGAATGACTTTAAGGACGGCAGCGGATGACTAAAAGGCACTGGAAAGGAGTGGACACCAAATTATGAGTCAGTGTCACTATTCTCCTGTCCTCTTGCAGATTTTGTTCATTTTCTTGGAGAAAGAAAGAACGAACATGAGCCTCTTTAAGAGCAAACATCACATCCTCATAGCTGGCTTTTTAGTAAATAGCTTATGGGATATGTTATAAGTCGCTAAATCATGTCTGACTCTTTTGTGACCCCATGACTGTAGCCTCCCGCCCCGCGCCACCCCCAGGCTCCTCTGTCCATGGGATTTGCCAGGCAAGGATACTGGATTGGGTTTCCACTTTCTTCTCCAGGGCATCTTCCTAGACCAGGGATTGAACCTACATCTCTTGCACTGGCCGGCAGATTCTTTACCACTGAGCCACTAGGGGATCCCCTATAGTGGTTGTGTGGGGTTCTGCAAACTTGGGTCTGTGGGTCATATCCAGCTAGTCCCCCATTTTATAGAGTTTGATTTGAACACAGCTATGCCCAGGCCTCCAAGTTGAGTCCTTGAAGGCCTAACATCCTACAATGCCCAAAATGCTAAAATGTTTGCCTATCCCTGGTTTAGAGCAACAATTTCTTCCTGAGCTAGGACTGACATTATCATTAGCTTGCGTCATCAGAGCTAAGCAAGGGTCAGTCAGTGGACCAAGTTAGCCAGTTGCTGTGGCTCAGTGTCTGGGAGAGGTTCACAGGACCAGCACACAGGGTCCTGCTCTTAAGCTTACAGTCCCCTTGTGTGGATAAACAGAGCCCATGCAAGCTGCAGGCCAGAACTGCAGTCTCGCACACTGACAAGCACTGACTTTTTCATTTGTCTGGGCCTCAGTTTGCCCATCTATCAAATGGTCATGTTATGGGACTCATGCCTTTTCTCTGTGTGATCATTGTAAAGACTAAATGGATTGTTTTTATTAAAAATACTTACACAGTATTTGGGCTGTATAAGAACCTCTTACCCAACTTTGCCTGGAAAATGGTATCTATCCTTTTCAGAATGAATCTGTTTGTCCTGCAGCCAGCTTCCCTCCCTCCCTTCCTTCCTTCTCTTCCCTGTACACCCCATCTTTTGTAGCCAACAGACCCGTCATGCCCCCCCCACCATGGTCATGGTTCCTGCCCAGGTACCCCTCCATGGACCCCCTGTGTAGCCAGACCTCCACCTGCTGACCCCACTCTGTCTGAGAAGGCCCAGAGCCACTTCCGAGACAAGGACTGCAGAAACTCCATCTGTCTGCTAAGGGCACTGCCAAGGACATCTGGGTCCCTCTGGCTCAGACCTCGAGACCGCTGCAGTTTTAACTAAATTGGGGTCACCAGTTCCATCTCCCCATCCTGGTACCACCCCTTCCACCAAAGCCTCAGAGCAGATGGCAGTCGTTGTCTTTCCCTCTCCTCTGCCCCTTCCTAATTAACACGCCTCATCCTCTGCTGGGGCCTCTCTTAGCAGATGGTAAGTGACAACCCCTGTTCCATGACAAACGTCCCTCCAGGGACAGGAGGGAGCTGGCAGTGGTTTCTTGGAGCACAGGCCAGATTTTGGAGACTCAAGAGAGGATGAGGTGAAAAGAATGTGGAAGGGACGTGCCAGGAACCTCAAACAGGACACCCAGGTAGCTCCTCCTTGCCATCCCCAGGTCCAGGCGAGTCCGCTGCCATGACCACATGCATTTGGCCCAGTGCCTGGTCCAAGCCGCCATTGCCTTCAGCTTGGATGCTGCAGAGGCCTCTCATGTGGTCAGCCTCCTTCCAGTCCACCCTCCCATCCACTCTCCTCAGCCACGGTGGGCTTTGCAAAAGGCAAATTTGATGGCCCAACTAGAATCCCCTAAAGTCCACGACACTTAATAGTGGCCACCACCCACGATCACATTCAATGCCTGCTCCATCCTCCCGTGCAGAGAATCAACTCCTTGTCATTCCCCCAGGCACCTCTTTCTAGCTCGCCTTTCCATGGGGATCTCTGTGGAAACCACAGCCCCTTCCTTCTGTGACTTGAACCTGAAGGGTTTTTTTTTTTCTTCAATTTTTAAAAAATTGAAGCATGGTTGATTTTCAATGCACCCGTCTCTGCTGTATAGCAAAGTGACTCGGTTATATACATATATACATGGTTTTATTCTTCTCTTCTTTTATGGTTTGTCACCGGATGTTGAAGATAGTTCCCCGGCTACACAGCAGGACTTTGTTGTTTATCCATTCTAAACATAATAGTTGCATCTATCGACCCCAAACTCCCAGTCAATCCTTCGATCTCCCTCCTTCCTTCTTGGCAACCACAAGCATGTTCTCTATGTCTGTGTGTCTTTTTCTATTTTGTGTGAGTTCATTTGTGTCGTATTTTAGCTTCCCCAGATGTTGTTCAGTCGCCACGTTATGTCTGACTCTTTGCGACTCCATGGACTGCAGCACACCAGGCTTCTGTCCCTCACCACCTCCCAGCGTTTGCCCAAGTTCATGTCCATTGAATCAGTGATGCCACATATAACTGATATGATTCCACATATAAGTGACATCATATGATATCTTTCTCTGACTTGCTTCACTTAGTACGATCTCTAGTTGCACCCATGTTGCTACAAATGGTATCTCATCTTTTATGGCTGAGGATTACTCCATTGCCTATATGCACCCATCTTTATCCATTCATCTGTCAGAGCCCATCTAGGTTGTTTCCATGTTTTGGCTACTGTGAATAGTGCTGCTAAGAACATGATACCTTTTGGAATTGTAATTTTCTCTGGATATATGCCCCAGAGTGGGACTGCAGGATCGTATGATAACTCTAGATACTGCCTCTTCTAGGCAGTATCCAATGGGACTACGTACGACCTGTCTATTGTCAAAGTCGCCTCAATTCTACACTTCCCCTCTCTCCCAAGGCTGGGTTTGGAGATCTTGTGCTCCCGCAGCACCCAGCACTACTACGTGCAGGAGAGCTGCTGGCTGTTTGGCATCCTATTGCTGCTGTGACAAATTATTACTTCCTTAGTGGCTTAATGACACAAATTAATCTTCCTACAGTGCTGTGGTTCAGAAGTCTGCAGTGGGTCTCACTGGGCTAAAAATCAAAGTGTCGGCAGGGCCACATTCTTTCCAGAGGCTCCTTTGGGAAAATCCGTTTCCTAGGTCTTTGCTGCTGATAGAGACTACCCACATTCCTTGGCTTGTGATGCCTTCCCACAAAGCCAGTAACAGCGGACTACTCATATCTCCTTCCCCTTCTCTGTCTCCATCTTCCTAGGATGCTGGACCTACCCAGCTAATCTCCCCATCTTAGACCAACTGACGGGCATCCTTATCTCCATCTGCACCCTAAACTCACCCTTGCCACATAGCAGAACAGACTCATATGATCCAGAGATTGGGACGAGCACATCTCTGGAACCATTTTTCCGCCTGCCACTTGTTCCTTTAATTTTTGCCAGCCTGGCATGCATAAAATGATGGATCATCATGACTTTAATTTGGATTCATTAGAGGCATATTTAGGGCTTCCCCAGTGGATCAGCTGGTAAAGAACCCACCTGCCAATGCAGAAGACATGGGTTTGATCCCTGGGTTGGGAAGATCCCTGGAGGAAGAAATGGAAACCCACTCTAGTATTCTTGCCTGGAGAGTCTCATGGACAGAAGAGCCTGGCAGGGTCACAAAGAGGCAGGCGTGACTGAGCAGGAATGCATGCATGCACAGAGGCATATTTACCTCTAAGGCATCAGTACCATCCTCTTACGTGTCATGAACATTGACATTTGTGCGGGTGCCTTCCTGGCTTGGACCCCAAGTGAGATGGACTCACGGAAAGAGCCCTGAATTTGGAGTTGGCAGCCCTGGGTCTAATTTTGGCTCTGACTCTGCTAGCTGTGTGGCTATGGGCTTACTCTTCCTCTCTGGGTCTCATTCCTCACCGTACAGAGTGGGTTTTAAATTAATTTTTAAAAGATACCCAATAACTTTTACTTAAACCAGAGAAGGTGAACAGGATCAAGTTGGGATCTTTTGAGGGAGTGAGGGTAGAAGGCAGAGGGGCCTGAGTGAAGGAATCCAGGGTGAGAGACCCAACAAAGCATGGGCCAGCCCATCTCTCTGGGTTTGATTTTGCCTTGATTCTTCTCACTGTGGAAGGATGAAGCTTTGTGATGTCAGGAGACCCGTGCAGTGGCACTTGTAATCATGCACACAGACCTCGGTCAAAGGTGGCTCCTTCATTGTCTAAGCAGGGCTCTTGTTTGAGGTGTGGTTACAAAGAGGTTCTCTTACCATAGTGGAGCTCTGTGGTTAAGCGGGGTAGGAAACAGCAACTGTTTGGGGTTCTCCTCTTGGATGGAGAACCTAGTCCTCTGAAGGGCTGCTGGGTGTAACTGGGCAGGTCGTATGTAATCCCATGGGATGTCACATGATGGGGCAAGTGGGAGACAAAACCCAACCCATTACCTACTTGCCACGTTTGAGCACACGAGCATGGAGCTGCCTCTGCCCGGGGAGACACACTGCTTTCTCATTTGCACAAACACATGTTCCGGGCAACCGAAGCTCTCAATGCCTTTGGGGTATTGAGGGGTACGCTTTCCCCCAGTGGCCAACAGAAACCTGGAAAGGAAGCAGGGGCCCTAAAGCACAATAGTTCTTCCTTTTTGGCCACATGTAGCAGCAGACACACAGATACTGATATGCTTAAAAATGAACTCCAGGGGTTTCCTGGGGTCCAGTGGTTAAGACTTCACATTCCAATTCAGGGGCCTTGGGTTCTCTCCCTGGTTGGGGCACTAAGATCCCACATGCGGGGGGGGCCACCAAGCCAGTGCACCACAATTACCGAGGCCCACGTGCCACAGCTAGAGTCCTTGCACTAGATAAAACGGGATCTCACATGATAAAGCGAAGATTCTGCCTGCCGCTACTAAGACCCAACGTGGAAAAATAAGTAAATATTAAAAATAAAGGACTCCATTTATAACTCAGCTGCTCCCCCAGGGAAATGGTAAATTCACACAGTGACTTCATGGGACTTTGAGGTGCTCCTAAATTGCTTCCGTGACAGCCTGCCCTGTTGGGTTTTTCCCTCACGGGTTGGGTGAGGTTGCATGAAGAATGCAAAAGGTTGGAAGATTGCATGGGAGGACCTAGTGTGACCCAAGCGTGGCCCCTCAGGGGGTCCCCAGGCAGAAGTACACTTCCTCGCCAGCCTCAGTGTCCTAAATGGTCCCTTTGCTCTTGTGTGCTCCAGAAAACCTGTATTTCAGTCTTGTCTTGATGAGCTTTGTTTCTGAGATGTACAATCTTTACTCCTGAACTTGATGTCATTAAATGCAAAGTGTGACATCACCTGGCCAGTGGCAAAGCCATATCCCCTCAGGACATGGTATTGCCACTGTCATTAACTCAAATCCATCTATAAAGGTCTCCCAGCTGAGGTCGCCAGTGGGAATGTGTCGGTCAGCTTTCCCATCTGTAAAGTCAAAATGATGAATATCACGGAGACCATTTGTGACTGTTGGGTAGCTAATCTATGTAAAGCAGTTAGAAGAATGCCCAGTACATAGTAGATGCTCAATAAATGGAGGCGTCTATGATGGTGATGGAAAGGAGAAATCTAGAAGATGGCTTTCTCTGCACAGGAACTTCAGCTCAAGAAAACTAGAAACTTCAGGACTGGCATCAGTGGTGGTTCTGATTTTTAACACTTTTTATAAACAGAGATCCTTATAGAAAAAAGCACAGATCTTAAATGTATAGAGTTCAGTGACAGAGTCACACATCTGTGTAACTCACACGCTTACCAAGACACAGAATGTTTTCATCCCCAGAAAGATGGCTCTCATCCTTTCCAGCCAACCCACCAGCCCCCGCTGAGTGGCTACATTGTTCCGACTTCTTTTGCTGTGGACTCCTTTTGCCTTTCCTAGGACTTCAGGTAACAGGATCGTACAGTGTGTCCTGTTCTGTGTTCAGCCTTATTCCCCCACAGCCTGTTTTCAGGTCCTTCCATTGTGTGAGATTTATCAGCAGTTCATTCTTTTCTTGGGCTTCCCAGGTGGTACTAGTGATAAAGAACCCGCCTGCCAATCCTGGGGTCATAAGAGATGCAGGTTTGATCCCTGGGTTGGGAAGATCCCCTGGAGGAGGGCATGGCAACCCACTCCANCTTTTCTTGGGCTTCCCAGGTGGTACTAGTGATAAAGAACCCGCCTGCCAATCCTGGGGTCATAAGAGATGCAGGTTTGATCCCTGGGTTGGGAAGATCCCCTGGAGGAGGGCATGGCAACCCACTCCAGGATTGCCTGGAGAATTGCGTGGACAGAGGAGCGTGGCAGGCTACCGTCCATCGGGTCACAAAGAGTCAGACACAAGCGACTTTGCATGCATGCATTCTTTTCTTGTTCGACATTGTTCCACTGTACGAATATAGCATCGTTTATGAATTCACCTGTTGTCGAGCATTTGGGTAATTCTTGGGTTTTGGCTACAGTGAACAAAGCCACTGTCACCATTCCTGTACAAGACTTTTAAGAAATATATATATATACATATTTTCATTTATTTTGTGAGTGGAATCTCTGGATCATAGAGAACAGTCATTCTGGTTGTACCATTTTACCCATCTCCACTGTGTATAGGAGTTAATTGGCTTTATATTCTTGACAACATGAGGTTGACAGTTTTCAATTTTAGCCATTACGATGGTGTGCAGTGATCTCTCACTGATTTCAAATTGCATTTCCTTGCAACTAATGAAATTGAGTGGGTTTTTTTGTGTGCTTATTGGACATTCCTATATCTTCCTTCATAAAGGAAGGTTCATTTTTATTTTGTTGTTACTTTGTCACTGAGATATCAAATTCATTTCTGCATTCTGGGTACCAATCCTGTAGTCAGCTGTACATATTTACTTTTCTCCTAATCAGCGGCTTTTAATTTTCTTAGTGATATCCATTTTACAGAATTTTTTAAATGAAATATTTTAACACTTTAAAAACTTTTATGATAATTTCTGTGCCTTGTCTAAGAAATCTTTATCCCAAGATCACTAAGAGATACTCCTGTGTTTTCTAGAATCTTTATAGTTGCAGCGGTAGCATTAGAATTTTGATCCCTCTCATTCTAAGTTTTGTCTGTGAAATGACAGATGGGTCAAAGTTTTTTGTTTTTCTGGATGGATATCTAGTTGTTCCAGCATCATCTGTTGAAAAGATTTTCACTTTTCCGTGACATTGTTTTGGTGCCTTTTAAAGAACTGGGATGGATTTCATAGATGTGAATCTATTTCAAGACTTTCTGTTCTGTTCCATTGTCCTATTTGTCTGGTTTTTAAAGCCGTACTTCTTTTCCAAAACTGTTTTTGGAAAACATTTGCATTCCCATACAAATCTTACGTTCACTACGTCAATTTCTAGCAAAAAATACCCCACTGAAACTTTTATTGAGGTTGTGTTAAATCTGTAGGTGAATTTGAAAAGAATTGACACCTTAACACTGACTTTTCCAGTCTGTGAACATAATCTTCATGTATTTAGAGTACTTTCTCTGAGTGATGTTTTGTAAGTTTTAGTGGTTTTATATATTCATTGAAATTCAATCTTATGTATTTAATGTTTTTTGATGTTATTTTATTTTATTTATTTTTTAGAGCTTCCATTTTACTTTATTTTACTTTACAGTAATCTATTGGCTTTGGCATACATTGACATGAATCTGCCACGGGTGTACACGAACTCCCAAACATGAACCCCCCTCCCACCTCCCACCCCACATCATCCCTCTGGATCATCCCCATACACAGCCCCAAGCATCCTGCATCCTGCATTGAACATAGACTGGCGATTCATTTCTTACATGATAGTATACATATTTCAATGCTATGATGTGATTTTAAATGGTATTTTAAAATTTCACTTTCAGTTATTCATTACTGATATAATAGAATGACTTTTTTTTTGTATGTTCTCTTCATATCCTACAGTATTGCTGAGTTTGCTTATTGGTTCTGGTGGGTTCTTGTTTTGTTTGGTAGATTCCTTAGGATTTTCTACATATTCAGTTATGCAGTGTGTAAATAAGGATATTTTTAGCTCTTCCTTTCTAATTTTTATGTCTTTCAATTTTGTTTTATTGTCATGTTTAGGACTTTCTGTAAGATGTTCAATAGAAATTCCAATCTTTGAGCAAAGCTGTTTGTCACTAGGTACAATGTTAGCTGTAGGTATTTTGTAGATACACTTTATCTGGTTTTCTGGGAGTTTTTGTCATGAATGCACCTGGACTTTTCCCCAGAAGCTTTTTCTGCCTCTATTGAGATGATCGTATGGTTTTTCTCTTTTAACCTCTTAATGTGGCAAATTGCATTGATTCTTCAAATGTTAAACCAGTACTGCATTCTAGAATCAAACTTCATCCGATTGTTGGCTTTGACTTTTCAGTATTTTGTTAAGGATATAGATTTATGAGAGATAGAGGTCCACTTAGCATTCACATGGCTTGACAAAAGTCCTTAAAAGTTTGCTAACATTCACCAGTGAAGCCCTCTAGGACTGGAATTTTCTTTGTGGAATGCTTTTAAATTATGAATCTGAATATTTAAGTAGAACTGCTTTGATTTGCTATTTCTTCCATCAGTTTTGGTAATTCATTTCATTCAGAGAATTGAAAGATTTTTTTAAAATTTAAGTTGTCAACTTTATTGAAATGATTGTACATAAAATTCCCTCACTATTTTAATGTCTCTCAGATTATTGCAATGTACTTTGTTTTGTTCCTAATGTTGATAGTTAATTTTATTCCCTTTATATCTTTTTAAATTTACTTTAAAANTTAAGTTGTCAAATTTATTGAAATGATTGTACATAAAATTCCCTCACTATTTTAATGTCTCTCAGATTATTGCAATGTACTTTGTTTTGTTCCTAATGTTGATAGTTAATTTTATTCCCTTTATATCTTTTTAAATTTACTTTAAAAAGTTTTTAATCAGAGGATAACGCCTTTATAATATTGTGATGGTTTCTGACATACATCAACATGAATCGGCCACAAGTATACTTATGTCCCGTCCCTCTTGAACCCATCTCTCTCCCCATCTCTCCCCATCCCACCCCTCTAGGTTGTCACAGAGCAAAGCTTTGGGTTCCCTGCATCATACAGCAAACTCCCACTGGCTATTTTATATATAGTAATGTATATGTTTCAAACCATACCGTCTTCTCCTTCCCCTGCTGTGTCCAAAAGTTTGTTCTTTGTGTCTCCTTTGCTGCCTGCAAGTAGGATTTTGCAGGTACCATAAATATGTGTTAATATACAATATCTGTCGTCTTTCTGACTTCACGCTGTATAATAGGCTCTAGGTTCATCCGCCTCAGTAGAATTGACTCAAATGGGTTCCTTTATATTGCTGAATAATATTCCATTGTGTTTATAGACCACAGCTTCCTTATCCATTTGTTTGTTGATGGGCATCTAGGTCCCTTCCATGTCCTAGCTGTTGTAAACCATGCTACAGTGAACACCGGGGTGCATGTGTCTTTTTCAGTTGTGGTTTCCTCAGGGTGTATGCCTGGTAGTGGGATTGCTGGGCCAGATGGTAGCTTTATTCCCAGTTTTTTGTTTGTTTGTTTGTTTTAAGGAATCTCCATACTGTTCTCCACAGTAGCTGTATCAGTTTACATTCCCACCAACAGGACAAGAGTGTCCCCTTTTATCCACCCACTATCCACCATGTATTGTTTGTAGGCTTTCTGATGATGTCCATTCTGACTGACATGACATGATACGTTACTGTAGTTTTAATTTGCATTTCTCTAATAATGAGCAATGTTGAACATCTTTTCATGTGTCTATTAGCCATCTGTATATCTTCTTGGATAAATGTCTGTTAAGGTCTCCCACTCACGTTTTGATTGGGTTGCTAGCTTTTTTGGTATTGAGTTGCATGAGCTGCTTGTATATTTTGGAGATTAATTCTTTGTTCTTTTATTTGCTATTATTTTTCTCCCATCTGAGAGTTGTCTTTTCACCTTGCTTATAGTTTTCTTCATTGTGCAAACGCTTTTAATTAGGTCCCATTTGTTTGTTTTTATTTTCATTACTCTAGGAGGTGGGTCACAGAGGATCTTGCTGTGATTCATATCAGAGTATTCTCCTTATGTTTTCCTCTAAGATTTTTATAGTTTCTGGTCTTACATTTAGGTCTTTAATCCATTTTCAGTTTATTTTTGTGTGTGGTATTAAAAGTGTTCTAGCTTCATCCTTTTACATATAGTTGACCAGTTTTCCCAGTACCACTTGTTGAAGAGACTGTCTTTTCTCCTTGTATGTTTTTGCCTCCCTTGTCAAAGGTTCATGAATTTATCTCTTGGCTTTCTATCTTGTTCCATTGGTCTATGTTTTCTGTTTTTGTGCCAGTACCATACTGTCTTGATGACTGTAGCTTTGTAGTATAGTCTGAAGTCAAGAAGGTTGATTCCTCCAGCTCCATTCTTCTTTCTCATGATTGCTTTCATTCTTTGAGGTCTTTTGTGTTTCCATACAAATTGTGAAATTATTTGTTTTAGTTCTGTGAAAAATGCCATTGGTAGCTTGATAGGAATTGCATTGAATCTATACATTGCTTTGGGTAGTATAC
>SJYX01008724.1:0-10378 GCA_006410675.1 Oreotragus oreotragus | reverse complement strand
ATAGTTGACCAGTTTTCCCAGTACCACTTGTTGAAGAGACTGTCTTTTCTCCTTGTATGTTTTTGCCTCCCTTGTCAAAGGTTCATGAATTTATCTCTTGGCTTTCTATCTTGTTCCATTGGTCTATGTTTTCTGTTTTTGTGCCAGTACCATACTGTCTTGATGACTGTAGCTTTGTAGTATAGTCTGAAGTCAAGAAGGTTGATTCCTCCAGCTCCATTCTTCTTTCTCATGATTGCTTTCATTCTTTGAGGTCTTTTGTGTTTCCATACAAATTGTGAAATTATTTGTTTTAGTTCTGTGAAAATAACATTGGTAGTTTGATAGGGATTGCATTGAATCTATAGACTGCTTTGGGTGGTATAGTCGTTTTCACTATATTGGCTGTCCCAGTCCAAGAACATGGTTTATCTCTCCATGTGTTTGTGTCTTTGGTTTGTTTAATCAGTGTCTTCTAGTTTTTGGCATACGGGTCTTTTGTCTCTTTAGGTAAATTTATCCCTAAGTATTTTATTCTTTTTGTTGCAGTGGTGAGTGGGATTGTTTCCTTAATTTTTCTTTCTGATTTTTTCATTGTTAGTATATAGGAATGTAAGGTATTAAGGTATTTCTGTGTATTAATTTTATATCCTGCAACTTTATTATATTCATTGATTAGCTCTAGTAATTTTCTGGTGACATCTTTAGGGTTTTTTATGTAGAGAATCATGTCATCTGCAAACAGTGGGAGTTTTACTTCTTTTCTAATTTGGATTCCTTTTATATCTTTCTCTTCTAAGATTTCTGTGGTTAGGACTTTTAAAACTATGTTGGATAATAGTGGTGAGAGTGGGCACCTTTGTCTTGTTCCTCATCTTAGAGGAAATGCTTTGTTTTTCACCATTGAAGATAATATTTGCTGTGGGTTTGTCATATATGGCCTGTATTATGTTGAGATATGTTCCTTCTGTGCCTGCTTTCTGGAGAGTTTTATCATAAATGGGTATTGAATTTTGTCAGAGGCTTTCTCTGCGTCCATTGAGATGATCATATGCTTTTTATTTTTCAATTTGTTAATATGGTGTATCACATTGTTGTGTATATTAATTTGCATATGTTGAATCTTTGCACCCTTAGGATAAACGCTACATCATGATCTTTTCAGTGTGGTGTTGGATTCTGTTTGCTGGAATTTTGTTGATAATTTTTGCATCTATGTTCATCAGTGATATTGGCCTGTACCTGTCTTTTTTTGTATGTGTGGCATCTTTGTCTGGTTTTGATATCAGGGTAATGGTGGCCTCGTAGAATGGGTTTGGGAGTTTCTGTTCCTCTGCAATTTTCTGGAAAATTTGAGCAGAATAGGTGTTAGCTCTTCTCTAAACATTTGGTAGAATTCACCTGTGAGGTTGTTTGGCTTTTGTTTGTTGGAAGACTTTTTATTACAGTTTTGATTTCTGTGCTTGTGATTGGTCTGTTCATATTTTCTATTTCTTCCTTGTTCAGTTTTGGAAGGTTATACTTCTCTAAGAATGTTTCCATTGCTTCCAAGTTGTCCATATTATGGGCATATAGTTGCTCATAGTAGTCTCTTATGATCGTTTGTATTTATGCTGTCTGTTGTAACGTCTCCTTTTTCATTTCTAATTTTATTAATTTTAGTCTTCTCCCTTTTTCGCTAGATGAGTCTTGCTAACAATTTGTCAATTTTGTTTACCTTCTCAAAGAACCAGCTTTTAGGTTTATTGATTTGCTATTATCTCCTTCATTTCTTTTTCATCAATTTCTGCTCGCATCTTTATGATTTCTCTCCTTCTACTAACTGTGGTGTGGTGGGGTTTTCCTGCTTTTTCTAGTCACTTTAGGTGTGAGGTTAGGTTGTTTATTCGCTATCTCTCTCATTTCTTGAAGTGGGCTAATGTCGCTATAAATTCCCTCTTAGCTGTTAGTGTGCCCATAGGTTTCCAGTTGTCGTGTTTTCACTGTCATTTGGCTCTCGTCATATTTTGATTTCCTTTTTGATTTCCTCAGTGAGCTGTTGGTTATTCACGAGCATATTGGTTAGCCTTCATGTGTGTGTTTAAATTTATTTATCTTTGGCTTTGTTGTGTGGGCTTCTCATTGAGGTGGCTTCTCTTGTTGCTGAGCACAGCCTCAAGAGGCACAGGCTTACTCAGTAGTTGCAGTACACGGGCTCAGTAGTTGTGGCACGTGAGCTTAGTTGCCCCATGGCACGTGGGATTTTCCTGGTCTAGGATCGAACCGGTGTCTGCATTGCAAGGGGGATTCTTAACCACTAGACACCAGAGAAGCCCTCCCTTCATATTAATATCTCAGTCAGTCTAGCCTAGTGGCGTATCAATTTTATCAACCTTTTCCAAGATTCAGTTTTGGCTTTTTTTTTTTTAGTTTTTTGAAAGTATAGTTGACCTACAATATTAGTTTCAGGGGTACAAATAGAAATTCAGTGTTTTTACAGATTACACTCCAAACAGAGTTATTGTAAAAGATTGACTCTATTCCCTGTGCTGTGCATTTACATCCTTGTGACTTATGAAAAGATACACAACATCACTAATCATCAGGGAAACATAAATCAAAACCACAATGAGATGCCTCCTCAACTTCATTTTTTATTTATTTTTTTCTAAAACATTATACATTTTCTCTTTCATTGAATTCTTCTTCTTTATTGTTTTCTTCCTTCTGCCAGTTCTGGGTTTAAGTTGCTCTTCTTTTTCTAACTTTTTAAGGTAGACATCTGAGTCATTGATTCACACATTTCTCCTTTAGAAGCTGTGAAGGTGAAAATGTTAGTCTCTCAATCATGTCTGACTCTTTGTGACCCCATGGACTGTAGCCAGGTTCCTCTGTCTATGGGATTCTCCAGGCAACAATACTGGAATGAATTGCCATTTCCCCCCCACCNCAAAAAATTTGCACTTTTTAAAACTATTTACAAATTTAAGCAAAATTAGTTTACAGTGCTGTTAGCTTCAGCTGTACAGCATAACGAGTCTCATTTCTGGATGTGTTCATATTGACTGATCCTCTGGATTATGGCTACCTTTTCCTGCTTTGTCATATGCAGTGTATGTTTCATTGTATAGATTCTTTGTTCCTGAGTGTCAGGGTTCTGTGGTAATAATCGAATGTTATTTCATCAGGCAGTTACTTATTTATGAATTAGCTTGTTCCTTTAAAAATTTGTTGGTGTGCACCTGGAGTGGCCTTTACTCTAAGGCTAGCTTAGCCCTACTCCTAAGTGCGACTCCCTGGGGTTGCTCCTGAAAGTTCCATGGGTTCAGCTGGGCCTCTCTACACTGGATGGTTGACATGGAATGCTTCCCAGACCTGTGAGCACTGATGTTTATTCAACTCACAACTCCCTGGTGTTTTCTTTCCTGGGTCATTCTTTCCATAGCAGGTGCTCATAGCCAATGTCACAAAAGATTGACCTTTGCACTCATAGCCTCATGCTCAGCCAAATACTCAAAGGAACCCAAATGCCGTTCTCTGTAGCCCCTTCTCTGACCAGCTCACTTCTCTCCAGGACCGTTCCCCACAGATTCCAGGCAGTTCAGCCCCTCCAATCTCCAATCCCTCTCTTCCTTGCTTTGTTTGGACTCTGCCTTCCTTTGCTGTGTCCCGAAGGGATCTCAAGCAGAAATCTTGGCACTCCTTTATGCCCTCTGTCTGGGGGATTACAGTCCTGCAGTCAGTTGCACAAACTCTGGGCCCAGTTATTTCATATATTTTGCCAGTATTATAGTCATTTACAGAGTCGTTTATTTGGGTCCCAGTTATCCCATCACGGCTGGAGGTGGAAGAGAGGGAAAAGTTTCCACTTTTGAGCAAACTGATGAGATGTAGTGCTTGCTAAGAGGAGTGAAGATGGAGCCGAAACCTTAGCCCACCTCTACCTCGAAGAACCACTGTGAGGAGACCAGGCTACTGGCTTGGCTTTTTCTGCTCTCCCCTTCTTCAAGACAAGGGCGATGCTTGAAAACTGGCTTGGCCACAGTTCAGAGCCTTCTGTTGTCCTCCTTTCCCTGAATTGTCCACTTTCCAATTATATGTATATGTGTGTGCTCGGTCATGCCTGACTCTTTGGGACTCCATGGACTGTAGCCCACCAGACTCCTCTATCCATTTTCCAGACAAGAATACTGGAGTGAGTTGCCGTTTCCTTCTCCAGGGAATCTTCCTGACCCAAGGATCAAACATGCATCTCCTGCATTGGCAGATGGATTCTTTACCTCTACATCATTCAATAATATAGTTAATCCTTAAAATAGCACTGAAAGGTAGGCATGGTGTCCCCATTTTATAGATGGGACAACTGAGTTTGAGGGAGACCACCAAGACTACAGCACTCAGCACAGCTTCCTGCTGCAGGAAGCAGACATGGGTGGATTCCTGTGTGTTCATTCTTCTTAGACTTGGAAGAGACTTTGGATTTATCCAGGATCACAGGCACCCCTGTGCCAGGAGTCTGTTGCATATTCCTGACAGATGATGTCTAACTTCTGTATGAAGAGTTTGTTGATGGCAAACTCAACCCTTATTGAGAGAGAAACCACAGCCTGCCTTTATCTTTTCCCAAGATCTTTTTATCAAAGTATAATTAATTTACAGTGCTGTGTTAGTTTCAAGTGTACAACAAAGTGATTCAGTTGTACACAGAAACACACACATATATATGCTTTTTCAGGTTCATTTCCACTATATTCTGTTACGAGGTATTGAATAGAGTCCTCTGTGCTATTCCATAGGTCCTTGTTGTTTACCTCTTTTGGAGAAGGCAATGGCAACCCACTCCAGCACTCTTGCCTAGAAAATCTCATGGACGGAGGAGCCTGGTGGGCTGCAGTCCATGGGGTCACAAAGAGTCAGACACGACTGAATGACTTCACTTTCACGCATTGAGAAGGAAATGGCAACCCACTCCAGTGTTCTTGCCTGGAGAATCCCAGGGATGGGGGAGCCTGGTGGGCTCCCGTCTATGGGGTCGCACAGAGTCGGACACGACTGAAGTGACTTAGCAGTAGTAGTGTATATGTGTTAAACACAGATTCCTAATTTCTCTCTCTCCGACCCTGCCCTTGCTTTCCCCTTTGGTAACCATAAGTCTGACACTACAGCCTTTAAAGTAATACAAACCATAGGCCAGGGGTCCCCAACCTCTGGGATCTGATGCCTGATGATCGGAGGCAGAGCTGATGTAATAATAATAGAAGTAAAGTGCACAACAAATGTAACGTGCTTGAATCATCCCGAAACCATCTCTCTCTCCCTGCTCCATGGAAGAAGCATCTTCCATGATCCTGGTCCCTTGTGCCATAAAGGCTGAGGACTGCTGCCGTAGGAGACCCCTGGGAGAACTGACAGCAAGTGCCAGAGCATGTTTAGTGCAAAGTGTGTCTCCTAAAGGAGTCTAGGCACAGGGGGATCCAGGGATGAATGAGATACTGTTGTGACTCCCAACGAGTTTAAATGTATTTAGGACTAGATGTGAACCTTTCTCATCAAGGTCAGTATTTCCAAGAGTTGGTATGTCCTTCAGGTAGACATCACATTGTTGTCATTATTGTTCATTCACTAAATCATGTCCGACTATTTACACCCCTATGGACTGCAACCAGGCCCCTCTGTCCACCACTGTCTCAAAGAGTTTGCACAGATTCATGTCTATTGAGTCAGTGATGCTATCTAAGCATCTCATTCTCTGCCGCCCCTTTCTCCTCCTTCCCTCCATCTTTCCTAGCATCGGAATCTTTTCCAGGGAGTCAGCTCTTTGCATCAGGTAGCCAAATTATTGGAACTTCAGCATCAGTCCTTCCAGTGAATATTCAAGGTTGATTCCTTTGGGATAGACTGGTTTGATCTCTTGCAGTCCAAGGGATTCTCAGGATCTTCTCTGGCACCACAGTTCAAAACCATCAACTCTCTGGTGCTCAGCCTTCTTTATGGCCCATCACTCACATCCATCCATGAGTACTGGGAAAACCATAGCTTTGACTAAATGGACCTTTGTCGGCAAAGTGATGCGTCTGCTTTTTAACACACTGTCTCGGTTTGTCACGCCTTTCCTTTCAGTGAGCAAGCATATTTTAATTTCATGGCTGCAGTCACTGTCCACAGTGACTTTGGAGCCCAAGAAAATAAAATCTGTCGCTGCTCCTGCTTTTTCCCTATCTGTTTGCCATGAAGTGACAGGACCAGATGCTATGATCTTAGTTTTCTGAAGTTTGAGTTTTTAAGCCAGCTTTTTCACTTTCTTCTTTCACCCTTATCAAAAAGGTTCTTTAGTTTTCTCTTCACTTTCTGCCATTAGAGGGGTATCATCTGCATATCTGGCATCATGGTGGCCACATTAAATTATCAAGTCCCATACAGGAAAAGTTATTCTTTTTTCCTCTTCTAGCCTGGTCACATCAAGGAGGAACTCTCCCGTGGATGCTAATTTGTCTTTACACCTAACACTAATCCCCTCCCCCATCTTTCTTTTCTTTAAAAATTGAGAGCAGATTTCAGAAAACAGAAGTTAGTCATGGAGTTTATTTATTTAAATGCAAAATATTTAGTAGCAGTGATGGTATGAACACTGACCAATCAGAGCAAGATAGAGCTTGTCACTAGTTCCCTTATTTCTCTCAAGTGATATTAGCCTTTCATTTAAGAGAGTAATAATTTTCTTTTTTGAAAGATATCCTGTAAAAAATTTGAGTGGCTTTAAAGGAAAATGTCAATACTTGTGCACATGGATATAACATAAGGTAATGGAAAGCTGCCAAAGGAGTTTTTAAACAGCATAATTGAGAGAAAACTCACACAACATACCGTTCATTCCTTTGAAGCAGGTTGATCGTAATATATTCACAGTGATGGTGTAACTATCATCACTATCTAACTTTACAATGTTTTCATTTTGCCCCAAAAAGAAAGCTGATACGACCATTGACCATCACTCTCCTATTCTCTTCTTCCCTGTAGCCCCTGGCAATCACCAGCCGATCTTCTGTCTCTCTGAATTTGCCCATGATGGACATCCCACCTCAATGGACTCATACAGTATTTGTCCTGTTGTGTCTGGGTTCTTTTACGTAACGTTTTCAAGGTGCATCCATGTTGTAACGGATATTGGTACCTTAAGTCCCTCTACGTGTGAGTGAGTTCCATTCTGAGAGGCCATTCATAAGTCCAATTTTTCATAAGTCCAACAAAGTTAGCCTAGGTACCCAACCAACCCAATTGGCTCTATAGTACTGTATTGTAGTAGGTTTATAATACTTTTCACACAAATGGAACATTAACAACCAGCAGACACCAGCAGTAAAATGCGTTGAATCTTAAAGTACCGTACCTTGAAAAGCACAACAGCACCAGCTACACCACTGCTGCTTTTCTGCTTGCTTCTGGACATCCTAGGCTTGAAATAAAGACGTTGTACTACTGCACTCTGTACAGTAAAGTACACAAAAGCCCGGCCTCTTGGGGGGATGCCCACACTTGACAGTGTACACCAGACACGTGAACCAACTTATATGATCGGACATGGGACGCGTGCTTGCATCTCTGAAAGTTCACAGCTTGAAGATTTGTATGTGGGGGACTTCAATTCAGTCACTCAGTCGTGTGTGACTCTTTGTGACCCCATGAATCACAGCATGCCAGGCCTCCCTGTCCATCACCAACTCCTGGAGTTACTCAAACTCATGTCCATCGAGTCGGTGATGCCATACAGCCATCTCATCCTCTGTCATCCCCTTCTCCTCCCATCTTCCATCTTTTTTTTAACATCAGGGTCTTTCCAAATGAGTCAGTTCTTCTCATCAGGTGGCAAAAGTATTGGAGCTTCAGCATCAGTCCTTCCAATGAACACCCAAGACTGATTTCCCTTAGGAAACTGGTTGGATCTCCTTGCAGTCCAAGGGACTCTCAAGAGTCTTCTCCAAGACCACAGTTCAAAAGCATCAATTCTTCTGTGCTCAGCCCTCTTTATAGTCCAACTCTCACAGCCATACATGACCACTGGAAAAACCATAGCCTTGACTAGACGGACCTTTGTTGACTAATGTCTCTGTTTTTTAATATGCTGTCTAGGTTGGTCACAACTTTCCTTCCAAGAAGTAAGCGTCTTTTAATTTCATAGCTGCAGTCAGCATCTGCAGCGATTTGGGAGCCCCCTCAAATAAAGTCTCCATTGTTTTCCCATCTATTTGCCTTGAAGTGATGGGACCAGATGCCATGATCTTCGTTTTCTGAATGTTGAGCTTTAAACCAACTTTTTCACTCTCCTCTTTCACTTTCATCAAGAGGCGCTTTAGTTCTTCGATTTCTGCCATAAGGGTGGTGTCATCTGCATATCTGAGGCTATTGATATTTCTCCTGGCAATCTTGATTTCACCTTGTGATTCATCCAGCCCAGCGTTTCTCATGATGTACTCTGCATATAAGTTAAATAAGCAGGGTGACAATATATAGCCTTGATGTACTCCTTTTCCTATTTGGAACCAGTCTGTTGTTCCATGTCCAATCCTAACTATTACTTCCTGACCTGTATAGACATCTCAAGTGGCAGGTCAGGTGGTCTGGTATTCCCATCCCTTTCAGAATTTTCCACAGTTTGTTGTGATCCACACAGTCAAACACTTTGGTATAGTCAATAAAGTAGAAGTAGACATTTTTCTGGAACTTGCTTGCTTTTTCGATGATCCAGCAGATGTTGGCAATTTGATCTCTGGTTCCTCTGCCTTTTCTAAATCCAGCTTGAACATCTGGAAGTTCATGGTTCAAGTACTGTTGAAGCCTGGCTTGGAGAATTTTGAGCATTACTTTACTAGTGTGTGAGATGAGTGCAATTGTACGGTAGTTTGAGCATTCTTTGGCACTGCCTTACTTAGGGATTGGAATGAAAACTGACCTTTTTCTAGTCCTGTGGCCACGACTGAATTTTCCAAATTTGCTGGCATATTGAGTGCAGCACTTTCACAGCATCATCTTTTAGGATTTGAAATAGCACAACTGGAATTCCATCACCTCCACTAGCTTTGTTCATAGTGATGCTTCCTAAGGCCCACTTGACTTCTCATTCCAGGATGTCTGGCTCTAGGTGAGTGACCACACCAATGTGATTATCTTGGTCGTGAAGATCTTTTTTGTACAGTTTTTTTGTGTATTCTTGCCACCTCTTCTTAATATCTTCTGCTTCTGTTAGGTCCATACCATTTCTGTCCTTTATTGTGCCCATTCTTTGCATGAAATGTTCCCTTGGTATCTCTAATTTTCTTGAAGAGATCTCTAGTCTTTCCCATTCTGTTGTTTTCCTCTATTTCTTTCCTCTATTCCTTTTTATAGCCAACTATTATTCCACTCTATGCATAGACCATATTTTTTATACACTCATCAGCTGACGGACAGTTAGATTGTTTCTTTTTGACTCTAACAAATTATGCTGTTATGTGTGTGTACACATGTTTTATTTGAACGCATGTTTCAGTTCTCTTGGGTATATACCTACAAGAATAAGTACTAGGTTAGATAGTAACTATGCTTAACCTTTTGAGATATATATTAAACAGAACTTCAAACACATTTCTTTTGGGAGTTCCCGGTGGTTAAGGATCTGCCTGCCAATGCAGGGGACACAGGTTTGATCTCTGGCTCTGGAAGATCCCACATGCTGTGGAGCAACTAAGCCCTCAGACCACAACTACTGATCCCACACATCGTAGAGCCCATGTTCCACAAGAGAAGCCACCACGATGGGAAGCGCACGCACTGCAGGGAAGACCCAGTGCAGCCAAAACAAAACCAAAAGATTGAAAAAACTGTTGGGAGCTCATCTCCTGCTCAGAAATTGGCAGGCAAGGTCACGTGATCAAGAACTCTGGGAGCACACACCAAGAGCAAAGCTGAAGTCATAGTAGGTGCCTCACAGGCAGCTCCTCCTGTTTGTTAGAGTCAGCCCTGGTTCTTCCTGAGTCCCTCTCCCTACAGCTCTTACATTAGAACCACAGGATGGAGGTGTTTATCTTTTGCGGTAAAGATAATGTCGTGGCTAATTCAACTCCCTCTGTTCAAAGAGCCGAGATGAATAGCATTAGAAAGGAAAGCATTTGTCTAGTGGAGGAACACCATCCAGCACAAAATATCCTCTGGCCATCAAGGTCTTGCATCTGGATAGTGTGAGTAGCTGAGCATAAGCACAATTGTCGGGATCTGCTTTCTAAACACGTGTGGGTTTTGCCTCCACTTTTCCTTTCCCCCGTTTGTTTTGTTGACAGCAATGGCCAGCTGCCTTGAACAAAGAGCCTGATTTTGACAGCAAAACACTAGACCTTGAAAGCAAACTGTAACAAGTAAAATATGGGCAGATGAGAAGCCGTCCTTTGTA
>SJYX01008723.1:87278-100954 GCA_006410675.1 Oreotragus oreotragus | reverse complement strand
ACTCTTTTGTTGACCATGATGGCTACTCCATTTCTTCTGAGGGATTCCTGCCCGCAGTAGTAGATATAATGGTCATCTGAGTTAAATTCACCCATTCCAGTCCATTTTAGTTCGCTGATTCCTAGAATGTCGACGTTCACCCTTGCCATCTCTTGTTTGACCACTTCCAATTTGCCTTGATTCATGGACCTGACATTCCAGGTTCCTATGCAATATTGTTCTTTACAGCATCGGATCTTGCTTCTATCACCAGTCACATGCACAACTGGGTATTGTTTTTGCTTTGGCTCCATCCCTTCATTTTTTCTGGAGTTATTTCTCCACTGATCTAGCAATGGGATCTAGCAAGGCTACTAGCAATGTAGCCTTGGGCAACTTCCTTAATCTCCTTTAATCTCTGCCCATGGGAATGGACTTTCCCAATGGTTCAGAAGGTAAAGAATCTGCCTGTAATGCAGGAGACCAGGAGAGGTGAGTTTCATCTTTGGGTTGGGAAGATCTGCTGGGGAAGAAATGGCAACCCATTCCAGTCTTCTTGCCTAGGAAATCCCATGGACAGAGGAACCTGGTGGGCTACAATACATAGGGTTGCAAAGCATCGGACATAACCAAGAGTGCAATCTGACATTTGAAAATGGGAATAATAAAAACATATTTGTAAGTGAATAAGGTTAAATAAAATAAACACAGTATTGTGTCAGGTACATAAATTCCTACAAAGTTATATCTAGTATTTGCTAATGAACATTACCATAATTATTAAATTTACCATTATTATTGTTATTATGAGGGTTTTTTGGTTCTGGAGTCACTTCAAGAACTGATAAAAGGGCAGTGGTATTATAGATAGCATATATTTACTCTCTTGCTCATTCTGTAGGAGTCAGAAGGAGTAAACAGGCTCCAGTATCTTCTGGGGTAAATTAATTAATCAAGCCTAGGGTATGTACCTGGAGAAGGCAATGGCAACCCACTCCAGTACTCTTGCCTGGAAAATCCCATGGACGGAGGAGCCTGGTAGGCTGCAGTCCTCGGGGTCGCAAAGAGTAGGACACGACTGAGGGACTTCACTTTCACTTTTCACTTTCATGCATTGGAGAAGGAAATGGCAACCCACTCCAGTGTTCTTGCCTAGAGAATCCCAGGGATGGGGGAGCCTGGTGGGCTACCATCTCTGGGGTCACACAGAGTGAGACATGACTGAAGCAACTTAGCAGCAGCAGCAGCAGGGTATATACCATTGCTAAGTGCGGTATGAAAGGGGTGGAGATTGAAGTGGACAAGTACACGCATGGAGGTGGCTTCACCAGCCTATAACAAATGCCCTCATCAATCTATATAATTCTCTTTCAATGAACAGATTATTATCCTCAATAAGCTAGTACACCAGCTGCCTGAAAGGTACCATCAAGATTAAGAAATCCATGGATTGTAGTAAACTGTCAGTTACAACCAGATCTTTGTGTACCAAAGAGCTGATGAGATTTTGTCTTCAGAAATCTGCTATTGATATTGTTGCTGAATCGGAGGCCACTTTTAGACATACTAGGAGTACAGTTCCCAAGAGTTAAAAGTGTATCAGGACAGCATTTGAACATATGAGTGACTGAGTACTTTAAAAACCTTCTGGACCCATTCTTTAAACAATGAAACATAGACAGTCCCTGATTTACAAACTTTTGAAATATCACTCATTTATCAGTTACCTTTTAGAGTACAAAATACAGCTCATCTAACAATGCAGAATCGAATTTAAAATATTTTGCACTGACACAAAATATTAGCTAAAATAACACTCTGCTGCAATGTTAGTAATCCTTACACACACACAAAGTTATATTATAAATTGAACTTTACATTATATCTGAGGGCTTCCCTGATTGCTCAGTTAGTAAAGAATCCACCTCCAATGCAGGAGACCCCGGTTCCATTCCTGGGTCGGGAAGATCCACTGGAGAAGGGACAGACTAACCGCTCCTGTATTCTTGGGCTTCCCCCGTGGCTCAGCTGGTAAAGGTTCCACCCGCAATGTGGGAGACCCGGGTTCCAACCCTTAGAGTCCCGATATTCTAGTTAATCCAGAGATGCTCATCCTCGTCCTTCACATTCTCCTTTTCCCCAGATGCTATTCTCCAACGCAGAATGTTTATTTCTGACCACCTCCCCATGAGCTTTGAACTGAACTATTTCTCCTCCTTTGACTGCCTCAAGGTACTGGCCACCTTGGACTCCGTCTCTAAAGATATTAATCCCTAATTTTACAACTTTTTAAAGATGTAAGTGAGACTTCTTGGAAAAAGAGGGAAATTTACAAACTAGTTTAATCTGTCTGTAGGACAATTTGGCAAAATATATCATATGTCTTATAAGATATTTTCCCTTGAAACTATCAATTTTATGTCTATGAATTTACTCTAAGGGAGTAAATAGGAAGAGTGTACAAAAATCCACAGGGAAAAGAAAACAATTCTCACCTCAGTGTTGTTTGTAAACAGAAAGCAGCCTCTAGAAAAGCAGAAGCAACCTCTAATGAGCAGTAATTTGTAAAATAGGTTATAGGATAGCTACAAAATGGGACAGTGTGCAGCCATTAAAATGATGTTGCCTAAGAATGCTTACAGAAAAGACAAAATATTTACGTTGTAGTTAAGAAAATAAAGAAGATTACAAAATAGTAGCATTTTAGTTTGATTACAATAGTAATGACAATAGCTAAAATTTACTGCATAATTACTACATGCCTTCTGAAATAGGTACTACTAATAATCCCATTTTAATTACAAGGAAAAAAAGACAAAATAAAATTAATTAACTTGCCCAAGGTCAAACGGTTAGTAAAGACAATCTGGCTCCCAAAACCACACCCATAATACACCCTCTTTAATACATGTTTATATGCTTTGAGAAAAGCATGGAAGAATTTAACAGAAAGATAACAGTACTTAACAGAGGTTGGGTAGGTACCTGCCATAAGCAGAATTTCTAGACTGACCCCTAAAGATATCCCAACCCAATCCAATGTAATGAGATGTACCTCCCATGATTATGCTATATTATAAGGTACATGGACCATATTAACACAGTGAGATTGTCTAGGTGGACTTAATAAAGCCACAAGAGGTGTGATAAAAGTGTGGAACTTTCTTCAGCAGGTAGGAAAGAGTCAGAGAGACCCCAAGGATTCAGTGCACAATTTCTGCTTTATTGACAGAGGGGACCACATGAGAAGGGAGGTCAGCTGCCTCTAAGACCAGAGAACAGCGCCTAGCTGACAGCCAGCAAATAGGAACCTCAGACCTATGGCTGTAGGGAACTGGACTCTGACAACAACCGGAATCAGTTTGGCAGAGGGTTCTTTCCCCAGGCCTCTAGGCTGGAGCCCAACCTCATTCTTATTTTGATGTCATTCTCAGGGTAGAGAACCCAGGTGAACCCATCCAGACTTCTGATCTCCAGAACTGCAAGGTAATAATGTTGGCGATTTCACACTGCTAGGAAGGACTGATATTGAAGCTGAAACTCCAATACTTTGGCCACCTGATGTGAAGACCTGACTTATCTGAAAAGACCGTGATTCTGGGAAACATTGAAGGCAGGAGGAGAAGGGGACGACAGAGGATGAGATGGTTGGATGGCATCACCGACTCGATGGACATGAGTTTGAGTAAACTCCAGGAGTTGGTGATGGACAGGGAGGCCTGGAGTGTTATTGTCCATGGGGTCACAAAGAGTCAGACAGGACTGAGTGACTGAACTGAACTGAGTTCATTCACTCAGTCCTGTCTGATTCAGTCCATGGACTGCAGCAAATGAGTCAGTTCTTCACATCAGGTGGCCAAAGTATTGGAGCTTTAGCTTCAGCATCAGTCCTTCCAATGAATATTCAGGACTGATTTCCTTTAGGATGGACTAGCTGGATCTCCTTGCAGTCCAAGGGACTCTCAAGAGTCTTTTCCAATACCATAGTTCAAAAGCATCAATTCTTTGGTGGTCAGCTTTCTTTATAGTCCAACTGTCACATCCACACATGACTACTGGAAAAACCATAGCTTTGACTAGATGGACATTTGTTGGCAAAGTAATGTCTCTGCTTTTTAAGTCACTCGGCTAAGTTTGTGTGAATTTGTTATCTAGCAATAGAAAACTAATAGAGTACTCACAAGGGACTTAGATTAGGAAACAATAAAATTTATATACTAAAAACCTACAACAGCATTATACTTGAAGGAGGAAATCAAGTACAGACACTTTTTAAGGTCTGGAACAAGATAAAGACATCTGTTATCACTACCATTGCCTAACTAAGTATTGTAATTCCTGGCCAGTGCTATTTTTAAAATGAGGTATATAAGAATTAGAAAAAAAGAGATCAAACTTTGTCATCTTGAAATGATTAGAATCAGTAAGTGATTGGAAGCAATAAGTTTATCAAAGTTGCTGAATACACAACCAAGTCAGAAAGATAGAAAACATTTCTCTACACTGACATTACCAACCACAAAACATAAAAGAAAACTCATTCAAAACAGCATAGCAATTATAAATTATCTAGGAATTTATTTAAACAAGAAATAAACAAGCCAAATAAGGGCCCTTACATTTTTCACCTCTCCTTTTCTGTATTTTCCAAAATTTATTTAATGAACACATATGGCTTTGCTAATAAAAATACAGCATGTCAATGGTGATACTCAAACTATTTAGAACATTGGTACCAATCAGAATTGCGTGGGCAATAAAGAAGTTACTCAGTCATTCAGGTATTTTCCAGGTAAAGAAGAGCCTCACAATCTCTAATTGTTAATTACTGTATTTCTCTCCCTGAATTGGCTGGGAAGAACAAACTTCAGCCTTACACTTTACTTGAAAATTTTCTCTCAATTAATTATTTTTTCCTGTACTCACAAAGAAAGAGAGGACAATAAATCAATAAGGCAAGCTGGCTTACTTTAAAAACACATGAAACAAAAAAACACAGCTGGCAAAGAAGGGAAAAGGATATGTTTACATGGTTTTACATGGGATGGAGAATGAAAGAGTAAGAAAGCAAAACCAGGGAATTCCCTGGTGGGCCAGTGATCAGAACTCGGTGCTTTCGCTGTAGTGGCCTGGGTTCAAGCCTTGGTCAGGGAATTAAGATCCCATGGGCTTCACGGCTCAACCAAAAAAAAAAAAGTAAAATCAGCCCATGTGGCCTGCAAGTGATCAGCAAGCTGACCATCTTATCCTGCCTGAGGGAACAGAGTAAAAACATATGGCTCAGATTACACGTCCCCACATGAATTCAGTCATTCAGAAATGCAAACAAGAGGACCTTGCCATTCGTTGCCTTCAAATTATGAAATGACCAGGTTAAAAATCCTTGGAGCTTGATTTTCAGACCCCAGAGAAAGCAAAAGAGAGTAAGTAAAGCTTGTGAGCATATTAAGTAAGTACTTTTATCAAATCCACCAGAGTGATAAGTGTAACAAAAAGTAGCTTAAGAGGTCAAATTGGGTTTTTTTTCTTTTCATGGTAATGCTGGTACCCCCAACAGATAGCTTGTTTCTCTTAATTCAGAATTATTTTAGAATGTCAACCCATGACTTCTAAAAACATGCCATCTCAGGATTTTTCACTTACTCCTTTCCATCTTTGGATAGTTTTCAAAATGTTATTTGTGCAACTAGTTCACGATCAAACATCAATGGTGCCTAACAATAGTTGGCCTTGCACAAAGCCATAAATGTTTAAAACTGAGAAAACGCACATATCTACTTTACAAAACAGAAACAGACTCACAAACTTAGAGAATGAATTTACCGTTACCTACCAGAGGGGAAGGGATAGATTGGGAGTTTGGGGTTGACATGTACACTTTGCTATATTTAAAACAAATAACCAGTGAGGTCAAATTGTTTTCATTTTACAAAAACATTCAAGGAGCACCAGAGAGAAACACCCTCTGTATACTTTAACAACAATTGATCCCAAAGTGAAGGCAGTTTGTTGCCAAATTGCACTAATTCATATCACTCAGAAAGGTCTGGCAAGTCTGAAAATGGCCACCCAACGTTATCAAGACTGTTGCTCCCGTAGGAGACTATCAACAAATGCTCCGGAAATTTCATCCTTGCACTACTATAAAATTGTGGTTCCACGCCACTCCCTTCTTTCCAATATATAAATTCCCTGTTATTTTTTCCATCAAGATACCAAGTTTTTTGGTATTATTTGTGAAACCAGAAAGCCAAGACCTTCCTCTGTGGCTATATAGTAGATATCCTATTCCTAAGAGGTTTTGCAAATAGTACCACAAAAATGGTCTTGCTTAAAAGAAAATATTTCCCAGAAATAAACAAGAAGAGATAAACGTATGTAATCAACAAGAAATCAGGCTTTGCATTCAGGTAAGTGTTTTGATAAAGAACTGAACTAGCCATCAGATTCCTCTGCTTGGGTTAACCAGTGAAAGATACAAGATCCAAAATCCTAACTTGCAAAGGTCCAAAATCCCAAAAGGTAAAATGGTGTCAGGTTGGCATCTTCGAGAAGAACTGACCTTATTAAATGCATTCATATTAAGAAACACATCATGAAAAGAAAGGAGGCAGTACAAACTGAAAATGACGTTTACAACAAGTTTATGGAAAAGAAATCAGTGTGGGGAAAAGATGAGATCATTCAACCCAAGGAAGAAAAGAAAACAAAAAGCTTATAAATCAGTGATTGAATCAAAAAGCAAGAATTGCAGTTCTAGACGGGAACTCAATCTCGTGATTGGTAGTCACGAGCCTACTTCACTAAACCTAAAGACCACCAGAGAGCACATAAGCCTGAACTCAAGGGAGCTTTAGTCAAGAACTCTCTACCCTCCACTGCTAAGTGTAGACTAAATACAGATGAAGGTTCCAGCAAAGCTGCTCCTTGGAAGGTCATGGGCACTTGTTCACAGGCTGCTTCTGGAACACAGTCAGTTCTGCTCATGCCTCCCCAAATAAACCACAAATTCCTTTGAAGTTAGGATCCCATTTTATTCATGTTTATATACCCATGAAGCACACATGCAAATGCCCATAGTAGACACTTAGGGACTGTTCTTCAATTTACTACTTTACTAGAGTATCATATGCAATAATGGTCATAATCAAAACATCACACAGCACCTCTCACTGGATGCTTACCAGGTGTCATGTGAAGATTCCCAGGTTACTTAATCAGTGATATAGTCAGTACCATTATCCATATTTTACAGAAACTAAAATTGAAGCCCACAGAGACCCTCAGCGATTTGCCAAAGGAGATGTGGCTGTCATAGGTTGGGAATGAATGCTGGTCCTTTCTTCCCAGTGACTGAAGCTGAAGAACAGGTAAGTGCTTTGACTTAGAAGCCATAGTCCCTACACAAGTCAGAATTTGCTGAGGCTTTTTATGGGGGGCTTGTTCTTTTCCTCTGCCTTTAAATACTTTAAGCCCCTGTAGAAAAAGTATATAAAATAAAATGATATGCCCCGTTGATGTTTCATATAATTTAAATAGTGGGAACTATAGTAATAAATAGTAAAATTAAAAAATGCTTCTTATTCCAGAATCAAAGCCTGAAAACCCCGAACAAGGGATCTGTAAGTACCTGTGGCTCATGGTCCGTCTGACATGGAATATACACTCTCCTAGAAATACATGTACATACTCATTCTTCACACTGTAGTCACAGACACAGTGATGGTTGAATGTGTCTCTTTTGTAGTCAAATAATTAGTAGGGTGTTACAAAACTGATGTCTCTAGAGTCAAGAAACAGAAAATCACTTGTAACTAAAGCATGGAGTTATGTAATTTGTGTGTATGTGTGTAGCTGTGTAAAACCAAAACCAAAAAAATAAACCATAATAAAGGGAATCAAAAAAGAGTCAAACAACCTCATCTCAAAAGCAAAACAAGATGGATAATTGCATAGTTTCAACCAAACAAACGATCATCAAAACGCCTTTTGGTAAGTCAGTAGAGAAGACATACTGAGATTACTGACCAAGTAGAACAGATAAGATAGAACTAACTGTTTTTCTTTAAAATTTTTGCCACACAATATAACTGCACATTAAGCCTTAAGAAGAATTGTTTTCAAAGTATTTCCTTTGTTACTCACAAGCTAAATAGTGATTTATTATTTGCTTTATCTCCCAACATAAGTTCTAGGAAAGTATTCATTACATATATTTCAAATGAGATTTTTCAGAAAACTTTCTGCTATATTCCTGCTCTGTTGTAATCTATCCTCTACGTTGCAGCCAAAGTTATCTTTTAAAATCATACATCAGATCATATCTTTATCTTGTTAAGAAAGCATTTCAATCAAATTTAATCCAAACTCACAGTGACCGAAACATCCTCGACAATCAAAGGTCCCCGACAATCTGACCCTTGCCTTCCTCTCCATCCTCAAATCCTACCACCCTCATCCGTGCACCCCTTGTTTCAGTTAACGGCTTTTGCTCTGTTTCTCATTACAAGAAGCTCATCCTCACTGTTAACTTTTTTGGGCCAGTTGTTCCCACTACCCGATCACCCTGCCAGTATATCTTCTTGTGGTGGGCTCCTTTTTGTCATCCAGGGTTAACCTCATCATGACGCCTTCCCTGACCACCCAACATAGAAGAGCCCCAGACCCACTCTGAGTAACAGCACTTAGCTCTATACAAAGTTATTCTGTTAATTTCCTTGGTTACTTTTTTTTTTCTCTCTCTCTGTTTCTCTCTCTCTATCTCTCTGTCTCTGTATCTCTCTGTCCAAACAGTCCCTACCCCTGGCAACCACCACCATTAGAAAAATGGAACCTCCATGAAAAAGGGAACATTGCCTATCTTGTCCAGCACCATGGGCTTCCCTGGTAGCTCAGCTGGTAAAGAATCCTCCTTCAATGCAGGAGATCTGGGTTCAATCCCTGGGTTGAGAAGATACCCTGGAGAAGAGAAAGTCTATCCACTCCAGGACCCTAGCCTGGAGAATTCCATGGATGGTACAGTTCATGGAGTCGTAGAGTAGGACATGACTGAGCGACTTTCACTTCACTGCCTAGCACCATAGTCCTAGAACACACAACAATGCCTGACACATGGAAGGCTCTAAGAAAAATATTTATTGAATAAATGAACATTTCTAAACATATTATATTTATGGATGCATTTTAGTTGTTTTTAATAGTGAATTTTCACTAAGGCCCTATCTTCAACGGTCTAAAAATCAAGGACGATGGCTTCCTCCAACTGCAAATATGCCTGGCTATGACTGACTGCAAGACATTTGGAATAAACAGGCTGTTCAGTGGGAGATGAACACATTTTCAAGATAAAAGTTTGTTTTGTAGTAATCAAAATTCTGAAACTGGCTCCTCATGGAACCCTCTGGTTTTAATCAAGCCTCACTGGTCCCTCCAAACATTCAGCAAGGACCGTCTCCTCTAGTTTCCACTTTCAATAGTGGAAGAGGAGAGAAAAACACTTCTCAATAGGAAAAAAAACAACTGTACATTATTCAGGGTACTTTGATATTTAATACCAACTAACAGCGCTGCCATTATTTTTTTAAATTTACCCAGATAAATTAGGACAATTTAGGTTGAGGACAGAAGAGAAAGCTAAGGACACCATCAGTGCTCTGGAAGGGAGAAGAGAAGCGATTGTTTTTCCAATTACTGAAGGCAGACTTGTTAGCATATTTGTTCAAAGATTTACTCCCAGTGAGGCCTATGTCAGGATAACAGTGGAGTACCAAAATAATCCTCGTTTTTGTCCTGTCCACCTTTTTCTACAAATCACAACCTGATCAGTGTCTTTCAGCTGTCTTCATGTCAGAGCTCTTATCTGTGAATCTAGACTTAAACCTGAAGATATTTTAACTAAACTTTGCATTGTAACGTATGTCCAATCATGTTACAACTGCTCATGATGCTAAATGCAAATAACATCCAGCCTTATATAATTGGATTCTTTGGGGAAACCTTCTGAACATAGAGAATTATAGTTTCCTTGTATGAGGAAATATATAACTGAAAAGGCAATAGGGATTCAGTGCACTAACATCTGTAATGGCTGCCTCCATGAAATTAAAAGACACTTGCTCCTTGGAAGCAAAGTGATGACAAACCTAGATAGTGTATCAAAAAATAGAGACACCACTTTGCCGACAAACATCCATATAGTCAAAGCTATGGTTTTTTCTCAGTGGTCGTGTATGGATGTGAGAGTTGGACCATAGAAAAGGTTGAGCGCTGAAGAACTGATGCTTTCAAATTGTGATGCTGAAGAAAACTCTTGAGAGTCCTTTGGACTACAAGTAGATCAAACCAGTCAATCCTAAAAGAAATTAACCCTGACTATTCACTGGAAGGACTGAACGTGAAGCCCCAGTACTTTGGCCACCTGATGCAAAGAATCAACTGCTGGAAAAGACTCTGATTCTGGGAAACACTGAAAGCAAAAAAAGAAGGGGGCAGCAGAGGATGAGATGGTTGGATAGCATCACCAACTCAATGCTCACAAATCTGAGCAAACTCTAGGCGATAGTGGAGGACGGAGGAGCCTGGCGTGCTGCAGTCCACGGGGCTGCAGAGTCAGGCACGGCTTACTGAATGAACAAGCACAACAAACATTTGTAAAGTGCTAAGAGTGCTCTCCGGCATATGTCAGGAGCTATAGATGAGGGGTTTTAGTTGATTAATTTTTACACTACAAAACGAAATCTCTAGGCAAAAACTTTACATTTAAAGTGATCACAGCGATTACAGTTTCCAGTTATATTTCATGGAGAAGGAAATGGCAACCCACTCCAGTATTCTTGCCTAGAAAATCACATAGACAGAGGAGCCTGGCTGTCTACAGTCCATGGGGTCACGAAGAGTCAGACACGACTGAGCGACTAACACTTTCACTTCAAAACTAACATTTAAAAATAAAATCCTTAGGTGACATCATATGAATTTAATAACCATCATTACAAGGATGCTGTTTCATTCACTAATTTCATTTGTGATGAAAAGATTCTAAGAGATGAGCTGCATTTTCCTTGAACCTCTGCAAGTAGTGTACCAGGCACTGTAGGATAAATAGAGTAGAAAAATATGGCCTTGACTATATCATCAGGGGCTCCTTGTTTGTTTGAGAGATTAGACAGTCATAAGACAAGGAGTGCAAATTTACAACTATATAGAAATTTGATGCTCTACTTTCCCCATAGAAAGAAAGATAAATAAGGGCTCTAATAATCAGAATAGGTCATGAAGAAAATTATTACAGATATAAAAAACAAATCAAGACTTCCAGAACTGTAATTCTCTAATAAAAAGAAAATCAGATTTGCATCAGTGTAACATGCTATAACAACATATTCTCCTAGAAAGATGATCTTTAGCCAACAGCCACCAATACATTTGATTATACTTCATGCTAAACCATGTAATTTGGACACTTCAGTTATGAAATTTAGATTTTCTTTAATGAATTTTGGAAGGAAAATTACATTACTTAATAAACATTTGTATATGAGCATTCTGATTTGGGGCTTGCCTGATAGCTCAGTTGGTATACAACCCGCTTGCAATGCAGGAGACCTGGTTCAATTCCTGGGTCTGGAAGATCTGCTGAAGAAGGGATAGGCTACCCACTCCAGTAGTGTTGGGCTTCCCTTGTGGCTCAGCTATTAAAGAATCCACCTATAATCTGGGAGACCTGGGTTTGATCCCTGGGTAGGGAAGATTCCCTGGAAAAAGGTCCTGATTTTAATTATAAAAGCATTATTTAATGATACATATTCACCTGTTCTTAAAGTCATGCTAGCACATTAATTTCTCCCTCCCCTCCTCAAGCTGGGGGTAGGTCTGTCTCTGAACAAGGAGGCCTAAGACCAAACTTCTCCCTCTACCCACTGCAAAGAAGGCTCTTGTTTCCCACAGATCCCAGTGGCCTTCATGGACAAGAAAAATGAAGCTAATTCCAAAATACAGACCCTTATCCTTCAAACTGAAATATTTTTGTTTTGGCTATGGGGGAGGGAGGAGGGGCATTGGACCAAGAAACCCCTCTGGACTCATTAGGTTCTATTACTTTGCTCAAGACATGAATATACAGGGCATCTTTCAGAAATCACTTTGATGCATGAATTTTAATTGCTTGTTTGCTTGTCTCATTATCCTGTTTAGCATATAAATAATTTCTGGGCGATTTGAACTGATGTGTATTTGAGTTTTCAGCCGCTATGTAAAACAAAGCAAAAAGTCCAAGAGAAAGGTGACATCAATGCCATGGTTAAGCTTACATCAATTCATACTCAAAGCAGATATTCAAGATAAGGGCACTGATACAGGTAAACCAGGTTATTCATTCATCTTAACAGCCAAATATAAAATGCCTTGCTAAATCAACCATGAAATCCACATCAATATAAAACCATAGAAATAGGCAGAGTAGCTTTTGCATTCCTACCATTTATCTTAGACAGACCTAAAGTGGGCAATCAGAAGATCAATAGCACACAGTGGAAATCACGCCTAGACAGACTGCTGTCTTCTCTACCATTCAGGAGAGCTTTTAGTTCTGGCATCCATAATCACAGGTCAGCCTGCGAAAAACGCAAAGATCTCCTCCAAATGCCATGCATTTTAAACTGCCTAGTTTTTTTGTTTGTTTTTGACTGAAAACAGCAATTCTTTTTTTTTAATTTATTTATTTTAATTGGAGGCTAATTACTTTACAATATTGTATTGGTTTTGCCATACATTGACATGAATCTGCCACAGGTATACACGTATTTCCCATACTGAACTTCCCTCCCACCTACCTCCCCATCCCATCCCTCTGGGTCATCCCAGCGCACCAGCCCCAAGCACCCTGTCTCATGCATCGAACCTGGGCTGGCAATTCGTTACACATATGAGAATATACATGTTTTAATGTCATTCTCCCAAATCATCCCACCCTCGCCCTCTCCCATACAGTCCAAAAGACTGTTCTATACATCTGTTTCTTTTGCTGTCTCACATACAGGGTTATTGCTCGGTTCAGTTCAGTTCAGTCACTCAGTCATGTCCGACTCTTTGTGACCCCATGAACTGCAGCACACCAGGCCTCCCTGTCCATCACCAACTCCCAAAGTTCACTCAAACTCATGTCCATTGAGTCAGTGATACCATCCAGCCATCTCATCCTCGGTCATTCCCTTTTTCTCCTGTCCCCAATCCCTCCCAGCATCAGAGTCTTTTCCAATGAGTCAACTCTTCGCATCAGGTGGCCAAAGTACTGGAGTTTCAGCTTTAGCATCAGTCCTTCCGATGAATACCCAGGACTGATCTCCTTTAGAATGGACTGGTTGGACCTCCTTGCAGTCCAAGGAACTCTCAAGAGTCTTCTCCAACACCATAGTTCAAAAGCATCGATTCTTCGGTGCTCAGCCTTCTTCACAGGCCAACTCTCACATCCATACATGACTACTGGAAAAACCATAGCCTTGACTAGACAGACCATTGTTGGCAAAGTAATGTCTCTGCTTTTGAATATGCTATCTAGGTTGGTCATAACTTTCCTTCCAAGGAGTAAGCATCTTCTAATTTCATGGCTGCAATCACGATCTGCAGTGATTCTGGAGCACCCAAAAATAAAGTCTGACACTGTTTCCACTGTTTCCCCATCTATTTCCCAGGAAGTGATC
>SJYX01008723.1:44447-74495 GCA_006410675.1 Oreotragus oreotragus | reverse complement strand
GGAGAGCAGCTCCCGCTCACCACCCCTAGAGAAAGCTTGCGTGTAGCAACGAAGATCTAGTGTGGTCAAAAACAGTGAGTAAATAGTTTTTTAAAGAATTTCATAAAAGTAGAACCCAAGTATTATCAGTCCTTTCTCCAAACATCATCACTGCAGCTTCCACATTCTAAACCAGGGAGCACTCCCACTTCACAAGGGAAACCAGCTAAAACAATTATCAACAGTATCACCTCTAAATTACTAGCAATGCAAGACTAGCCCAAAAGATCTGACATAAAGCTATAAAACAATCCAGTTTGTTTTTAATTTTAAAATGAAACTCATTCAAAGTCCTTTATTTGGTACAGTGAGATCCAATGATGGATTGGTTAATTTTTTTTTTTTAAGCTTGGGAAATAATTCAAACAGGTACATATTATGTATGCGTATGTTTATACATTTCCACGTTTTCATTTGAAATATGTAAATGTACATCCATTCACCATCCTTTTGGTGTAGAGCCAGGTGGACAGGACACATACACAGATTGTCATTATACAGTTTTTACACATGATAATGAGGGCCAGCCTTTTGAAGAAAGCAATCTTTACTAATAGTCAAAATGTTCTATTCTGTTGTGCTGTTCCACCATTTGCCACTATCCCTGTAAGATCTGGTCTTTATGACGCCAATACCTTTAGCCATTCAGTAGAATTCAATTAACCATTCAGTTATTTGATTTATATCTGACAAACATCTTGGTGCCCAAATGTTTAACTACATGACTAGAAATACTAGCAGAAGAGTAAAAACCTTAGAAAAATTAAAATCAAACTCTATGCATGAAGGAAAACACATTTCTTGGGTAAACTCACCTATATAAGTTATCATTTGGTTCTTCATATACTTCCCAATCCAAAATGATCCTTCCAGTAAAAGACTGCTGAAGTTGAACTGTGTCATTACTCGACAGTTGCTGACTTACGGAACAGATTAAAAATTACCATTTGGTTTCAATATCTGCTTAATTAACTTACCTACAGAACTCAGAACCCACATTCTGGTAAATCATTTCCCATCTCGTGACATTCATACTACTTAAGTTACAGTCAACCAGTCAACAAGTATTCATTGCTCTGCCAAACTGGTGAAATAAGTATAGGAATAATAAGAAGTTCTTTTTAGGATTACATAGTCTAGAAATGGAATGTTAAAAAGAAAGACAAAAGTAAAGAATATTAAGGAAATGTTACTTAGAAGTGCTGGTAAGTGTCTTCTTTTTCCATATCACTCTGGAAACATCAGAAAAATATCTTCAAGGTTTATTTATTAGGAAAAAGTGGTTCACCTAAGATGCATGCAAGACAATTTTATAATGGCCATTTGACTCTCAAAGATTTTTGTATTAACATGTTGCTAAATGGAATTGTAAGTCAGTCAGTACCTACTGCATTTCCCTGTATTTTTCAATTGGGGTTGTAATTAAATGAATTTATATGAATTAACAATGTTTGAAACTATAAAATTCAGATATTGAAAATTGTTACAGACATTAACAAGTTATACACTAAGATAACATTATGATTATGTTTCTAAGTAACAATTCCTGAAAATAAACATATACAGACACACACATACACATATATTCCTCCTTTTGTGGGGAAAAAAATAGGGGATTTTTAGGGTAGTGAAACTATTCTGTATGATACTGTGATGGTGGATACATATCAATATACATTTGTTAAAACCCACACACTGTACAGCACAAGGAGAACCCTGATGTAAACTATAGACTTTAGTCAATCATAATGTACTCATATTGGTTCATCAATTGTAACAAATGAACTACATCAACACCAGATGTTTATAATAAGGATTACTGGGTGTGAACGGATGGAGACATGAGGAGGTATGTGAATTCTGTGCTTTCTACTCATTTTTCTGTAAACCTACAACTACTCAAGAAAAATTAAATCTATCAAAAGAGATTTCTAACACACATCATGATCATCTTACTTTTGTACTAAACTCAATCATCAAAATTAATAAAGTATCCCCTTTTTCATCAGCCACAAGTTTTAAAAGTTTTAGAAATCATGCCAAAACTATTGGTAAGTTTTGATGCAGTAAATCCTGCCAATCCCAGACATCAATACCTGTATTACTCACTTCCTCTTTTCAGTTTATGCATGCACCTGTACCCTTATTCCAGTTTGAGCCTTGAAAAATGACAGTGAACACAGGTCAAAGACTGTCTGCAGATGTTCATTCAGATGACAAATTCAACATTTCATCCTTATCAGGATGAGTGAAGGCACAGTGTAGAGTAGGGCATTGACCTGGAAGATGTCACAGTTACAGTGCATCTGTGGGAATTTAGAAGCTCAGTTTCAGAGATACGTTTTAAACATTCAGAAGCTTCTAACACATAGGGTGCAGAATGGTGGCTCAGTCATTAACACCTATGCAGTTCCTCCTGAGCATTCAGAGGATAAAGGAAAAATGGTTCAATAGGGAAATCAGTGTTGGGTATTATTTTGGCATTCCCAAGCCTGGATTTTTCACTCAGGTTCCATTTAGAACTGTCTGAGGGCCTTAACAAAACACATAAGGCACTTGTTATAAGTCACAAGTTATAAATCCTTTAGCCAGAACTTGCCATGAAGACCCAAGACTTCACAAGAGAAAGAAACTAGGAATGCAAAGAATGCTTAAAACATCAATTCAGCCTGGGGTATCTGTGGTAGCCCTACCACCCATCTGATGCAGAAACAATTTTCCACACTAAAAAGCATTTTAGAAGTATTGATGCATTGGGGTCAGAAGTGTAGCAATAATTCACAGTTTAATAAAACACAGACCTCAGAAAATGTTTCATAAAAATAAAATTACATTTCCACTAGGATATATATGCAAGATATTAACTAAATTGTAATATCCATTTTAGCAGTAAAGAAAACCAAAACTTCAGGAAAAGAAATTAGAGAAAAACATAAATTCAAAATATTCCTGGTGAGGATGAAACTTTGTTACCTTCTATTGCCTGACAGTAGTTAAGCTAAAACTCCTATTTTTCAAAGTCAAAAACCAAAACTAAGTAGAATTTTAAAGGTGACTTGAAAAAAAAAGGCAAAAACCAAAACACCAGTGATTAGCCCAGTTGTCCGGGGTTACCTGTGTCTCATTAAGTTCACTACTTCATGGTTTTCAGGCTTTCTCAAGAGCTTCATTTTTACATTTTCTTTAAATATTTTCAGCTACCTCTTTTCTCCCTTTCTTAGCATTCCCTTTCCAACTCTCAAATTAGTCATTTTTACTCAGATTCACTTTTTATTTTAAAAAGCTACTCTATTTCAAAGTTTAAAAGAAAAGGAGAATTATTCTAAGGGAATTCCCTTTGTCAAGTAGCATAAACCGAACTCTCCAAGAATGAACACTGAAGTGATTCCAAGTGTTGACAGACTTTTCTCAGCTATTCACATTCAAACAACTAAACTATGAGCTCAGATGAGACCCCAAGTTGGGTTCACCTAAGGCCTGCTAAACTGACAATAAGCAAGCTTCGACATGTTGACTTGCCATTGACAGATGTAGTCTCTCCCCCACTAGATTGGGCACCTCGGACCAACTCCGGAATACTGTGTAAAAAATACTTAAATGATACAATTCCAGTAGCTAAATTCCAATTGTAAGGAAATAAGAGGTATGGAAATAAAGAAATATTTTAAAAGCAAGGTATCCTTTTGCAGAATAAAATGGACTACCATAGGATCTATCTGCACCAGTAACTCTCAAGACTTCTGTTCACCAGAACCATCAGGATTGTTTATTAAAGCTCTACTGGCAACAATTCTTAAGACAATGAACCCACAGGGGCGTAGAAGAACTGCATTAAAGCAAACAAGAACAAGCACTTGCATCTCACCATGCAAGGTATGCCCATGACCTTTGTGTTATGGCGACCTGTGTCTTAACTCTTTTGCCTTACCTCTACCTGGGGATCACCTGTATTACTACCTTTGAATGCCAATCTGTTTCCCACTTGGTAAACAGAAAAAGGAATGGAAATAATCTTCACTGCCATCAGTAGCTACATACACAAGGATGTTTTCTCTTTCATTGTATGTTATCACCTTTTCCATCATAAACTGCTGGACAAAGTTATGGCCGTACTTATCAATCACAAGTATTTTTTGTCTTCTATTTAGAAAGTCATATAAATGATTTATGTTTGTTGCTAATTCTTTAACCTTAGCCTTCACTTCCAAATAAAAATAGCAAGATGTTAAATACAGATGCTAGAAAAAGAGGAAATTAAATGATAAGAGAAGATTCCTTGGCTCTCATATCCCTCCCTGCATTACTATCATCCTGGGTTAATGAACTGGAGATTTCTTTACCTGATCTACCCTTCCTTACCTGATCTGCCCATTGAGGTCACCTGCACTATCCAACTATCGCAACTCATCACTTCCCTTTGCAAACTGAAACCTGGTCATTGTGTGTTGAGAAGAAGTCAATCTATAAATTATAAGCCCATGTGATTTTCTATCAAGACTTACTAGAGTCCATTCCAATATTGTTTATGGTCATTTTTTCACATTTTAGAAACTAATCATATTCAGTATATTAAGACTGTCATTTCTGTGAAAATTACTTTACACCACACTGCAATATTTAACACTATGGTTAGAATTGTTTAGTGAGATATTTCTTTTATTTCCAGGCTTGTGGGAGAATAACCATCTGTGTCATAGTTAGCTTAATTCTAAGCCAGAGCTGAGAACTAAAGCAAATTCTGAATAGGAGTAAATTCCAGCACTCAAAAGATGAAACAGCATTGCCCATTAAGACTAACATCTTTGAAAAAGACAACAAACCTTGTACTGAATATGGGTTAACTGAAAAAAGCAAAAAAAAAGTTGTCAAAACCATAGATCCTTACCAGAAATGGACTCCAACAAATGCAGGAAACACACATTATACCCAGAAGCTGGATGACCATTTCAAAGTGATGAGACCTGCCTTGTCTGTGCTGCTGACTTCTAAATTTAACTTTCAAAAGTGAAATTCCTGTGATGGCATTGCAAACAAATGAAACACCCAGGGCTAGGAGCCCCAGAAAAGCAAAAAGTAAAAGATAAAACCTATCTTCCCAGTCTTTGATTTGATCTGTTTTGTAGAAACACCAGGTCCTTGAAGCTTGAATTTTATAGTCACGATGCCCAAGGATGGGCAGCAAAGCTACAAAAACAGCAAAAAAACACACCCCACTCAACATCATTTTAACATGCTTCGTCGTAATTTTTGTAGAGTGAAATATTGGTTTGGTGACTCCGATGCATCGCTCAATGGCCATCAAACTGCCTAGAAAAAGTGGGCACAGACCAGAGAACACCATGCAGATACCAAAAATACTGCAAAGGATATTTGACTTGTCAAAGTAGATCCAGTCTTTATCAGAAGCATACACAAAGACCGCTATAGTTCCATTGATGAGGTGCCCAAAGAAATCTGTGATTACTAGAGCACTAGCCAAAAGCAGAAACGATGATTTGTACTTCTGTCTAAATCTCTGGTATGCCTTCATGAGAATAGCAATGGCAAGGCTGTTTGATAAAATTCCCACCGTCATGAAGATTATTGAAAAAGATATTGAAAGGTCTTCTTCCAGTTGGCAAGTTGTATTTGAAAGGAGCTCAGAGGCAGGAGACACTGGCTGTATGGAACTGTTCGTGGGCATTGTTGTGGAGATAAGAGCCGGCCACTCAGGTCATCTCCCTCTCAAGAGTTTAGGCTTGCAGTCCAGAGATCTGCAGCATAAAGAGAGAGAAATCATGAGCCCTGGAAAACTGCTCATCTGGCATCCCAGCACCCTATGGTGGGAATCAGATTTATCCAGCCTATCAGGAGGCAGGTTGCATCATGCTGAAAACAGCACACATCTGCCTGGGGTTCCACGTCTCATTTTCAAGGTAAAGAAGCTACCAGAACTGAGACCTCTTGGTTAAGTTCTGTGCCTACTCTGCCAACGAGCATCTCCTCAATCTCCTCCTGACACTTCACTGACACTCTTAAACTTTAGATTTAAACCCAAATGAGTTTTTAAAAGTATGGTAGTCTATTCTAATAACTACGTGACCTTTTAAACGTTTTGCCTTTTCCTCTGATGAACCTTGCCTCAAACGTGTAGATTATTCCTTTGGGAGCTATGTCCGTTTGTCAAGCAGACAAAAATCATCTTCCCCAAATTTTGGAAGGGTGCAGGGTGGAGCCGCAAGCACAGTGACGCTGCATGGGCTTCCCTGAATAAGTTCTGAATTCGAGCTAAAACTATGTGATTTAGCTCAAATAACAGCAAACCACACATATCAGTGACCCATGGAAGGCTACCACCTGTGCAGAAATGCAGGTGGGTGAGCAAGGGAGATGGACCACCCTTACTGTATGTTCTTCTGCCTAGATGCTGCTGATCTTAAGTTACAGCTTCAGGGCAGCAATATCAAAGGGGAATTATTCATTTGTAGCTCTTTCCCTAAGGCTTCCTTGGTAGCTCAGACGGTAGAGTCTGCCTGCAATGCAGGAAATCCGAGTTTGAACCCTAGGTCAGGAAGATCCCCCGGAGAAGGACATGGCAATCCATTCCAGTATTCTTGCCTGGAAAATCACATGGACGGAGGAGCCTGGCGGGCAACACCCCACAGGGTCGCAGAGTTGGACACGACTGACACACAGCTCTTTCCCTAGTGAGCTGAGGCCCGAGTCACAGACCCTCTATGCCCACCACCGCCGCCACCCCGCCCCAAGCTCTTTCGGCTGGCGTTTCCCCAACAGCTTTCCCGGAGGCTAGGAATTCCGAAGCCAGCCTTTCCTGGGACCGGCCCAAGCGGGGCCGCCCCGGTCTGCCCGCAGGGCGGCCGCCTCCTCCGAGTCTTACTCACAGCGCTACTTTCGCCCGCTGCTACCTCGACGCCCCCAGGCCTCTGCTTGCAACATCCTTCCCAAACCTCTTAACTGGCTGAAAGTTTCTGCGATTGCTCAAACGCCAGAGGGCGGGGCTCTCTCCCACGCCGGGGGCGCAAAAGACCTGCGCTGATCCGGATGTGGGAGTCGAAGTGTCGCGGGCAGGGAAGCGAGGGGCCAAAGTGGATCTCTCCCTTTACCCCTTTCCCTCCTCTTAGACCCGTTCTCCCGGGTCCCAGCCGCGCACCTCAGAATCCGGACGCGTCCGTCTTTTCTCTGAGGCTGTATCCCGAGCTGGGGGCATCTGTTGCAAACTCGTTGGCCAGCGCAGGCTCAGGTGCCCTCGGCTGCGGCTGCCTGCCGCCGCCCCGGGCGTCCGAGGGTGGGGTGGCTAAACCTCAGCCGGCTTGAGCATCCGGAGACCCACGCGCGGGAATCGAGCCGCTAGAGGGGTGGTGGCCTTGGCATCCCCGGCTGCGGGCAGTGCTCTAGGCGGAGCAGAAGGGTGCGCCGGCCCGTGGGCCATCCCGCGCCCTGCTCTGCTTCGCCGCCGCCGCCGATGCCCCCTGCGCGCAGCGCCGCGCCCTCGCCACGGCTCCGGCCCGGACTCGCTCCCGCCGCGCGTCCTTCCGCGCGCTCGCTCGGCGCGGAACCTGCCCGGTGCGCTCGACTGGCTGGATCCTTCAGCACCTAGCAGCGCTCGCCGCCTGGGCGGGGAGGAGGGCGCGGTCGACCTCCGCCCCTTCCTCCCCGCCCCTTTTGCCCTGAGCCGGACCCGGAGAAACTTCAGCAGCGGACTCAGATGCTGCAGCCCACCCCCTCAGCATCACTAAGGCCCTCTTAGCTGCCCGACACATCTGTTGCAAACTTGCTGGCCAGCGCAGGCTCAGGTGCCCTCGGCTGCGGCTGCCTGCCGCCGCCCCGGGCGTCCGAGGGTGGGGTGGCTAAACCTCAGCCGGCTTGAGCATCCGGAGACCCACGCGCGGGAATCGAGCCGCTAGAGGGGTGGTGGCCTTGGCATCCCCGGCTGCGGGCAGTGCTCTAGGCGGAGCAGAAGGGTGCGCCGGCCCGTGGGCCATCCCGCGCCCTGCTCTGCTTCGCCGCCGCCGCCGATGCCCCCTGCGCGCAGCGCCGCGCCCTCGCCACGGCTCCGGCCCGGACTCGCTCCCGCCGCGCGTCCTTCCGCGCGCTCGCTCGGCGCGGAACCTGCCCGGTGCGCTCGACTGGCTGGATCCTTCAGCACCTAGCAGCGCTCGCCGCCTGGGCGGGGAGGAGGGCGCGGTCGACCTCCGCCCCTTCCTCCCCGCCCCTTTTGCCCTGAGCCGGACCCGGAGAAACTTCAGCAGCGGACTCAGATGCTGCAGCCCACCCCCTCAGCATCACTAAGGCCCTCTTAGCTGCCCGACCACTTAGGGAAAAGTTTTGTTTTAAACTCATTCTCCAGCTAAAGGCGCCATCTCTGTGGCTGTAAAATAGGAATCAGGAGAGCCGAGGAAAGCCCGCAGCCAGCAGTCGTGACAGCGTATTGGAACTGTCAGATTGTAGTTTGCCGACAGTTCATCCCAAATCCAGCTAAAAAAGAACAAACCAGGTACAAAGAAAGAGATGGTGCATTTGAGATGGTGGGCTTAGGGGCCGATATCCCCAAGAAGTGAAAAACATTCGGGCCATGTGTTGTCAGTGGGAAGTCGCTGCCTTAGGATTCTCTGACACTTACAAGACTGGACTGTTTCTAGCTTTCTAAAGAAGGTGAGAAGAGAAAGGGTGAGGCGTGTTCTCGAAAGACGCATGCAGATGAAGCAATAACATTTTAATGATTTTAAAAGCCCAATGATGAGAGAATTTCTAGTGGTGTATTTACTCAAAGAAACTCTAATAAATTTTGCTGAAATCGTTTTATAATCAAGTAAAGAAATATCCACTATTTCATTAGGAATTGTAATTCAAGTCATTTTAATATTGTAACCGCTTTTTGCTTATATTGTTTTGATCCGTACCTATTAACTCAATGTCATTTTCATAGCTTATGGAAATGTATTACTGACTTTTGCTCTTTTTGTCAGTAAAATATTGCCACAACTTAGGTGAAAAACCAATGCCTCATGAAAATAAACCCTCTTTTCTCTGTAAAATCAGAAGGGGCCTCTAAACTCCTAGAAATTAAAAAGGATCATAAAATGCTACAGTGAGATAAATAAATTAGCCATTAACTATAGAAAAGAATGATTGCAGTTTTTCTCTGTGGTAGACACAGATTTTTTTTTTAATGATATGATCATAACTTGTAAAATAAACTATTACTCAGGTAGAGTCACTTGAAAATTCTGGTTAACCAAATATTCTAGTTAGTAGAGAAATAGTATATCTGAATGACCAGTGTCCAAAAAACAACTATGTAATAAACCACATGGAAAATATGAATCACACAGAGTACTATTCTATCCTTTTGTGATTAATACCACTTGATCACATTGGATACAATTATCTAGTAACTTATGCCTCTCCCACTGAACTGCATTTCTGCAAAAGTCTTAATTATCTCTCCATCCTCACCTAGGACTATCCTCCTGGTCACTTATTAACATTGTTTGAATTCATCAGTGGTACAACCAACATTTCCAGGATCACACTTCAAGATCTTAAAAAGTTCCCATCTCTCACTGGCACGTCTCACAAATAACAGCTACTCAATCTACTGGGTAAAAAAGAGAAAATTCTCATAAAAGCAATTTTAAGTCATAATGTTTATTATGTATATTCAAAACATTATTAATTTATTTTTAAAGTGCTAGATAAATCCTATTATTTTTAAAGTATCTACTCTGAAAAAAAAAGAGTGTCTACTTTGCATGTATTCTTGGAGTTCCATTTTTAGAATCCATTCCTTAATCAAGATACATTTCACCTGAATCTCAATAAAAGATTCTAAAGAACCTACATCTCTTCTCAAGATAGAATATATTAGTATCAGTAGAGAAGGTACTAAGTCATATGGAAAAGTAAATAACTAACTACTCTTAAAAGAAAAAAATACATATCTGGCCTTATCACACCCAAATCTGACCCCTATTCAAAGTTCCCAATGGCAGCCTCTGACTGCTTATATAAGGAATTACTAAGTCACTTCAGTCATGTCCAACTCTTTGTGACTCTATGGACTATAGCCCACCAGGCTCCTCTGTCGGTGGGATTCTCTAGGCAAGAATACTGTAGTGGGTTGCCATGCCCTTCTCCAGGGCATCTTTCAGACCAAGGGATGGAACCTGAGTCTCCTGCAGCTCCTGCATGGCAGGCGAAATCTTTACTGCTGAGCCACTGGGGGAGCCCCAGTATAAGGAAGAGCTGGCAAATCAGCAGATGGAAACAAACAGATCAAAAATTAGTTGGTGGGTGGAGGGGGTGAGAGATGGTGGGGGGAGGTTGAAAGGGGGGTAGCTGATAATATCATTCTGAAAAACAGTAGTTGGTATCATTACTGCTGAGAAGTGGACGCACAGAAAACTCTTAACTTACACATTCATTCAACAAATGTCTTGAGCACCTACTTTGTGTCACACACTGTTTCTAAGAGGCAGAAATACAGCTCTGTGGACAAAACCTCCGAGCCCCTGCTCTGGTGTGGCTTTGAGGTGAGAGAGGGCACTTACTTTTGTGGAGCCTATGTCTAAAACCTTGATGTGATTTGCTGGCTTCCCTTTAATGGCGCCAAAGCTGACGTCAGCCTGGCAACAGGAGATAACATGACAGGTGTGTGCTTGACAATCACCTTCGTTCAGGATTAGACGCAGAACCCTGTGCTCAGAGAAGTGTGCACATTATAATTAAAGTCAGAGAAACCGGGACTCAACGACACTGAGGATGAAGCAAAAACTCCATAAAAATTAACAGGCGTGTTGAAGTTGATTTTTATAGTTTTAATAAAACTGTCTAGGAAAACTTTTCTGGAATTTACCATTGACATTCATGCTAGAAACTATGTTCCAGTGTGGCAGTAATTAAAACAATAACTTCTTTTATTTATTTATCCATAAAAATTAACAGGCGTGTTGAAGTTGATTTTTATAGTTTTAATAAAACTGTCTAGGAAAACTTTTCTGGAATTTACCATTGACATTCATGCTAGAAACTATGTTCCAGTGTGGCAGTAATTAAAACAATAACTTCTTTTATTTATTTATTTATTATGTAACTCTCTGAAACACCAAAAGTAACATATGTAATGCATTTGTAAGTTGTGAATTATAATATAAAATAAACACCCATGCATCTACTATCTAATTTAAGGACTGTGTGGATTTCTTAGGGCTGCTGTTACAAAGTACTACAGACTGGGCAGCTTAAAATACAGAAACGTATCTTGCAGTCTGGAGTTTAGAAATCCAAAATCAAGGTGCTGGCAGAGTTAGGTCCTCCTAGGGGCTGTGAGGGAGAATCTGTTTCGTATCCCTGGCGTGGCTTCTGATGACTTGCTGGCAGTCTTTATCATTCCTGGCTTTTAGATGCATCACCCCCATTTTCATCTTCACATGCCATTCTCTCTCTTTGTCCTCACATGGTCATCTTCTTATATGGAGACCAATCATACTGGATTTGGGATCCACCCTACTCCAGTACAACCTGATCTTAATCAATTACATCTGCAACAACCCTATTTCCTAATACAGTCACATTCTAAGACACTGGGGGTTTGGATTTCAGCATACTTTGCGGGGTGTGGGGGGAAAGAGTCATTCAATCCACTGCAAAGGCTATATAAGAATATTACTAANTCCACCCTACTCCAGTACAACCTGATCTTAATCAATTACATCTGCAACAACCCTATTTCCTAATACAGTCACATTCTAAGACACTGGGGGTTTGGATTTCAGCATACTTTGCGGGGTGTGGGGGGAAAGAGTCATTCAATCCACTGCAAAGGCTATACAAGAATATTACTAACATTGTTACATCTATCTTCATGTTTCTGTCTCCATTTCACTCTTCTGTATCCTTCCCCCAGAAATAACAGAGATAACCACTATCCTGAATTGTATGTTTGTCATCATTCTCTTGCACTGTATTGTTTTATTACATAAATATGCATTTGAACCAATGTATTATTTAATTTTCCTTGTTCTGTAACTTAACCTCCTGTAACTTGTTTTTTTAACACAAGATTTATAAGATTCACAGATATTGTTGTATGCAGTAGGAGTTATTCATTTACCAAATTCTACAGTCACAGAAATTTGGATATCCAAATTTTTCAAATATCATCCTGTTAATGGTTATTAGGATTATTTCCAGTTTTCTGTTCTTAGGAAATAATCTGCTCTGAATAATCTTGTGTTTATCACTTTGTGTAGGAGTTTCTCTAGGACTTATACCTAGAGTGAAATCACTGGGTCTCAGAGTTTGAGAATGTCCAACTTTCCAAGATAAGGCTGTGCCTAGGATTTTCTTTCATATTTGTGACAACACTTGGAATTGTCTATCTCTTTAATTATTACTAACCAGACGGTTGTAAAATAATATCACATTGGGGACCTAAATTATATTTCTCTTTGCATTCCTATCTCTTTTTCTGTGAAATATCTGTTTATCTCTTTTGTCCAAATTTTTATTGGATTCGTTGTCTTTTTACTAATTCTTTACGTGTTCTAGATACTAATTCTCTATCAGTTGTAGAGAAAACATCTTTTTCTAAATCACAGCTTACCTCTTCATTTTCCTTACTCTCCTTTCTTTGCTGTCATTGTTTTATACAGTGCTTAATTTAATGTGATCAAATTTCAAGATCTTAAATTTCATCTTTTATGCTGTACTTTAGCATTTTTTTCTGCCACATTTTAAAAGCCTTCAAGAACCTGGATTATAAGATATTCTACTATATATTTTCTAAACATTTTAACATTTATGCCTTCCACATTTAAGTCTTTAATCCTACAGATAATTATTTTTTGAGTGTTTGTGAAGTAGGAATCCAGGGAGTTCCTTTATATAGGTAACCAATATTTGTGATGCCATTAGTAAGTAATCCCACTTTATGGGTTGGACTATGTCCTTTAAAATTCATATATTGAAGTCCTAAACCCCAACAACTCAAAAAGTGACCTTATTTGGGGATAAGGCCTTTACAGAGGTAACCAGGTTAAAATGAGGCCATCAGGATGAGTCCCATTCAATCCGAGTGGTGTCCTTATAAAAAAGGGAGATTCAGAGGCAGAGACACATACAGAGAGAACATCACGTGAGTGTGAAGACGGCACAGTTACAATACCTGCCATGGAAAGAGGCCTAGAACAGGGTCTTCCCTCACAGCCCTCCGAACAAATCAGTGCTGCCAACAGCTTCATCCTGGGCTTCCAGCCTCCAGAGCTGTGAGACATCTCAGTTGTTTAAGTCACCCCATTTGTGATACTTTGTAATGGCAGCCCTAAGAGATTTGTGCATCCTCCCTTCCTCATGAATCTAACATTTATATCTCTCATAGACCAATATCCAATTCATGGGAAAATAATTATTTCTTGACAGACCTACCATACTCATTGGGTTCCACTGGACTCCAGTTCCCCTGGAAAGTACTATTTGGGGAGTGCTATTGTTACCCTGCTAAGTCACTTCAGTTGTGTCTGACTCTGTGACCCCATAGATGGCAGCCCACCAGGCTCCCCCGTCCCTGGGATTCTCCAGGCAAGAACACTGGAGTGGGTTGCCATTTCCTTCTCCAATGCATGAAAGTGAAAAGTGAAAGTGAAGTCGCTCAGTCGTGTCTGACTCTTGGCGACCCCATGGCCTGCAGCCTACCAGGCTCCTCCGTCCATGGGATTTTCCAGGCAAGAGTACTGGAGTGGGGTGCCATTGCCTTTAGGATAAACTCTGAATTCTTTAAGGTGGCTTTCAAGACTCTTCTTAATCTATGTTCCTACTTCTGCCGTGAGGCTTAACTCTCCTTCCTCGGCCCTAAAACTCTTTGCCCCGGCACACTGACATCCTCAGCTCCTATAACCTGTTCCTTGGCCTTCTGCCACCGCTATCTTTAGTAATCTTCCTTCAATCCCTCACACATTGCCTGATCCCTATTCAGACTCCAGTGTTCAAAAATTAGTGTGCTTTCTGTACATCATGCTAACTGCACGTCTATCATTGCCATTGTATGTCCAGCACTTGGCACATGCTGTGAAGGTGCTCAGGAAAGAATGAATGAATGAAATGGACATACTTCAGAAGCAGAAATCCAAGCACAAAGAAGTAACTTGCCTGATTAGAGTGGCAAATACATGTGACAAAACCATATCTATCTGACCAAAAAACCCATCCTCTCACCAACTCTTCGTATTGCCTCTGGGTTTAATAAGACACAAAGTGCCGTCCTTTATGCAGTTTGTTGCTGCTAAGCCTACCACCAGAAGGGCGGAAGCCTGTATTGTTTTTCTTTTGGTACAAGAAGTTTTGCAATAATCCATCTACATTCTTTCACAAGATTCAAGACCCACAACGCCACTGTTTTAGCACTGATGCTTTTGTTACTGCTTCAAGACAGGCAAAATGGAAAATCTAGGTGGTGAGAAGAAGGAAAAAGTTGGAAGGAAGCAGAAGAGAAAGATACTATGTACTGATTTTCTGCCCCTTGCCCAGTACTGTGATGGGTTCTTTAAGTATATATATCAATGCTACCAGGTGGTTATTCTATCCTCATTGCACAGAGGAGAGATGAGGAAATTGAAGCCTAGACAAAAATAAATTCTTTGCCCAAGGTAACACACCTATGCTGAAAGTGTGGTGGAAACCAAACCATAAAATACTCAGCAATTTCTGCTTCATTCAGGGATAGGGGTCCAGTGCTGCTGCTGCTAAGTCACTTCAGTCATGTCCGACTCAGTGTGACCCATAGACAGCAGCCCACCAAGCTCCCCCATCCCTGGGATTCTCCAGGCCAGTGCAGATCCTCCTAGATCTCCTATCCATCTCCACTTCTCCCCATTAGCCTGGATCCTGCTATTGGCTACTCCCACTGGAGCTCTGGGTGCCTATCACTGTTCACTATTTATTCTAAAAATTTACTAGACTCAAAGTGAGCAACGTGTTATGCTAACAAATTTTGAAATGTAGTGATCAGGTAGCCCCTGTTTCTACCCTCAAGGAGCTTAAAATCTAGACTGGCATGCTAGTTCTTGTTAATGACCCCCTGTTTTTTTTCCCTCTTCTTTTCATTTCATCTTCATCCTTTTCCAGGATTCCATTATCCGTCTTCACATTTTTCTTCCTGTCTTATCTGACTTCAATATTTCATATAGATATCTAGGACCCAACTAAGAAGCAAATTTAATCCACCCAGTAACTTATTATTTTTAAGTGGCCCCTGAGCAGGTGAGACACAAGACATACAGTGTTTGACAAAAGTGAAGTGACAAAGACAAGTTTGCACCAGGGAAGAATGGACCAGACACAGCATCATAGAAATTCCTGAAGGCACTGGGGATCACAGACAGGGGCCACAAAGGAAGACTGTTTTGCAAAGAAACTGCCACCTTCACTTTTTTCTTCATGCTTGCATATGAAAAGATATAGAATTTACAGCTATTGAGGACTGACTGTGTCTCAAAGCTAAACACTTTACATATATATTAAATTAACTTTTCCAATAACTCTATTTAAAAAAGACAAAACCATGACCCTCACTTTGCACAGAGGCAACTGAGGCACAGAAAGATTAAGGAGTTAAACTGCTTAACACAGAGAATGAATTCAGTACCGGGTCTGCTCAACTCCTTGATCCTAACTCCTGGCGCAACTGCCTCACTGGCAGCTAAGACACCCCTGCACGCTGTGGTTTGACACACAAGGTTTCCTAATATTGGCAGCTGTCACAGAATGTCCTTTTGTGGTTAAGTCGTTATCAGGGGTCATCTTGATTCTTTATCTGCATTCAATACTTGTCTACAATTTTCTCATGGATTTTACTTCAGTGAAGTTTCAAAACACCCACGTCCAAACCCAGAGCAAATCTGAAACCACCACAAAGATCATGAGACCATCCTTGCCAAAGTAAAGAAAATCCCCCTTTAAAAAAACATTAAAAATGAGTCCCTTGCTGGAAGAAGAAAATATTGATAGAGTCACTATTCCCTCAACTTGGCACAAAGGAGAAACTGCCTTCTCTGAAAGATGGAGCCATCTCAGGGGTGTAAAAAAAATATATATATATCCAAAAGTTGAACTCGAATAGGACTGCCTGCTTCAGCATCCAGCCAGGGCCATCTTGAAATTTCTCAATCATTTTAGCTTTGAATTGTGTATTTGAGTGAAGTCCAATGAGACAATGGAGTCTGCGCCCCCAGCTGAGACCCCAAATCCTGTACACGTTCACCTCCCCGGGATGGGCCTCCCTGGGATGGGTTCTTGGCCACCCAGTCCCCTGTCCTAGACCTCAGCCAGCCTCCATTGACACCCTCACCTGGTAACTGCTGCCATTTTTCACCAAGGAAGAGGCCTGGCCATGAGCTTGGGTAGGTCGGGTGGGGATAAGGCATCTTGGGGCCAAGCATGGCTGCTGCACTCCCACTCCAGGTGAGCTTATCTGGGCTGGGGCAGGGCAGGCTTCCCACTCCCTCATTCAGGTACTGAGCACATCTGGGCACAGAGGTTTAAGATCTTCACATGCTCAGTGGCTCAATCGTGTCCAACCCTTGTGACCCCATAGACTGCAACCCACCAGGCTCCTCTGTCCATGAGATTTCCCAGGTAAGAATACTGGAGTGGGTTGCCACTTCCTCAGGGGTCTCTGATCTACTATGAACTGAGGCAGTAGGCCCATGGAAATAGGGAGCCACCTGGCTTGATCCCTCTGGCCCAAGCCCCATACAGATACTGCACATGGGTCCCTAGGTTGATGGGAGAAAGAACCCAGTAGCCATCAGGCTCAAGCAAATTCACACACACCTCAAAGACCCTTGGGTACCTGTGAGGGTTTTGTATTGACCCTTGTTCTCTGAGGGCCCCTCAGAAAGTGCCACTGTGGGGAATTTTCTCTCCAAGTCTTTCTCATTCTGTCTTGAGTTTGTCTCTTACCAGCTAGAGGCAGCCTTGAAGGACAAGCCACAAAATAGAAATTGTGTAATTCTGGTGACTCCGCACCCAAGTGAAATGCAATATTTGCATTTGAATTGGCATTGCACAATATAGAAAGGAACAAGAAAATTCATCCTAGTAATCTAACATTTTAATTTTTATTTTTTTAGAACATCAAGTAGCAAATAAACAACACCATGACAACTCCAGAGAGAGACCAAAAAAGGGAAAAAACTTATATTGTAGTATTTTTAACTGTACTTTACCCCTACTTTTTATATTTCTTTCTCAGCTTCCACACATTAAACACTGGATCCAAGTTTTCTGGGTTCCTCTAGGCTACAACATACAATCAATAAACATTTGGTAAGTGAATGAATAAATTTCTATAACAATTTTCCCTTATGGTATTAAAAACTCTCTACCTGCTAAACTGACAGTGAGGCTGTGTCCTCTGTATTTTTGTATTTCCCTAAAACTCAGCATAATTCCTTTGTTGATGATCATTATAGTGTATTGAATCACCACATACACTTTTATTTTCCTTTGTCTCAGTAACTGTATCTCAGTAGGCATTGTGGAGTGGAGATCAAAATTATAGGCTCAATAAATAAAAACAAAAAATACTTGAATTATCCAACACACAAGACAGAAAAAAAGTTGAGAGGAAAAAGTCGTTCTAAGATGGAATTGTGCAACTCATTAGCCATCTTTTCCACAGCTTGCTTCCTACCCAGGCAAAGCTGAGGCATCAAGTCTCATTTTCTAAAAGCCAGTTAGAACTTATGCTAACATGGTTAAAGTTGTTTCTCCTCCCATCACAAAAATTTTTTAAATCAAATTGAAAGTTGAAAGCTCTGCGTGGTCATAAATTTTTTTTAGTTCAAAAAAATCTTGGCTCTCAGATATGACTTCTCCGACAATAAGAGGCTCTCATCTTGTGGAAGTGTCTGCCAGAACCAGTTATCACTAACCAGAGAGAACAACGTTGCTGTCAGAACGCTGTGTCCTTGACAAACAGAAACTTAGCTTTTCCACACATGTTGGGAGTTTGTCCTTGCACATCATCATAATTGAGAATAAATCTTTATTCTCAACAGGACAATCATCAGACAGAAATGTCTCCCTTTCCAGAGGGGAAACATTTCTCCTACACATTGAACACCTGCATCTCTGCCACAGCTGATGGTCTAAGCACAACTGAATTAGGCTAGGACTTTGTCTCAAAATGTGAACATTCTCCTGATATCGCTGTTCTTTTAAATAATCCCAAATATCCAATGGGTCAACTTTTTAGCCATTTGTGATGCCCCCTCTCTCACTACTCCAACAATGGCTCAACATGCCAACTTAGTCATCAATTTGCTGATTATCTTGGAAAAGTCACTGGACCCTTCTGATCTTCAGATGTTTCATCTACACACTGGAGAACAAGAGGCAAGGGACAGAGAAAAAGAGACGTGGCAGGGCTAGAATAGTCTTTAGGATTCTATGTTGCTGTTTAGTCACTCAGTCATGTTCAACTCTTTTGCGACCCCATGGACTGTAGCCTGCCAGGCTCCTCTGTCCATGGGATTTCCCAGGCAAAAATCCTGGAGTGAGTTGCCATTTCCTTCTCAAGGGGATCTTCCTGACCCAGGGATCAAACCCACATCTCCTGCATTACAGGTGGATTTTTTACCACTGAGCCACCTGGAAAGCCCTAGGATTCCGGATTCGTTCTCCAGAAAAACAGAATAAATAAGGTATGTGTGTGCTTGTGTGCACTTGTGTGTATGTGCATATATACATTACAAATATATACAATACTCATATTCATATAGACATCATATATAAAATACATATTACATACGTATACTTAATATACTACATGAATATTCAGCCCACAGGCAGAGACTCAGCAGAACCATGCTCCAGTTCCAGCCCAAATGTAGACAGCTGGAGAATTCCCTCTCGCTTGGGGAGGCCTGCCTTTTTGTTCTATTGAGGTGTTTGGTGTATATACACATACACAGACAGCCTAGTGGCTCTCTTTCTCTGCAGAACCTAATACAAAATCTTAATCCTACTCTTTGACCTCTACATGAGAACAACCATTCCATATACCAGGTGGGTGGCCAGCACACGAGCATCTGGATAGCACTCCACACAGAATATGAGTCACCCAGGGAACTAGAGGAGAGAATTAAAAACTAAGGGGAAAGCCATTTGTAAGGACTAGGTGAATGTAGTGGGATTAGTGGAAATCAGCTCACTGGACATGCAAGTGCCTAAGACTCATCCCACGTACTCCATGGGAAAGTATACTCCAGTTCTTCTTGGCTTGTGATCTAAGTCCACTGATAGCTCCATCAGAACAGGCCCAGGAATCTTCTAGAGAAGATTCTAGTAAAGACAGACACACCCTGCTAATTCTACCACTGGCTTACTCATTTATTCAACAAACATTTATTTGTTTAGCTTGAACAAAGCTCTGGATGCAATGATTTTAGGCTTTTTGGAGTGAGTTTGCCATCAAGTTATACAGCTAAAACTTAAGTGGGCAAGAGACCTTTGATAGAACTGGCATGATAGTCACCACCCAAATATAATACATGAAGAAGAAAGAGAAGTTGAGCTCATAATTCACATCACGTCTGCAGGTTATCTTAGAATTTAACCACGTCAGGGTGTGGTATAGAAAACACACTGGGTAAGCCATGCTGCCACTGAAAGCCTGAAGGTGCTTAGAATGTGAAATGAACCACTGATCTAGGATTAGACTGGCCATCACTGTGTCATTGTGCCTTCATCTTGCCAAGAAATCTCAAGTGGTCAGTCTAGCTATTTGGTCAGGAAGGCCTGAAGCTGACCCGTCTAGCTAAAACTTAATTACCTCTCCCTCATATGTAGATTCTACTAGTTTTAGATACATTAAATTCAGACACCAGTTCAGTTCAGTTCAGTCACTCAGTCATGTCCGACTCTTTGTGACCCCATGAACTGCAGCACACCAGGCCTCCCTGTCCATCACCAACTCCCGGAGCTTACTCAAACTCATGTCCATTGAGTCGGTGATGCCATCCAACCATCTCATCCTCTGTTGTCCCCTTCTCCTTCCACCTTCAGTCTTTCCCAGCATCAGGGTCTTTTCAAATGAGTCAGTTCTTCACATCAGCTGGCCAAAGTACTGGAGTTTCAGCTTCAACATCAGTCCTTCCAAAGATTATTCAGGACTGATCTCCTTTATGATGGACTGGTTTGATCTCCTTGCAGTCCAAGGGACTCTCAAGAGCCTTCTCCAACACCACAGTTCAAAAGCATCAATTCTTCGGCACTCAGTTTTTTTTATAGTTCAACTCTCACATCCATATTGGAAAAACCATAGCTTTGTCTAGATGGACATTTGTTGGCAAAGTAATGTCTCTGCTGTCTAGGTTGGTCATAACTTTTCTTCCAAGGAGCAAGCATCTTTTAATTTCATGGCTGCAGTCACTATCTGCAGTGATTTTGGAGCCCAAAAAATAAAGTCTCTCACTGTTTCCATTGTTTCCCCATCTATTTGCCATGAAGTGATGGGACCAGTGCCATGATCTTCGTTTTCTGAATGTTGAGTTTTAAGCCAGCTTTTTTACTCTCACCTTTCACTTTCATCAAGAGGCTCTTTAGTTCTTCACTTTCTGCCATGAGTGTAGTGTCATCTGTAAATCTGAGGTTATTGATATTTCTCCTGGCAATCTTGATTCCAGCTTGTGCTTCATCCAGTCCAGCATTTCTCATGATATACTCTGCATATAAGTTAAGTAAGCAGGGTAACAATATATAGCCTTGACAATATAAATCTAGACATAGACTATACCCAAAGTGCATGATGTAATCCAAGACTATGTGCCAGAAGAAGAAAAAAAACTGAGAAGAAATTACTTCATCAGAATTAAAAGCTTGACCTTAAAATAAGCAAATATTTTTAAAATAAAAAGAGGCAATGATATCTGTTAAACTTAGTTGATTTCAAGTACTGCTGCTGCTACTGTTGCTGCTAAGTCANATTTTAGCCATTTGTGATGCCCCCTCTCTCACTACTCCAACAATGGCTCAACATGCCAACTTAGTCATCAGTTTGCTGATTATCTTGGAAAAGTCACTGGACCCTTCTGATCTTCAGATGTTTCATCTACACACTGGAGAACAAGAGGCAAGGGAGAGAGAAAAAGAGACGTGGCAGGGCTAGAATAGTCTTTAGGATTCTATGTTGCTGTTTAGTCACTCAGTCATATTCAACTCTTTTGCGACCCCATGGACTGTAGCCTGCCAGGCTCCTCTGTCCATGGGATTTCCCAGGCAAAAATCCTGGAGTGAGTTGCCATTTCCTTCTCAAGGGGATCTTCCTGACCCAGGGATCAAACCCACATCTCCTGCATTACAGGTGGATTTTTTACCACTGAGCCACCTGGAAAGCCCTAGGATTCCGGATTAGTTCTCCAGAAAAACAGAATAAATAAGGTATGTGTGTGCTTGTGTGCACTTGTGTGTATGTGCATATATACATTACAAATATATACAATACTCATATTCATATATACATCATATATAAAATACATATTACATACGTATACTTAATATACTACATGAGTATTCAGCCCACAGGCAGAGACTCAGCAGAACCATGCTCCAGTTCCAGTCCAAATGTAGACAGCTGGAGAATTCCCTCTCGCTTGGGGAGGCCTGCCTTTTTGTTCTATTGAGGTGTTCGGTGTATATACACATACACAGACACCCTAGTGGCTCTCTTTCTCTGCAGAACCTAATACAAAATCCTAATCCTACTCTTTGACCTCTACATGAGAACAACCATTCCATATACCAGGTGGGTGGTCAGCGCACGAGCATCTGGATAGCACTCCACACAGAATATGAGTCACCCAGGGAACTAGAAGAGAGAATTAAAAACTAAGGGGAAAGCCATTTGTAAGGACTAGGTGAATGTAGTGGGATTAGTGGAAATCAGCTCACTGGACATGCAAGTGCCTAAGACTCATCCCACATACTCCATGGGAAAGTGTACTCCAGTTCTTCTTGGCTTGTGATCTAAGTCCACTGATAGCTCCATCAGAACAGGCCCAGAAATATTCTAGAGAAGATTCTAGTAAGGACAGACACACCCTGCTAATTCTACCACTGGCTTACTCCTTTATTCAACAAACATTTATTTGTTTAGCTTGAACAAAGTTCTGGATGCAATGATTTTAGGCTTTTTGGAGTGAGTTTGCCATCAAGTTATACAGCTAAAACTTGAGTGGGCAAGAGACCTTTGATAGAACTGGCATGATAGTCACCACCCAAATGTAATACATGAAGAAGAAAGAGAAGTTGAGCTCATAATTCACACCACATCTGCAGGTTATCTTAGAATTTAACCACATCAGGGTATGGTATAGAAAACACACTGGGTAAGCCATGCTGCCACTGAAAGCCTGAAGGTGCTTAGAATGTGAAATGACTAGGTGAATGTAGTGGGATTAGTGGAAATCAGCTCACTGGACATGCAAGTGCCTAAGACTCATCCCACGTACTCCATGGGAAAGTATACTCCAGTTCTTCTTGGCTTGTGATCTAAGTCCACTGATAGCTCCATCAGAACAGGCCCAGGAATCTTCTAGAGAAGATTCTAGTAAAGACAGACACACCCTGCTAATTCTACCACTGGCTTACTCATTTATTCAACAAACATTTATTTGTTTAGCTTGAACAAAGCTCTGGATGCAATGATTTTAGGCTTTTTGGAGTGAGTTTGCCATCAAGTTATACAGCTAAAACTTAAGTGGGCAAGAGACCTTTGATAGAACTGGCATGATAGTCACCACCCAAATATAATACATGAAGAAGAAAGAGAAGTTGAGCTCATAATTCACATCACGTCTGCAGGTTATCTTAGAATTTAACCACGTCAGGGTGTGGTATAGAAAACACACTGGGTAAGCCATGCTGCCACTGAAAGCCTGAAGGTGCTTAGAATGTGAAATGAACCACTGATCTAGGATTAGACTGGCCATCACTGTGTCATTGTGCCTTCATCTTGCCAAGAAATCTCAAGTGGTCAGTCTAGCTATTTGGTCAGGAAGGCCTGAAGCTGACCCGTCTAGCTAAAACTTAATTACCTCTCCCTCATATGTAGATTCTACTAGTTTTAGATACATTAAATTCAGACACCAGTTCAGTTCAGTTCAGTCACTCAGTCATGTCCGACTCTTTGTGACCCCATGAACTGCAGCACACCAGGCCTCCCTGTCCATCACCAACTCCCGGAGCTTACTCAAACTCATGTCCATTGAGTCGGTGATGCCATCCAACCATCTCATCCTCTGTTGTCCCCTTCTCCTTCCACCTTCAGTCTTTCCCAGCATCAGGGTCTTTTCAAATGAGTCAGTTCTTCACATCAGCTGGCCAAAGTACTGGAGTTTCAGCTTCAACATCAGTCCTTCCAAAGATTATTCAGGACTGATCTCCTTTATGATGGACTGGTTTGATCTCCTTGCAGTCCAAGGGACTCTCAAGAGCCTTCTCCAACACCACAGTTCAAAAGCATCAATTCTTCGGCACTCAGTTTTCTTTATAGTTCAACTCTCACATCCATATTGGAAAAACCATAGCTTTGTCTAGATGGACATTTGTTGGCAAAGTAATGTCTCTGCTGTCTAGGTTGGTCATAACTTTTCTTCCAAGGAGCAAGCATCTTTTAATTTCATGGCTGCAGTCACTATCTGCAGTGATTTTGGAGCCCAAAAAATAAAGTCTCTCACTGTTTCCATTGTTTCCCCATCTATTTGCCATGAAGTGATGGGACCAGTGCCATGATCTTCGTTTTCTGAATGTTGAGTTTTAAGCCAGCTTTTTTACTCTCACCTTTCACTTTCATCAAGAGGCTCTTTAGTTCTTCACTTTCTGCCATGAGTGTAGTGTCATCTGTAAATCTGAGGTTATTGATATTTCTCCTGGCAATCTTGATTCCAGCTTGTGCTTCATCCAGTCCAGCATTTCTCATGATATACTCTGCATATAAGTTAAGTAAGCAGGGTAACAATATATAGCCTTGACAATATAAATCTAGACATAGACTATACCCAAAGTGCATGATGTAATCCAAGACTATGTGCCAGAAGAAGAAAAAAAACTGAGAAGAAATTACTTCATCAGAATTAAAAGCTTGACCTTAAAATAAGCAAATATTTTTAAAATAAAAAGAGGCAATGATATCTGTTAAACTTAGTTGATTTCAAGTACTGCTGCTGCTACTGTTGCTGCTAAGTCAATTCATCAAGAGGCTCTTTAGTTCTTCACTTTCTGCCATAGGTGTAGTGTCATCTGTAAATCTGAGGTTATTGATATTTCTCCTGGCAATCTTGATTCCAGCTTGTGCTTCATCCAGTCCAGCATTTCTCATGATATACTCTGCATATAAGTTAAGTAAGCAGGGTAACAATATATAGCCTTGACAATATAAATCTAGACATAGACTATACCCAAAGTGCATGATGTAATCCAAGACTATGTGCCAGAAGAAGAAAAAAAACTGAGAAGAAATTACTTCATCAGAATTAAAAGCTTGACCTTAAAATAAGCAAATATTTTTAAAATAAAAAGAGGCAATGATATCTGTTAAACTTAGTTGATTTCAAGTACTACTGCTGCTACTGTTGCTGCTAAGTCACTTCAGTCGTGTCTGACTCTGTGCAACCTCATAGATGGCAGCCTACCAGGCTCCCCCGTCCCTGGGATTCTCCAGGCAAGAACACTGGAGTGGGTTGCCATTTCCTTCTTCCAATGCATGAAAGTGAAAAGTGAAAGTGAAGTTGCTCAGTTGTGTCCGACTCGTCACAACCCCATGGACTGCAGCCCACCAGGCTCCCCCATCCCTGGGATTCTCCAGGCAAGAGTACTGGAGTGGAGTGCCACTGATTTCAAGTACAGTCATTATATATTTACACTCAAAAGCAATGGAAAACTTCTGTCTCACACACATCATTGGTTGATTGATTTCATTCTCCCAAACTGGTATTTTGAAACTAATTTAGAAGATGTTCGTGTGTCTATGGTTATCCCCTATTTAACTCAACAGACCAGATAGTAACGATTTCCTCTTCCTAACAGTAGACTCTACAAAGGCTTACATAAACAGCCCGAAAACTACTTCTCTAATCATCCTCTGCCTCTCACCTTAATCACCTTGGCTATTTTTCCTGCCTCAGGGTGTGTGTACTCTTGTTCTCTCCATCCAGAATAATTTTCCCACAGATATCCACTTAGCTAACTCCTTTTCCAACATCATGTCTTTGTTCAAATCTCACCTTCTCAATGAGGTCTGTTCCCTAGTTATGCCATAAAGGGTAGCACCACCCCCACCATACCCAGCACCCTGCATGGATCGGGCCCTCTCCCTCCCTCTTACTCTGTGCTCCTTTTTCTCTTTTCCATAGCGCTTTCTACCTGCTAACAGAATATATGATTTCCTCATTTCTTATAACACTTTTGCTATCTCCTCTTCTAGAATGACATCTCCATGAGTGCCTTAGTGTCCCATGGCTGCAATAACAAACCACCACAGACTTGGTGGCTTAAGCAACACAAATGTGCTCTCGTATGGTTCTGGAGGTCAGAAGTCCAAAGTCAGTTTCCACAGGCTTCCGTTAAGGTGTCAGCAGGGAGGCTCTGATGGAAGGATCCATCTCTTTCTCTTTTTCAACTTTTAGAAGCCATCCTCATTTCTCGACATGTGGGCCCTTCCTATAATTTCAAAGCACACTCTCCAATCTCTATCTTCTCCTTTACTGAAGGAAAATCTCTGTCTCCCTCTTGTAAAGACACTTTTAATCACATTTAGAGGCTCACCAGGTTAATTCAGACTAACTTCGCATCTGAAGGTCCTTGACTTAATCCTCCCAGCAAAGTCCCTTTGCCACAAAAAGTAACATATTCACAGGCTCCTGGGACCATGATGTCAACTATTTTGGTGGGCATTTCTCAGCCTACCTCAATGAGAATAGGAATGTTGTCCGCTCTGTTCCCTCAGGTTATCTCAACCCAAACCTGGGATACAGTAAGGACTCAATAAATGTCAAATAGCAAAGCTAAACTGTATAAGGTAAAATCATACAAATAGGTTAAAATATTTAGTTGAGAATTTGAATGTATAATATCTGATCTTGAGATGCGGTTTTTGTTGCTGTGCTCAGTTGGGTCCAACTCTCCGTGACTCTGTAGACTGTAGTCCACCAGGCTCAGTGGGATCCCTTTTGCCGTGAGATTTCCCAGGCAAGAATACAGGAGTGGGTTGCAATTTCCTTCTCCAGGGGATCTTCCCAACCCAGCGCTGGAAGCTCCATCCCTTGCATCTCCTGCATTTGCAGGTGGATTCTTTACCACTGCACCACCCGGTAAGCACCTCATAATGTGATAAAAGCATCCAAAGAAGCCAGACTGCCTAGTGTTACTCACATAATCTTTAACCTCCATCACTTCTTAGAACATTTCTTTTTGTGAAATAAATGAATTCTCTAAACTTTAGGTGGTCATCTGTATGCTTTGACTTTCAAAAGTAATCAACATTTTTGAGCATTTTCTATGCTTCCAAGAATTCTCTTAAGTACTTTATTTGTATTAACCTCACTAACACATTTTATCCTCAGGACAGTACTGTGAGGCAGGTACTCTTACTATCCAAATTTTGGAGATGAGGTAACAGACAAAGAGGATAAAGAATGTGTCCAGGATAAGGATAAGGAATGTGCCCAGGGTTTCAGTTTTAGTAGGTGGTAGGCTGAGAGACAAACTCAAGCAGTAATGATCCAGAGTCCGCACTCTGAATCAAACTTTGCTGACTAACCCCACAGCAAAGATGCCAAAAAGAAACTGGAATATATTATTACAGTCATTTTGTTCTACAGAAACTGAAGTGATCAAAAGAGGAGAAGGCAATATGTAAGCATGGAGCTCTTCTCGCTGAAGAATTTGTACATTGCTTATGCCCTGAAAGGTAGACTCATCTGCCTAGAAGCACCTAAGTGCTCTGCTAGACATGAGACACGATCTTGTCCTCTTATAACTGATCAGTCCACAGGCTAGAACACGGCTTCATGCTCACTCAGATTTTAACCCCACACACAGCAGCCATGCTCTCATCCTCCCTAATAAAACCAACAAGGGATCAAGGTTAAAATAATATACGGTCAGGAAGAGTAAGAATTAAAGGATCTAGCAAAACTTGGAGTACAATTACTGCATGTTTTTATCCATTTTATGATATGCAACACCTTATGAGTTCATAATATTTTCTCACATTACAATTTTAATTATTTAGTACACAAAATATATATTTATAATATATGTATTTATATTTAATATACTTTATATATTTGCAACATTTCTCACATCACAATTTAATTGAACACTTTAATAAATTCTTTTCATTTATTTTTAAATCAACCTATTTCCAATTTAAAATGGACTTCATAGTTTTCCATACTTTTGAAAACTAAAAAAATATATACCAGACACATTCTATTGCAATTTTCTCCTTTATAGTTTCTGAAGTTCATTTCACAACCAAATTTCTTATGGATATCATTTGTGATAGAGGGTCAAGCAGCTTGATATCCATTTTAGAGTTCATTTGTCTCCCTTTGACTCAATTCCTATACCATTCATTCAGGTTTAAGATAAGCAGAACACTAATTATTAAAGAAATGCGAACCAAAACTACAATGAGGTATCACTTCACACCAGTCAGAATGACCAACAAAAAGCCTGCAAATAACAAATGCTGGCGAGTGTGCAGAAAAAAAGGGAACCCTCCCACATTGTTGGTGGTCATATAAACTGGTGCAGCCGCTATGGAAAACAGTATGGAAGTTCCTTAAAAAAACGAAAATAGAGTCACCATATGATCTAGCAATTTCACTCTTGGGCAAACATCTGGAAAAGAGTAAATGTCTAATTCAAGAAGATACATATTCATGGCAAGCACTATTTATATTAGCCAAGACATGGAAGCAACCTAAATGTTCATCAACAGTTGAACAGATAAAGATGGGGTTTATACATACAATAAAATATTACTCAATCATAAAAAAGAATGAAATAATGCAGCAAAATGGGTGGATTTAGAGATTATTGTATTATGTAAGACAGAGGAAGACAAATATCATGTGCTATCACTTATAAGTAGAACTAAAAAATGATACAAATGAACTTACTTACAAAACAGGAACAGACTCACAGACTTAGAAAATTTGTGGTTACCAATCAGGGAAAGAGGTGGGGAAGGGACAGATTAGGAGTCTGGAGTGAGCAGATACAAACTAGCATACATAAAATAAACAAGGTCCTACTCTATAGCACAGAGATCTACATTCTACACCCACGGATGGAAAAAAAAATGAAAAAGAAAACATATACATGCATATGTGTGTGTGTGTGTATAAAACTGAATCCCTTTGCTATACACTTGAAACTAATACAACATTGTAAATCAACTATACTGCAATTTTAAAAATAAATGAATAAAATGAAATTTTAAACTTAAAAAAAGACAAGCAGCACTCATCTCTCTGAAGCTGTATTACACCAAGGGCACAGGTCCTGCTGCCAACATTCCTGTTTCAACTCTATCTTCATCATGTATTAGTTATGAACTTCAGTGAGGTACTTGATCCCTCTGTGCCTTGACTTCCTGCAAACTGGGGATAACAGTGCCACCACTAGTACTAATATTCTTCAACATGCACCAGGATGGGAGATCTGGCTCCTTAAAACACTGGAATACTTTTATGCCAGTAGATAACTTGCTGCCATCTCAAGCATCACAGTGCCCACTCACACAGCCTCCACCCAGGCCTTACCCCCTGTGTGGCCTCTATGTCAGAAACATTAAATTTAATCATTGAAAATCTAGTGCTCTGAACAGCAGAAATCTGAAAACCCTGATCCATCTCTGTACCCCAAATTCATTCCAGTGGGCCAGATACCAAGCCTTATAGATGGCTAAATGCTTTATATTACTACTAACTACCTCATAAAGTTGTTACAAGGAGCAAATAAATTTCACACATTATAGGAAATGCTTGAGAAAACTTTATTATTACTCTTATCAAAACTATTGAGTAATAATATATAGTGACAACTATATGCACCACTTAAAAAATGTTACCGGTAGTATTTCCTTACTTATCACATAGCCTCAATTCTTAAGGCTATTTGAAAGACAAAGCAAGTGCTTCTCAGACTTATGAAAATCAAGCAGTGAGAAGAATCCATCTGAGAAAAGCTCAGTTGTAAATACACGTGCTTATTAATATTAATAATACAAAACAAATAGCTTTTCTTAAAAATACAGATATGAAGGGGTTAAAAGGATGTCCAATAACAAGTGATGCTGCTATCTTTCTAACATAATATGATCTTTTCTAATATAATCAATGCTTATTTAAAGTGTCTTTTCTTTAGAGTCCAATACAAACTTAATGAAAAAGTAAGAACTCTTAAACAGCATTCAGTTCCATTCAGTTCAGTCGCTCAGTCGTGTCCAACTCTTTGCGACCCCATGAATCACAGCACGGCAGGCCTCCCTGTCCATCACCAACTCCCAGAGTTCACTCAAACTCACATCCATTGAGTCGGTGATGCCATCCAGCCATCTCATCCTCTGTTGTCCCCTTCTCCTCCTGCCCCCAAGCCCTCCCAACATCAGAGTCTTTTCCATGAGTCAACTTTTTGCATGAGATGGCCAAAGTACTGGAGTTTCAGCTTTAGCATCATTCCTTCCAAAGAACACCCAGGGCTGATCTCCTTTAGAGTGGACTGGTTGGATCTCCTTGCAGTCCAAGGGACTCTCAAGAGTCTTCTGCTGCTGCTGCTGCTAAGTCACTTCAGTCGTGTCCGACTCTGTGCGACCCCATAGATGGTAGCCCACCAGGCTCCTCCGTCCCTGGGATTCTCCAGGCAAGAACACTGGAGTGGGGTGCCATTTCCTTCTCCAATGCATGAAAGCAAGAAGTGAAAGGGAAGTCGCTCAGTCGTGTC
>SJYX01008723.1:6178-44372 GCA_006410675.1 Oreotragus oreotragus | reverse complement strand
CAGCTTTTTCACTCTCCTCTTTCACTTTCATCAAGAGGCTTTTTAGTTCCTCTTCACTTTCTGCCATAAGGGTGGTGTCATCTGCATATCTAAGGTTATTGATATTTCTCCTGGCAATCTTAATTCCAGTTTGTGCTTCTTCCAGCCCAGCGTTTCTCATGATATACTCTGCATAGAAGTTAAATAAGCAGGGTGACAATATACAGCCTTGACGTACTCCTTTTCCTATTTGGAACCAGTCTGTTGTTCCATGTCGAGTTCTAACTGTTGCTTCCTGATCTGCTTATAGGTTTCTCAAGAGGCAGGTTAGGTGGTCTGGTATTCCCATCTCTTTCAGAATTTTCCACAGTTTATTGTGATCCACACAGTTTAAAATAGTTCAGAGAGGGTTTTTTAAGTATTAGAATGAATATTTGAGGGAAAAAAAGTTAAATTGCATAGATCAATATTTAAAATCCCATCATTTTAAAATTATACAAAAAGCTGTATTTATAACTTGACACCATTTTCTCTCTCCTAATGGTTCCCAGTATTTAAATGCAAAAATAGAATTTGCATATGTATATGTATGTAGCAGGGTAGAGGTAGGCTGAAGCTAAAATAACCAGCTACAAATAAGAACTAAGAACCAACTGCCTAAATGAATGCACTTTTTTTTTTAAACTAAATAACAATTTAGGAAAAGACTTTTAATTACCGGAGCAGTAACAATATTAACTGTGAAACTACTACTGTGCCCAAGAGTATTTTCTCTCTATAAGCACTGAAGACAGATTTTATGATTCCTAGCTCTCAAAATTCATCCTTGGTATTTTTATGAGATCTGAGATGATTTTATAAAAACTAAGACCTAGATTCTCTGAACATTTTCCAGAAAAGAAAGGTTTAGGGTGACTATGAAAAATAATGTCTACCATTCACCAGCATTTCTAGAAAACTCAGGAAGGTAGATGGAGTGATTCAAGGGGGGCAGAAAGTAGAGGTCCAAAGACTATTTGGGAAGATCCTCGTATTTTAGGCTGTTTACAGCAGTTGCTGTAAACTATGAGCCATGCCATGCAGGGCCACCCGAGATGGATGGGTCACAGTGGAGAGTTCTAACAAAATGTGGTCCACTGGATAAAAGAATAGCAAACCACTTCAGCATTCTTACCTTGAGAACCCCATGAACTGTATGAAAAGGCAAAATGATATGACACAGAAAGACCAACTCCCCAGATCAGTAGGGGCCCAAAATCCTCCTGGAGAACAGCAGACAAATAGTTCCAGAAGGAACAAAAATACTAAGCCAAAGCAGACACAGTGCCCAGCTGTGGTGAAAGTAAATCCGATGCTGTAAAGAGCAATATTGGAACCCGAAATGTTAGATCCATGAATCAAGGCAAATTGAAAGTGGTCAAACAGGAGATGGCAAGAGTGAACATCGACATTTTAGGAATCAAGGAACTAAAATGGAATGGAATTGGAGAATTTAATTCAGATGGCCATTATATCTACTACTGTGGGCAAGAATCAGGGAAGGCAATGGCACCCCACCCCAGTACTCTTGCCTGGAAAATCCCATGGACGGAGGAGCCTGGTGGGCTGCAGTCCATGGGGTCACTAACAGTTGGACAGACTGAGCAACTTCACTTTCACTTTTCTCTTTCATGCATTGGAGAAGGAAATGGCAACCCACTCCAGTATTCTTGCCTGGAGAATCCCAGGGACGGGGGAGCCTGGTGGGCTGCCGCCTATGGGGTCACACAGAGTCAGACACGACTGAAGTGACAGCAGCAGCAGCAGCAGTGGGCAAGAATCCCTTAGAAGAAATGGAGTAGCCCTCATAGTCAACAAAAGAGTTCAAAATGCAGTACTTGGGTGCAATCTCAAAAATGACAGAATGATCTCTGTTCATTTCCAAGGCAAACCATTCAATATCACAGTAATCCAAGTCTATGCCTCAAACAGTGATACTGAAGAAGCTGAACTTGAATGGTTCTATGAAAATCTACAAGATCTTCTAGAACTAACATCCCAAAAGATGTTCTTTTCAGCAAAAGGAACTGGAATGCAAAATTAGGAACTTAAGAGCTATCTGGAGTAACAGGCAAGTTTGGCCTTGGAATAGAAAATGAAGCAGGGCAAAGGCTAACAGAGTTTTGCCAAAAGAATGCACTGTTCATAGCAAACAGCATTTTCCAGCAACACAAGAGACGACTCTACACATGAACATCACCAGATTTCAATACCAAAATCAAACAGATTATATTCTTTGCAGCTGAAGATAGAGAAGCTCTACACAGTCAGTAAAACCAAGACTAGGAGCTGGCTGTGGCTCAGATCATGAACTCTTTATTGCCAAATTCAGATGCAAATTGAAGAAAGCAGGGAAAACCACTAGGCCTCAGGTATTACCTAAGTCAAATCCCTTCCAATTATACAGTGGAAGTGACAAATAGATTTAATGGATTAGATCTGATAATCCATTCTTCCAGAAGAATGGACGGGCAGAGGTTTGTAACATTGTACAGGAGGCAGTGAATCAAAACCATCCCCAAGACAAAGGAATGAAATAAGGCAAAATGGTTGTCTGAGGAAGCCTTACAAACAGCTGAGAAAAGAAAAGAAGCAAAAGGCAAAGCAAAAAAGGAAAGATATACCCAACAGATATATTCCTTTGGAATGCAGCATTCCAAAGGATAGCAATAAGAAATAAGAAAGCCTTCCTCAGTGATCAGTGCAAAGAAATAGAGGAAAATAATAGAATGGGAAAGACTAGAGATCTCTTCAAGAAAATTAGAGATACCAAGGGAATATTTTATGTAAAGATGGGCTCAATAAAGGACAGAAATGGTAGGGACCTAACAGAAGCAGAAGATATTAAGAAGAGGTGGCAAGAGTACACAGAACTATATTAAAAAATCGTAATGACCCAGATAACCATGATGTTGTGATCACTCACCTAGAACCAGACATCCTGGAGTGTGAAGTCAAATGGGCCTTAGGAAGCATCACTATGAACAAGATGGAATTCCAGCTGAGCTGTGAAAGTGCTGTACTCAGTATGCCAGCAAATTTGGAAAACTCAGCAGTGGCCACAGGACTGGAAAAAGTCAGTTTTCATTCAAATCCCAAAGAAAGGCAATTCCAAAGAACATTCAAACTACAGTACAGTTGCATTCATTTCACATGCTAGCAAGGTCATGTTCAAAATCCTCCTAGCTAGGCTTCAACAGTACGTTAACCAAGAATTTCCAGATGTTCAAGCTGGATTTAGAAAATGCAGAGGAACTAGAGATCAAATTGCCAACATCCATTAGATCATAGAAAAAGCTACAGAATTCCAGAAAAACATCTACTTCTGCATGTACTTCTGACTATGCTAAAGCCTTTGACTTTGTGGATCACAATAAACTCTGGAAAATTCTTCAAAAGATGGGAATTTTAGACCACCTTACCTGCTGCCTAAGAAACTTGTATGCAGACTAAGAAGCAACAGTTAGAACAAAACATGGAAAAACAGACGGGTTCAAAATTGGGAAAGGAATGTGTCAAGGCTGTATATTGTCACGCTATTTATTAAACTTATATGTAGTGTACATCATGTGAAATGCAGGGCTGGATGAAGCACAAGCTGGAATCAAGATTGCCAGAAATATCAATAATCTCATATATACAGATGACACCACCCTTACAGCAGAAAGTGAAGAGGAACTAAAGTTCCTCTTGATGAAAGTGAAAAAGGAGGGTGAAAAAGCTGGCTTAAAACTCAACATTCAAAAAACTAAGATCATGGCATTTGGTCCCATCACTCCATGGCTAATAGATGGGGAAACAATGGAAACAGAGACAGATATTATTTTTTTGGTCTCCAAAATCACTGTAAGATGGTGACTACAACCATGAAATTAAAAGACACTTGCTCCTTGGAGGAAAAGCTAGGACCAACTTAGATAGCATATTAAGAAGCAGAGACATCACTTTCCCAACAATGGTCTGTCTAGTCAAAGCTATAGTTTTTCCAGTAGTCATGTATGGATGTGAGAGTTGGACCATAAAGAGGGCTGAGCACCGAAGAATTGATGCTTTTGAATTGTGGTGTTGGAGAAGACTCTTCAGAGTTTCTTGGAGTACATGGAGATCAAGCCAGTCAATCCACAAGGAAATCAGTCCTGAATACTCATTGGAAGGACTGATGCTGAAGCTGAAGCTCCAAAACGTTGACCACCTGATGTGAAGAGCTGACTCATTTGAGAAGACCCTGATGCTGGGAAAGATTGAGGGCAGAAGGAGAAGGGAGCAACAGAGGATGAGATGGTTGGATGGCATCACCAACTCAATGGACATGAGTCTGAGTGAACTCCAGGAGTTGGTAATGAACAGGGAGGCCTGGTGTGCTGCAGTTCATGGGGTCGCAAAGAGTCGAACATGACTGAGCAACTGAAATGAACTGAACTGAATGAAATTTTGGGCTTCCCAGGTGGCACTAGTGGTAAAGAACCTGCCTGCAAATGCTGGAGACATAAGAGATGCAGATCTGTTCCCTGGGTTGAGAAGATCCCCTGGAGGAGGGCACAATAACCCATTTCAGTATTCTTGCCTGGAGAACCACATGGATATAGGAGCCTGGTGAGCTGCAGTCCAGTGGGTCCCAAAGAGTCATACATGACTGAAGTAACTTAGCATGCACACACTCAATGTAGTCTTAGACTTTAAGCTAATCACAGTATATTTCTCTTATTATTTCTTAAGTAGAAGTTCAAAAAACTTCAAAATAAGAATACATATTCAGGATTAGAAAATATTTCCCAAGAAATGACAAGATCAATGTTCATGAAGAAAAAATATGTTCGTAGAAATAATTTTTTTAATTTTTTTCTATTATGTTTTAATGAATATTACAAATGTTAATATGCACACTTAAGAATAAAATATCAAATTGCAAAAATAATTGAATCACAAAATATCACTCTCCTTCTTCCCTCTCCTTCCCTTTTTGAAGTGAATAAACATAGTTGTGGAAAGATCTTAAAAATATAAAGCACAACTAGAAGGTGGAATAAAAAAGAATAAGATTGTCAAGGCAGAGAGGAGTAACAGTGGACAAAAACAATTATTATTACTTGCAAAATTTTCACAATTTTTCAAGTAATAATATAAAAAAATTTACAATTTTTATATGAGAAATTATACAACAGAAATCCACAGGCTTCCTGTCTTGAGATATAATTAAGAGTAAAAATTTATTAACTTAACAAATAATTTTGGAGGCATTTCATGACACTTTGAGGATGCGTGTGTGTGTGTGTGTGTCTGTGTGTGTGTGTGTGTGTGTGTGTGCACGCATGTGTGTGTTAGTCAGTCGTGCCTGACTCTTTGCGACCCCATGGACTGTAGGCTGCCAGGCTCCTCTGTCCATGGGATTCTCCAGACAAGAATAGTGGAGTCAGGTCCCTTGCCCTCCTCCAGGGGATATTCCTGATCCAGGGATAGAACCCATGTCTCCTGCATCTCCTGTACTACAGGCAGATTCTTTACTGCTGAGCCACCGGGGAAGTCCTCTGAGGACATAGCAGTGAACAAAACACCAAAACCCCTTCCCTTAGAAACCTTTCATTCTAAAGGGAAGAGACCTGGGTCCCGGCACTAGCTGTTCCCTCTGGCATGGCTTCTCTTACCGGTCCTTCTGCCAAGTTCCTCTCATACTTCTGGCCCCCAGTTTGGAGGTAACCAGACTAACCCACGAAGGATATGATGGTGGCTTGGACCAAGTTGTGCAAATGTGAGAAGAGGCTGAACATATTTTGAGGGTAGAGTCAATAAGATTCACTGATGGATTGGACACCGAGTATAAGGAAGAGTCAAGATGCCTCCCAGATCTTGGCCAAAGCAACAAAAAGGGTGAGGCTCCTAATAGCTGAGAAGAGTAAGAATAGGTGTAGAGATGGTTTGGTGAGGTAGATAGGAATTCAGTTGCAGATGTGGTAAGTTTTAGATGCCTGTTAGAACTACAAGTAGATATGTTGAGCAGGCAATTGTATACACAAGCTTGGAGATCAAGCAAAAGATGTAAATTTTGGAATTATCAATATTTACCTATAGATGACTTTTTAAAATAGGAGACTGAATGCGATCATTAAAGGAACAACTATAGACAGAAGAAAGAAGAGGAGGACTCTCAGGTGAGTTCAGGCTGATGACAAAGGAATAGCAAAAATGACTAAGAAGTAGCAGGTGGGTGGAAGGCAAATCAGATAAGTGTGATATTTTGTGGGGCAAAAGTAAAGAAAACAAGTAAAGGTAAAGGACAGAAAAGTAATCAGCTATGACAAATGCTACCAGGAGGTCAAATAAATTCCTAAGAAGTGATGCTTAAGAAAGTGGAAATATATGGCGACTTTGACAATAAAACCAACTGAACGCTATATTAAATACTACACATGCATGCAAGATAGGTCACTTCAGTCATGTCCGACTTTTTGCAATCCTACGGACTGTAGCTCACCTGGTTTTTCTGTCCGTGGGATTTCCCAGGCACGAGTAATGGAATGGGGTTGCCATTTCCTTCTCCAGGAGATCTTCCAACTGAGAGATCAAACCCACATCTCCTGCAGGTGAAGATTCCTTACCAAGAAATCCCTGGGAAGCCTAATATATAGTATACGTGAAAATGAAAGAAAGTGAAAGTCTCTCAATTGTGTCTGACTCTTTGCAACCCCTTAATACAGTCCATGGAATTCTCCAGGCAAAAATACTGGAGTGGGTAGTCTTTCCCTTTTCCAGGGGAGTCTTCCCAACCCAGGGATCAAACCCAGGTCTCCTGCATTGCAGGTGGATTCTTTACCAGCTGAGCCATGAGGGAAGCCCAAGAATACTAGAGTAGGTAACCTATCCCTTCTCCAGTGGATCTTCCCAACCCACAAATTGAACCAGGATCTCCTGCATTGTAGGCAGATTCTTTACCAACTGAGCTATCAGGGAAGCTCAATATAATATACAGTATACAGTTTATAGTACATAGCTTAAGGCTCAGTGGTAAAAAATCTGCCTGCCAATGCAAGATATAACCCAGGGTTCAATCCCTGGATTGGGAAGATCCCCTGGAGAAGGAAATGGCAACTCACTCCAGTATTCTTGCCTGGGAAATCCCATGGACAGAGGGGCCTGGTGGGCTACAGTCCATGGGATTGCAAAACAGTCAAACATGAATTAGAAATTAAATAACACATATACTATATATTTAATAAACATATATTAAATACCAAATTCTGTAATTTGGATTTACACTGTATTATAAGAACATATGGAAAGTGAGTTATAAAGTCAGGTCTCACAAAAAGGTCCTTAGACCTCAACTTTATGTTTATATACTTTATGTAATCTTAGTGAAAGTGAAGTCACTCAGTCGTGTTTGACTCTGTGACCCCATGGACTGTAGCCTGCCAAACTCCTCCACCCATGTGATTTTCCAGGCAAGAATACTGGAATGGTTCACCATATCCTTCTCCAGGGGAGCTTCCCAACCCAGGGATTGAACCCTGGTCTCCTGCACGGCAGGCAGACTGTTTACTGTCTGAGCCACCAGGGAAGCCCTCATATAATGTAGAGATAAATCTCAGTAATGTTGTGATCTGCAGGGAGTCCCTATATGACTCTTTAGGTTACTTTTTGCTCAAAGGTGTCTACCAAAGAGAGCAAGTGGGGCCCAAAGTGTGTGAATTTGCAAAGCTGGGAAGGCACTGTGCACTGTTTTATAAGTTACTTTTTTCTTGTACCACATTGCAAGCATTTCTCATGTGGTCACACTTGGACATTGTTGGCATGTAGACAGTGTTTAAAACTTAGGTAAGAGTGAAATAATCTTGGGAGAAATAAAAATAAATAAAAGAGGAAGTCCACTAGGATGTTGAGCATAAGAGAACCAAAGAAAAAGCAACATAAATACAACATGGAGATCATTAATGAATTTAACAAAAGAGGATTCAGTGGGGTGATGGGGTTTATAGAAGCCAGACTGGAGTTGGTTTAAGAGTGAATGGAGTGAGAAGGAAGAAAAACATGTGTAAAGATGTCTTTCAAAGAGTGTTGTTTTACATGCATTAACTCAGACGCTTACTCCTTGGAAGGAAAGTTATGACCAACCTGGATAGCATATTCAAAACCAGAGACATTACTTTACTAACAATGGTCCCTCTAGTCAAGGCTATGGTTTTTCCTGTGGTCATGTATGGATGTGAGAGTTGGACAGTGAAGAAAGCTGAGCACCAAAGAATTGATGCTTTGAACCATAGTGTTGGAGAAAACTCTTGAGAGTCCCTTGGACTGCAAGGAGATCCAACCAGTCCATTCTGAAGGAGATCAACCCTGGGTGTGTTCTTTAGAAGGAATGATGCTAAAGCTGAAACTCCAGTACTGTGGCCACCTCATGAGAAGAGCTGACTCATTGGAAAAGACTCTGATGCTGGGAGGGATTGGGGGCAGGAGGAGAAGGGGACGACCGAGGATGAGATGGCTGGATGGCATCACGGACTCGATGGACGTGAGTCTGAGTGAACTCCGGGAGTTGGTGATGGACAGGGAGGCCTGGCATGCTGCGGTTCGTGGGGTCGCAAAGAGTTGGACATGACTGAGCGACTGAACTGAACTGAACTCATTTTATTCTCTCAGCAGCCTTATGGAATAGGTACTCTTGTTATTCTCATCTTACACATGAAGTAATTTGCCCAAGGTCACACAGCTACTAAGTGTTTGAGTTGGGATTTGAACCCAGGTCACTGTAATTCTTAAGCCCATGCTCTTAACTGCTATTCAATATGGCAAGATACATAGCACCAGAAAAAGTACAGATTTTGATATTCACTGATTCATTCATTTAATGTATGAGTTAAGTCACACAATAAATTCTTAGATGTTTATCTAACCCAGAAGCAATTTTTTAACATGTGAAAAAAAGATTTCGTGTTCAAAATCTGGTATTTATAATACAGGAATGAAATGTTAATAAATTCCTCAAATATTCGCTCATCATTTCTTATGTACTTAAGATAATGGTGAGGTAACACCAAGTATAAGACTTGTCTGTTCTCAACTAGCTGAACCCACTTGGCTACTACATTGATAAAATGATGAACCAACCCATCAGCACTGTGTGTAATTTAGATAGAATTTCCCGATATTAGTATGTGGGACAGCAGAAAGAGATATTTGCAAGGCTATTGTAAACTCATTTTTAAATACTCAAGTCTAGTTTATTTTCCAGGCACTTTTAAAACTGTGAAAGGTTAAGGTTTTGACACTCTTTATCCATTTTTCTCTTTTATAATCTGATTACTTGAAAATCACATATATTAGGCACATATGTCTGGCAGGTCTGGCAGGAGACATTACAGGTCATATGGTTATAAAATATGCAGTAACACAATGTTAAGAGTAAACGATTCTTACGTCTTGACTTTTCAACATGGATTTTAAGAGGTGTATAACTAAGTGCTTTATACCCATTCCTATATTCTTAAGAAGAATTTCCTTTAGTATTAAGTTGTTCCAGCAATTATCACACTATAATGTGTCCTTTCTTCTACACCAATCAAAATCATAAAGTTCTTTTATTAAATAAACCTGTAAATTTTTATACTTTTCCTTGCATTGCTCTAGTGTTTTTCCAGATGATTTAATTTTATCATAGGATTTTCCATGGGTTAACTTCAGTCAAATTCTTAAGATTCATGCTTGGTTTTTATACTGCATTGCTTCCCAAATTCTCTACAAGTGATTTATGACAGGATTGACAAACTAGAAAATTCTCTATGTGTACTTATAAATAGTATCTGTAACATACAGTGCATGTGTATTCAATTCCACTGAACAGTCAGGAATTTTATATATATATCAGTATTTATGTTAATAATAGTATTATTATTATTATGAATAGCACATGTTCTCTGACACATATTTGAAAATAACAAACATTTTCAGAAAAGAATTCAATATAAAATTGATAAGAACCTAAACTCTAAATCAAAGTAGTGCAATCCACTTATATATATATATATATAATATATATAAATGGAATATGCTATACTCCTCTTATATATAATTATATTTATTTATTTTTAAGTTAGTTAATTTAAATTATATTCATTCATTTAAATTACATGAATATATACTAATTTACTATATAACTATATATTTATGTAAATATTGTTAGTGGACTAGAGCAACTGTATTGTTCTACCTTGATTTAGATTTCAGACTATTATCCATTCAATCTGCTGGATTATTTTCCAAGAATATTTGTTATTCCCAAATAATTTAGAGAATATGGTTCCTATATATGAACAGAATGTTGTTGAACAGCCAAAACTGGTCATCTTACTTGACTGGGAGATGCTGCCAGACTTTATCGATCAGTTGAACAGCAGTTGAGCTCCTCCTGATGCTGGAGAGCCACTCGCAACAAAAGCCTCTGGCACAGCTCTGTTGTCATGCTCACATCATTCATGAACAGCATGCCCGTGAGATCATGCTCACCAGATCAAGGATAACTCTGGGACTCAGCTGAGAACTGGCAAGGAATCTCAGTCATCTTTGCAACCCCAGTTCTTGGTGCACAAGGCTTTCTGCAAATGTTTGCAGAATGAAACAAGGGTGAAAAATAAGAAGGGTGGGTTAATCTAAGGGTCTCTAAAACCCCACTGTAACTCTGTACCTCCTTTCCATCAACTGAATATTTGAAAGTCTGTTTCCCTCATTCTTCTAACTCCTCAATCCCTTTTACCTAATCTATTGATAAATTTAATTGGCCCTACTTCCCCTATAAATCCTGACTCCATCTATTCATCTCCTCTCCTCTTACCCACAACCTAGCCCAAGCCACACTCTAAATCTCACCTGGAATACTATAACAGCCCTCTTGCTAGGCTCCTGCTTCCACTTTGTCTACCTCCAATGTTCCATACATACCACTTCCAGAACAATTTTTTTTATATAAACCTAATTAATGCCACCAACTTGCCTAACCTGCACCAACAACTTTCAAATATACTTAAATGAAAGCCAATCTCTCTTCTCCAAAAGTTTTGCATAATCCAGGCCCTGTCTACTTCCCAACTGGCATCTTCTGTCATTCTTCCCCAAGTTCACACATTTCCAAGCACACAAGCTCAGTTGAGGTTTTCCAAACACACAAAGGTATTCAAGGTTTGCACATACATTCTTTCGACTGCCAGTTTGAAAACATAAGAGAAAAATCCTTCCCAACAAGGGCTTGATTCTTTAATGTCAAGGAGTATACCTAGACATTTTCTGGTGAGAGTTTTTAATTCCACAGGTATAAAAAAAATGCTACATGCTTAAAAAATAATTTTTATAAGATTATCCCCAACTGAGAATCAAAAGGTTTTAGATTTCTATCTTATTGAGTATAGAATTTAGGAAGTAAATCTCTTAGCCACTACTAGAAAAAAAATAGAATTCTGAACAAAAGAACTGTGACCTTAGAAATATTTATTAGATCAAGGAGAAACAATAAAATAACAGAAATTTAAAATAACTTGATAAGTTTGATTTATTAACATGTAGAATTTTGTACCCAATAAAACACTCATTCTTTTCAGATATCATGGAATTATCTTTAAAGTTAATAATACAGTAAACCATAAAAGAAATTATAATAAATTCCAAAAAGTAAGAATATTACAGTGTTCCTCACTAACCACACTGCTATAAAAGCAGTTATTACTAAACAGGTATCCTCCACACTCCCACCATCCAGCTAATCATCTGTAACTTTAAAAATCTTCCTCCAAATAATTTGGGTTAAATAGAAATTGATTCTGAAATTATAGAATTTTTAAAGGGAAAGGTAATGATAACACATTGAAACTATAAGATGAAATCAAGGAGTATGGAATAAACATAATGTAACTCCAAATACATTCATTAGAAAATAAGAAATATCAAACAGGTTATTTCACTAGTCTTCTAAAGGAGCTAGTGAAAGAATAAGTAAGCCAAAAGGGAGTCATAAGAAGGACTCTGTTGAGATAGAAGCAGGAATTAATGAACTAGAAATGTAATATTTCTAGAAATTGTGAAATGGCATTAAAAACCTTTTCTAGCACAAATAAGACAGATAAAGATTTAGCAAGTCTGAATAAAAATAAAAAAGGGAAAGAACAAAAGATATGCAAAGTTAGCAATAAGAAAGCCAATACAGTCACAGACACAGGTGAAATTTGAAAATCTAGATAAAATAGATAATACTCTTAAAAATATTTATAAATTATCAAAATCATCCCAAGAAGAGGCAAATGACCTATGAGAGCTAATTCTAAAAAATAAAATAAAAATCTGTCAAATTTGTGCCATCCTAAAAGTCACCAGGCCTTCAACAGCTACCATTATTAATGTTCAACATAAGCAAGAGGGATTATTAGCAATTAGTTAGCACTTTCCAGGCATTGTTTTAAGCACTTTATTTGTTAGGTGACAGACTACAATCTTACTTCTTTCTATAATCAAAGAAGCAGAGACAGGCAAAGTAATTTGTCAGCTTTCACACAGCTATTGGGGGTAGACCTGGTATTGGAACACAGTTGTTCAGTTGCCAAGTTGTGTCCGACTCCTTGCGACCGCATGGACTGCAGCATGCCAGGCTGCCTTGTCCATTACCAACTCCCAGAGTTCGCCCAAGACTGGAACACAGACATAAACGTATACACTACAGGGTATGTAATGACCACAAAGCCTAACATCTTGACCTCTAAATTACGTGCCAGAGAGATTTCACATGAAAACAAGGTATTATTTTTAAGAAATACAGAAAAAACACTGATCATTTCAATAAAAGTAGAAAAGGTTTTGATAGAAAGTAAAAGCTATTCCTGAGTTTAAATAGAAATGTTCAACATCTTTTACAGGATAAAAAAGTATTTCTCAGAAACCACCAGCAGATACAATACTCAAAAGTAAAACAAGAGAGCAGAGATCCTTAAACTGTTATGAAGGGAGGAGATGTGCCCAGGTATGTTTAGAAAAACCATCTTTTGCAGAACAAATAAGTTGGTTTGTTTAGCTGTTAAGCAAATTAAACAAGTTTCTTTTATACTGGGGCATTTCTCAAGGCTTAAATATGCTAACATGTTTGTTCCGTGACTCCTCTGGAATGGAATTTGCTGTGATGTTTCCCAAGCTTCTTAAGACTACTGAGCCCTTGGTTCTCCCCACTGGGAGCTAGGGTACACACCTAAACAGTTTAGAAAACATAGCTCTGAAGCCTGATAGTGCTGAAGGTATTGGCACTAAAATTACTAATAAAATAAGGATTCTCACTCTGATACCTACTATTCGTGATTACTCCAGTAACCTAGCCAATGCATAAGAGGAAATAAACAGAGGTAGATATTGGGAAGGAAGAAAAAACAATATTTGTAAATGATATGATGACCTACATAGAAAATTCAAGAGCAAAATAGCCTATCAAATTACTGTCTTAGAATGACAATAACTTAGATATATTGTTAGATACAAAATAAGTATGTATAGAAACTGGCCTCCACATTGAATAAACTCACAAGGCAGAATTTATATGCAGTCAGAAAGGGATGAAAACAAGGATAAGAAAGGGGGAAAAAATCACTGAACATAAAATATATCAATTAATAATTTCCCCATTTTATCTCAAGAGTAGCAACAAGATTAGAGGAAAAACACACTTCCTTTGTTTTGAACTTTGTATTTAAGGAAAATTAAAACAAGCCACATGGTAGTGGATAATACAATTAAAAGTAAATCTGCTTATAAATAGCTGTGTAAACTTCGGCAAGTTAACTTTCCTAGCAGAATCTCAGAATTAAGAAGAATATTACAAATCACCTAATATGGATCAAAAGCCTTACAACTATTTACCTTGATATAGCCACTTCAGAGAATTTATCATTAGAAAGAAGTCAAAAATATGCACAATGCCCAGATCACATTTTAAGAGTGCAACATCGCAAACTTCAGTGCATGCAAAAGGCTATTTTCTTAAAGAAATTACATTACATTCGCACTGTGTACCTAAACTGTGTTTACTACACTGACCTTAAAAATCTCATGACCACATGAGAAATATTTGCAAAGTGGCACAAGAGAAAAGTAACCTACAAAACAGTGCACAGTCGTTACCACAACTTTGCACTTAGGGCCTCCCTTGATCTCTCTTTTTAGGCCCCTTTTAAGCAGGAAGTAACCAAAACAGCCACATAGGGATACCCTACAGATCAAAATATTACTGGTTCTTATCTTCATGTATTAAAATTATATTAAGATGATTTGTATTGTCCTCCTAGGGTTCCCATATCTGCAAAGTCTACACAATTCTTTGTAACCAAAAAAATTTAACAAATAGCATTTTTAATTTTCTAGGTTAACCACAAAGCCTGTTCTTAGTCCTCTTGAATTATACTCCTCCCGGTGCCTTCTACCATTCCATATTCAAAGGTCTCCAATGACATGACCTAAAGATTCCCAGGAAGATTTTGAAGTCTTCTCAATTGTGAGAGAATATGTTCTTGTGTTGAGCTGTAAACTGATTCCCTGTAACTTCCACTCAGTGGCCATGCAAAATAAGTTTATTCCTATTATAAGCAAGAGTGCTTCCAACGTTTTTAACATATCAGGCATGTAGCATTTATTCTTCTTTTCTCCAGATAACCCAATTTTTTACAACTTCCCTCTTAGTGGCATAGATTTGTAATATTTCTGTCAATGTGTGGAAAGATCTTTTAACATATATAGAGTGTGAAAGAAGTTAACATAGCCTTGGCCAGTTTCCCCAACCGGAATAGGCATCGTAAAAATAATAGCTGGAGTGTCACTTAATGATGTAGCATTCTTGCTACACTGCCTTTGCCAATTTAAAACAGCAAAAAAATTTTTTTTAAAACATGTTGTTCAAATTATTAGTGTATCTTTGAAAGAATCGATGCCTGCCTATCAAGTATTTAAGCGGGGGTTAGGGTACGTCACACCCTGAAAGTTGTTCAAGTAGTGAAGACTAAGACCTTTGTCATTCTATTCTCTTGATCAAGAACTCTCAAAATGATTCCTTCTGTTGGGTAAAGAGTCACCAGAAAGAACTCTCCCACCCATTTCTATATGAGAGATGAGAGATGGAAAGAATGAGACACACTATTAAGGAGAAATTTCTTAGCCCTCAAGGATTTATAAAGATTCCTCATAACAGAATATCTTAACAGAAAAGTTCCAATAAAAGCAAACAAAAGTGTATAAATCATCCATGCAAGCTTGTAAAACCTATTAGTCATACAAGCAGATTTACAGTATAAAGAAAATAGGAGAAAACAGAAGTATGAAATTGAAATATGGGGTTGAGGGAAATGTGGTAACATTCAAGTATGATAAAGACCAAAGGCATTACCACAGTCACATGTCTGGAAAGGATGCGTGAGAGCCATTGGAGGAGGAAGGAGGAAATCATAGCTCTCCTCTCTCAACTCAAAGCCCTCGACTCTTCATCACTCAAACACTGTGGCATATATAGGGAAGATGACTCCACAAAGCAAGGTCTGGAATTGATTCAGTTTCTTGTGATAATTTTTCAACTAGGAGATTAAGACACAGGCATCCTCCCCAAACCTTATTCTGCAGTTATTCCCGTTCTGCGTTTTCAGTCTTACCATCTCTATTCAACCATTCTGAAGCAGTTGGACATGCTCTAAGGTCTTCCTTCCTGGACCTCACCCACCCTCAGTTATGGCCCCATATCCTCGCTCTGCTCCACAACAATGCTTAGCAAAAAGTCTCAAAGTACCCTGTCACCACTTTATCATCCATTCCTTTTTCTTTTCAACATTTTTATTAATTTTTAATTAAATAAATATGCTTATTCACTGTACCTTGTAAAGAAATGCAGTGGTCTAAGGATCTCTTATGTAAGGTCACAAATGTTAATAACATGGTTTATATTGATCCACATGCCCTTCCATCTATGCAAACATATATGCATTTATGAAGAAACATTGTTGTCATTGTTTGTTTTAAGAAACTGAAATTGCACAGCATAAAGTATTTGCCATTTGCTTTACTGATTTGAGAATTCATGATAGAACCCACTTCAATCTGGCTTCTGTCTTCCCACCACCCTGAAATTGTTTGTCAGTCTCACTGTATTATCCCTGTGTTGAGGCTTCTCAGGTGGCTCAGTGGTAAAGAATCTGCCTAACAAACAGGAGACCCACATTCAATACCTGGGTTGGGAAGATACCCTGGAGAAGGAAATAGCAACCCACTCCAGTATTCTTGCCTGGGAAATCCCATGGACAGAGGAGCCTAGCAGGCTACAGTCCATGGGGTCGCAAAGACTCAGACACAACTTAGCAACTAAACCATCACCATCACCACCCCTGTCAAGTACAACAGTGTAAGTACTTGCATGTTATCAAGTACAATGGTCTTCTGATATCTTCACCTTGCCCTGGCTCCTGGTAGAGTATGAGAGGTGACTACCTTCTTAAAGCTCAGCCTTCACTTGGTTTTGTGATGCCCCAATTCCTGGTGTCCTTCCTATCTCTCTGGGTGTCTCTGCAATCTCTTTTACTGGCCCCTCCCCTACTGACCCTTAAACGTTGGATGTCTTGGGCTTTTTTTTCACTCTTTTACCTCTGCAAACTTTATATGACATCTAACAGAAATATCATATTTCTTATGTTCAAAATTTAATTGATTTTCATCTCCACCTACCCATTCACTCCAACAAACATCCAAGTGGCTCATTAGGAGGGTAGGTAGTTGGATATACAAGTTTGGAGATCAAGGAAGAGTTATCAGTCACAGTATAAATGATTTTAAAGCCATGGGCATGAATGAAATAACCTAAGAAGAGGTTCCCCCAGTCCTTTGAAGAAATCGAAGAAAGGAGTGTCTTATTAAGTTAAAGTCTGAGTGTTTTTTAAAATCCTAATGCAGCATGATGACAGCAATAGATTATTTCATAACAATGGATCAGCTCTTCAGTCCTAAATTTGAATGGTTCAAACAAGACAGCCAGGACTTGTAGAGGTCCTACAGGACCCACACTGAGCTTGGCTGCCTCCAGCTATGGTGACACAGGCAGTGCCAGGGGCTCCTTTTCCTAATCAGCCTTCACATATAAACTTTCTTCCAGTTGCATTTCTTTGTCAAAAGCCAAAGAGTAACTATCCAACCACTATTTCTTCATTAGCCATAGAAAGAAGCTCATTCCTTGAATTTTCTGTTGTTTTGAGAAATGCAAAAAAAATAGGAGATTCTTTAGGCTTCTTATCTGAAAGTCAGTCCCACTGCTAGAGCCACCTGAGCTGGATGCAATGGTGAAATCAAATTGCTGACCTAGAGAACACATGGGCTGAACAACAGTCACATCAAATCAATGAAATAGCCATTAATTCTTGTCTTCCATGTCAAATGAACTCAAGTCTTAAAAAAAATTTTTGTTATCATGATCAGACTGCTCACGATAGCGATCAGCCTCTTTGAAGAAGATAATGTGATTGTGTAGCTTGAGATCTGTGTCTCTCCCTGAGTTACAGAAAATTCATTTATTTTGAAGCTGAGCCTATATAACAATACTTAACCAATAATGTGTCCAAACAAATGTTTAATGTCATATATTCTAAGCATCAAGAGAATGAATTACTGTTTTAAGGAAATCAAGAGTATCACCTACAAGTATTCACAGAATAAAACTATTCATAGTCTACCTTAGCAATTCATTCCAATTCACTGTCATATCAGATATCAAGTAAGTTCTGGGATAGATGATCTGCAATCTAAATGGGGACCCAAAGGAGTTACACTTCCAAAAGCAGCACTCACTCTTCCATTTGATAACCAAACACTGGTTGTCACCAACTATTTATTAGTCACTCATCCCTGGGGAGACATCAGCATGACATCCACTCCCTCAAGGCACTCACGGTCTAAAGGAAACACAGTTATGAACTCAGAATATTATATATACAATGATGGAATGTGTATGTACTATGAGGATGTGTTTTATTTAACTTCAACCTTAGAAAGGAGCTTACAAAGGACCAGGAAACTTGAAAACACTAGTAAATTGATGATGGTGAATAAAGGGTTCACCACCACCAGTTGAAAAAATTTAAAGAAGGTCAAAATTTTTAAAGCTAAAAAGAGATGAACATAAAGAAAATTGCACCATGTCAGAGTTGAGAAATTTGACTTATCCTCAAGAAAACAATGCTGAGTATATGAGAAAATATCCTCCCTTTTAGAAGACAGTTCAGCAACCTAGAAATAGTGCTGAACAAAGAGAGTCTAAACACCAGAAATATAATCATCAGAAATGCAACTCATAAAATAGGGTGGAATAGCATGAGAGCTAAGGGTGGAGCCCCAGACAGAGACCCCAGGTTTTAATTCTGAGCCCACTGTCTATTACGTTGTGTGACTTTTGGGCAAGATATCAGACCTCTCAATGCCTTATCTTCCCTGGTTGTACATTAAAACTGTACACCTGATGCAAAGAGCTGCTTCATTGGAAAAGGCCCTGATGCTGGGAAAAACTGAAGTCAGGAGGAGTAGGGGATGACAGAGGATGAGATGGTTGGATGGCATCACCAACTCAATAGACCTGAGTCTGAGCAAGCTCTAGGAGTTGGTGATGGACAGGGAAGCCTGGCGTGCTGCAGTCCATGGGGTTGCATGACTGCAGTCCATGGGGTTGCAAAGAGTTGGACATGATTGAGCAACTGGACTGAACTGAAGAGACTGTGTTAAAGATTTATTTTGAAGCTGAAAGTAAGTGAGCTACTTAAAATACTTAGCTCAGCTCCTGGCACATAGGTAAAATCCACACAAACATTTTCTATTATTACTAGGTTTTCTGGAGAATTCGTACTTTTATTTCTCTTATATTTATAGAGTCCAGCAAGTAGATGATACACCGCCTGAGGTATCACTGAGAAAACATTGGGTGAACAATATTGACAAGAATCATGTCCAAAAAGAACTTATAACTGGCAACAGAGAGAGAAGTAACAGGTAATCACAGTGTAATATGAACTCAGAAAAGGGAAGTAGGAACGTTTATAATTCTCATAAAAATAATGAAAACTAAAAAAATTAGTTATCTACTGCATTGACTGACCTCTATTTATTAAATGCCCTGAATGGTTTGGCAAACTGAATTTATCATCTACTTTAGCCTCCTAACAAAGCATACCAGTTCCCTAAGTTAACACAGAAACGGCGGGGAGAAGGCGAGTAGAGTATCCTGAAACAGGAATTAGGCTATTCAAAAGAGTTGGTAGAGAGAAGGCCCCATCCTTCCTGCAAACAAAAACAGCAAATGTGAGTTCTCATCTCTATACTTGCTTCTCCTCTGACCTCATCTAGAATAGAAATCTGCAAATTAAAAGCTGGTAATGTGTTATGGGGAAATCGGTCCAAACAATGAACATCTGAATTTAAAATTTTTCCTTGCAGTTTTACTACTTTTAAGCATATAAAATAATTAAGTTATTTCACATGCACAAGGAAGGATATATATCTTGAAAGCAAGGACATATATCTTGAAATATATATGAAAGATATATGTGTGTTTTATATATATATATATACATATACATATAAATCATAGTCCTTGCTTTCAAGCTGCTCAAAATTTAGAGAAAAGAACTCAGGCTACTGTAATTGTGTCTAACTTACCTCTTTGCTTCTGTTAATGTTGCCTTCCAATTCATCCAGGAGCCTGGGTAATCTTTCTAAAATCAATTTGATTGAGACTCCCCCGCTTAAATGGCTAGTGGATCAGACACTAAAAAATTCACGTGCAATGCAGGAGACCTGGGTTTGATCCCTGGGTTGGGAAGATCTCCTGGAGAAGGGCATGACAAACCACTCCAGTATTCTTGCCTGGAGAATCCCATGAACAGAGGAGCCTGGTGGGCTACAGCCCATGGGAGTCACAAAGAGTCAGACACGACAGTGACTAACACAACTTCATAAGACACATCAACTCCACTACTTAAAAGCCTGCATTGCTGTTAGAGTACAATGCAAACAGCTGAGCGTACCATACCCAACCCTGATCTAGTTCCCACTACTTCTGCAGCTTCATCCTCTATCATCACCTTACCATCCTTCTCCTCCTCTCTTTCTCCTATAACCTATACTCCCAGCCACAGGAGTGACAGACATTGCCTTAAAAGTGCCTGTCTTTGCTTATGTGTCTCTCTCTGCCTAGAATGCCATTGCTTCTGTTCTACCTGATAAACCTCTATCTTGGAAGGCATTCCCTGCATCATCTCTTCCATGAAAACTTTGACTGATAGACACACGTGCATATACACACATGCACACATGTGCCTTTTCACTCTTGGTACCCTAACCCAGTTCCACCACTGAGTCATAATACTGCGTACCACGCTGTAGTGTGTGGTGTCCAGATCCCCACTTTAGAACTGAGATGCTGAGTCTCAGCTGAATGCCCCCAGCGAAATTTGCCTAGGCCAGCTCAAATCCAGGATGAGTCAATAAAAATAGGATACAAAGCACCTCTTGCTTCAACATGAGATTATTCTAAAGTCCATTCCTGCTCCTGAGCTCCTGGGAGGACATAATAACAGTTCAACTCCTTTCACTGCTCGATTCTCTTCCCCCACTTCCCCACAGAGACCGACCAGCACACTCCCCAGCTAACTCCACCTTGGAGTGTATTTCCCGGGAGCCCTAACTTAAGACACTGTTTTACACTTACTTTTTTATAGCTATTTTCACATACCAACCGTAAGTATTATAAGGCATGGGCTGTATGCATTTGTGTCCCTCAGCACAGGCTGTCAATAAAGTCTTACCAAAATAATGAATAAACATTAATATGAAGCAAGTTGTACAAAGATTGTTCTTGGTCAAGAGTAACAAAGACTGCATAGTGTCTCCAATAACAATTTCCCCTCTTCTCTACTCAAAACATCTTTGCATTTAACTGGACCCATGGCCACTACCCATGGCCATACAGAAAGGAAATTACATTTCTCAGCTTATCATGGACCTAGCGGTGGCCACATGACCAAGTACTGGTCAGGGGGATGTTAGAGCAAAAGTGATACATGCAACTGTTACTCCATGTCCCTATAGTAGATAACTGTACTGTCCTTTGTCCCAGCTTTGTCCTCCCCACTGTGATATGAATACTGTGATTATAATTTGGCCCTTCTCTGACCATTTACACAAGGCCAAAACCCTGGGATGGCAAAGCCTGGCTTCTGAATATCAAGGAGCTGCTCTATCAACATTGGACTCAGAGTGTTAAATGAAAGAAATATCCATTTCAATCTTATTAATCTCCTGTATCTTGGAGTCTATTTATAGTATCCTGCACCCTAATTAATACCAATAATTGCAAATGGCTACTCCGCCTGAGGATCAATCTGCTGAATGCCAATTAGTCAAATTAATCAAATGCATCTATTAACCAAGAATTTTTTCTTAAACATTTTTATAAAGTTGTCAGAAATATATGGTCCTCCAATGAGAGACTGTGGGAAGCCAGACTCTAACCTCCTTAGACCTCCAAACTCTCCCTGTCTCCATCCCCTCTCGGATCATCTGCTCCTTAGTCTCCCACTCCCAAGAATAGACAGCTGAAACAGAGTTCAGACGGACTCTCCTTTTTTCTAGTGGAAGGCCCCTACCTTTGCCTCGGCTCTTCTCATCATGGAGTTCAGAGAGAGACAAACTCAACATTCCTTTAAAAACTGTTATAAAAAAAGACTGAAAACTCATCAGCACCTAACATTGTCCAAAGCTTCTAACAGTAATTAAAAGTATTAATATTATCTTATCCAATACAAAGTTTTATAAATATTTCAAGAAACACAGGCATTTGGTAAAAGATAAACTAGGAAACTGGTCGTTTTGTTGATTTTTTGGTGAAGAGGCACTCAAATAATTGATTTCAGGGACTTGGATGGGTTTCTCCTTCTGGAAAACATAAACTGGCTTGTTTAAGGTCTATCCTCTTGCTGAGAACACTAAAAAACGAAAGGACCTTTTTTTTTTTTTTTTTTACTTTTTTGAAATTTGTTTTTAACTGAAGGATAACTGCTTTGCAATATTGTATCGGTTTCTGCCATACATCAACATGAATCACGTAGGTATACATATGTCCTTTCCCTCTTGAACCTCCCTTCCACCCCCCACCCCATCCTATCCCTCAAGGTTGTTACAGACCACCAGTTTGATTTCCCTGAGTCATAAGGCAAATTCCCATTGGCTATCTATCTTACATATGGTAATGTGTATATTTCCATGTTACTCATTACTATTTTTTTTAATCTGCTTGAGGGTATCAGTAAGTTACCAGTAGCGGAAGTTCAAGAGAAGGAAAACACAAAGGAATTAGTCTGAAATCTGTTCTTACTATTCTTCATGAGTCATTTACTGATTCAAAACCTGCAGCTAAAGGTCAGAAGGGACACAAATGGAAACTCAGGACCCGTTAAGGAGGAGGGGTCTTGGAAAACAAAGCTTTCAAGTGGGTCCTTGGAAGCATGTACCTTAGAAATGGAAGTAAAGTGGAACTACTTACAGCTGAAGAGCAGCTCCTACCCAGTTCAACCCTTCACTGAATTAAAGAGGTCTGCCCCTGTTCCAGCTGCTTCCCTGAAGTGAAAGTAAATTCACTCTGAAGGAAGACAACATTACCCAGAGGCTCAAATTATCTCTATCATCCTTCATAAACAGTGCTGTTATAGCTGAATTATATCCCCCAAAATATATATGCTAAAGCCTAAACTCAGGACTTCAGACTATGACGGTATTGGAAAGTAGGGCCTTTAAAAAGCTAATCAAATTAAAACAAAGCCATGCGGGTGGACCCTAATCCAATCTGACAGGCATCTTCATAAGAAAACAAGGTTAAGACACAGACAGACATCACAGATGCACAAAGGAAAGACCACACGAGGACACTGTGAGAAGATAGCTGTCTTCACGTTGAGGAAACAAGTCTCAAGAAAAACCAAACCTGTTGACAGGACTGTGAGGAAATAAATTTCCATTATTTAAGCCACCCAGTCTGTGGTATTTTGTTATGACAAACTTAGATAACTAGTACACATGTCCAGAAATTGATTTTTTTTTTTTTTTAAGGAACGAGAACAACAAAAAAGAATGAGAATGAATATTCATCAGCTACTTCCATCTCTTTAGAGTCTGGATCTTGTCTGGGGAAAAGTAAAAGCTATTCCTGAGTTTAAATAGAAATGTTCAACATCCTTTACAGGATAAAAAAGTATTTCTCAGAAACCACCAGCAGATACAATACTCAAAAGTAAAACAAGAGAGCAGAGATCCTTAAACTGTTATGAAGGGAGGAGATGTGCCCAGGTATGTTTAGAAAAACCATCTTTTGCAGAACAAATAAGTTGGTTTGTTTAGCTGTTAAGCAAATTAAACAAGTTTCTTTTATACTGGGGCATTTCTCAAGGCTTAAATATGCTAACATGTTTGTTCCGTGACTCCTCTGGAATGGAATTTGCTGTGATGTTTCCCAAGCTTCTTAAGACTACTGAGCCCTTGGTTCTCCCCACTGGGAGCTAGGGTACACACCTAAACAGTTTAGAAAACACAGCTCTGAAGCCTGATAGTGCTGAAGGTATTGGCACTAAAATTACTAATAAAATAAGGATTCTCACTCTGATACCTACTATTCATGATTACTCCAGTAACCTAGCCAATGCATAAGAGGAAATAAACAGAGGTAGATATTGGGAAGGAAGAAAAAACAATATTTGTAAATGATATGATGACCTACATAGAAAATTCAAGAGCAAAATAGCCTATCAAATTACTGTCTTAGAATGACAATAACTTAGATATATTGTTAGATACAAAATAAGTATGTATAGAAACTGGCCTCCACATTGAATAAACTCACAAGGCAGAATTTATATGCAGTCAGAAAGGGATGAAAACAAGGATAAGAAAGGGGGAAAAAATCACTGAACATAAAATACATCAATTAATAATTTCCCCATTTTATCTCAAGAGTAGCAACAAGATTAGAGGAAAAACACACTTCCTTTGTTTTGAACTTTGTATTTAAGGAAAATTAAAACAAGCCACATGGTAGTGGATAATACAATTAAAAGTAAATCTGCTTATAAATAGCTGTGTAAACTTTGGCAAGTTAACTTTCCTAGCAGAATCTCAGAATTAAGAAGAATATTACAAATCACCTAATATGGATCAAAAGCCTTACAACTATTTACCTTGATATAGCCACTTCAGAGAATTTATCATTAGAAAGAAGTCAAAAATATGCACAATGCCCAGATCACATTTTAAGAGTGCAACATCGCAAACTTCAGTGCATGCAAAAGGCTATTTTCTTAAAGAAATTACATTACATTCGCACTGTGTACCTAAACTGTGTTTACTACACTGACCTTAAAAATCTCATGACCACATGAGAAATATTTGCAAAGTGGCACAAGAGAAAAGTAACCTACAAAACAGTGCACAGTCGTTACCACAACTTTGCACTTAGGGCCTCCCTTGATCTCTCTTTTTAGGCCCCTTTTAAGCAGGAAGTAACCAAAACAGCCACATAGGGATACCCTACAGATCAAAATATTACTGGTTCTTATCTTCATGTATTAAAATTATATTAAGATGATTTGTATTGTCCTCCTAGGGTTCCCATATCTGCAAAGTCTACACAATTCTTTGTAACCAAAAAAATTTAACAAATAGCATTTTTAATTTTCTAGGTTAACCACAAAGCCTGTTCTTAGTCCTCTTGAATTATACTCCTCCCGGTGCCTTCTACCATTCCATATTCAAAGGTCTCCAATGACATGACCTAAAGATTCCCAGGAAGATTTTGAAGTCTTCTCAATTGTGAGAGAATATGTTCTTGTGTTGAGCTGTAAACTGATTCCCTGTAACTTCCACTCAGTGGCCATGCAAAATAAGTTTATTCCTATTATAAGCAAGAGTGCTTCCAACGTTTTTAAGATATCAGGCATGTAGCATTTATTCTTCTTTTCTCCAGATAACCCAATTTTTTACAACTTCCCTCTTAGTGGCATAGATTTGTAATATTTCTGTCAATGTGTGGAAAGATCTTTTAACATATATAGAGTGTGAAAGAAGTTAACATAGCCTTGGCCAGTTTCCCCAACCGGAATAGGCATCGTAAAAATAATAGCTGGAGTGTCACTTAATGATGTAGCATTCTTGCTACACTGCCTTTGCCAATTTAAAACAGCAAAAAAATTTTTTTTAAAACATGTTGTTCAAATTATTAGTGTATCTTTGAAAGAATCGATGCCTGCCTATCAAGTATTTAAGCGGGGGTTAGGGTACGTCACACCCTGAAAGTTGTTCAAGTAGTGAAGACTAAGACCTTTGTCATTCTATTCTCTTGATCAAGAACTCTCAAAATGATTCCTTCTGTTGGGTAAAGAGTCACCAGAAAGAACTCTCCCACCCATTTCTATATGAGAGATGAGAGATGGAAAGAATGAGACACACTATTAAGGAGAAATTTCTTAGCCCTCAAGGATTTATAAAGATTCCTCATAACAGAATATCTTAACAGAAAAGTTCCAATAAAAGCAAACAAAAGTGTATAAATCATCCATGCAAGCTTGTAAAACCTATTAGTCATACAAGCAGATTTACAGTATAAAGAAAATAGGAGAAAACAGAAGTATGAAATTGAAATATGGGGTTGAGGGAAATGTGGTAACATTCAAGTATGATAAAGACCAAAGGCATTACCACAGTCACATGTCTGGAAAGGATGCGTGAGAGCCATTGGAGGAGGAAGGAGGAAATCATAGCTCTCCTCTCTCAACTCAAAGCCCTCGACTCTTCATCACTCAAACACTGTGGCATATATAGGGAAGATGACTCCACAAAGCAAGGTCTGGAATTGATTCAGTTTCTTGTGATAATTTTTCAACTAGGAGATTAAGACACAGGCATCCTCCCCAAACCTTATTCTGCAGTTATTCCCGTTCTGCGTTTTCAGTCTTACCATCTCTATTCAACCATTCTGAAGCAGTTGGACATGCTCTAAGGTCTTCCTTCCTGGACCTCACCCACCCTCAGTTATGGCCCCATATCCTCGCTCTGCTCCACAACAATGCTTAGCAAAAAGTCTCAAAGTACCCTGTCACCACTTTATCATCCATTCCTTTTTCTTTTCAACATTTTTATTAATTTTTAATTAAATAAATATGCTTATTCACTGTACCTTGTAAAGAAATGCAGTGGTCTAAGGATCTCTTATGTAAGGTCACAAATGTTAATAACATGGTTTATATTGATCCACATGCCCTTCCATCTATGCAAACATATATGCATTTATGAAGAAACATTGTTGTCATTGTTTGTTTTAAGAAACTGAAATTGCACAGCATAAAGTATTTGCCATTTGCTTTACTGATTTGAGAATTCATGATAGAACCCACTTCAATCTGGCTTCTGTCTTCCCACCACCCTGAAATTGTTTGTCAGTCTCACTGTATTATCCCTGTGTTGAGGCTTCTCAGGTGGCTCAGTGGTAAAGAATCTGCCTAACAAACAGGAGACCCACATTCAATACCTGGGTTGGGAAGATACCCTGGAGAAGGAAATAGCAACCCACTCCAGTATTCTTGCCTGGGAAATCCCATGGACAGAGGAGCCTAGCAGGCTACAGTCCATGGGGTCGCAAAGACTCAGACACAACTTAGCAACTAAACCATCACCATCACCACCCCTGTCAAGTACAACAGTGTAAGTACTTGCATGTTATCAAGTACAATGGTCTTCTGATATCTTCACCTTGCCCTGGCTCCTGGTAGAGTATGAGAGGTGACTACCTTCTTAAAGCTCAGCCTTCACTTGGTTTTGTGATGCCCCAATTCCTGGTGTCCTTCCTATCTCTCTGGGTGTCTCTGCAATCTCTTTTACTGGCCCCTCCCCTACTGACCCTTAAACGTTGGATGTCTTGGGCTTTTTTTTCACTCTTTTACCTCTGCAAACTTTATATGACATCTAACAGAAATATCATATTTCTTATGTTCAAAATTTAATTGATTTTCATCTCCACCTACCCATTCACTCCAACAAACATCCAAGTGGCTCATTAGGAGGGTAGGTAGTTGGATATACAAGTTTGGAGATCAAGGAAGAGTTATCAGTCACAGTATAAATGATTTTAAAGCCATGGGCATGAATGAAATAACCTAAGAAGAGGTTCCCCCAGTCCTTTGAAGAAATCGAAGAAAGGAGTGTCTTATTAAGTTAAAGTCTGAGTGTTTTTTAAAATCCTAATGCAGCATGATGACAGCAATAGATTATTTCATAACAATGGATCAGCTCTTCAGTCCTAAATTTGAATGGTTCAAACAAGACAGCCAGGACTTGTAGAGGTCCTACAGGACCCACACTGAGCTTGGCTGCCTCCAGCTATGGTGACACAGGCAGTGCCAGGGGCTCCTTTTCCTAATCAGCCTTCACATATAAACTTTCTTCCAGTTGCATTTCTTTGTCAAAAGCCAAAGAGTAACTATCCAACCACTATTTCTTCATTAGCCATAGAAAGAAGCTCATTCCTTGAATTTTCTGTTGTTTTGAGAAATGCAAAAAAAATAGGAGATTCTTTAGGCTTCTTATCTGAAAATCAGTCCCACTGCTAGAGCCACCTGAACTGGATGCAATGGTGAAATCAAATTGCTGACCTAGAGAACACATGGGCTGAACAACAGTCACATCAAATCAATGAAATAGCCATTAATTCTTGTCTTCCATGTCAAATGAACTCAAGTCTTAAAAAAAATTTTTGTTATCATGATCAGACTGCTCACGATAGCGATCAGCCTCTTTGAAGAAGATAATGTGATTGTGTAGCTTGAGATCTGTGTCTCTCCCTGAGTTACAGAAAATTCATTTATTTTGAAGCTGAGCCTATATAACAATACTTAACCAATAATGTGTCCAAACAAATGTTTAATGTCATATATTCTAAGCATCAAGAGAATGAATTACTGTTTTAAGGAAATCAAGAGTATCACCTACAAGTATTCACAGAATAAAACTATTCATAGTCTACCTTAGCAATTCATTCCAATTCACTGTCATATCAGATATCAAGTAAGTTCTGGGATAGATGATCTGCAATCTAAATGGGGACCCAAAGGAGTTACACTTACAAAAGCAGCACTCACTCTTCCATTTGATAACCAAACACTGGTTGTCACCAACTATTTATTAGTCACTCATCCCTGGGGAGACATCAGCATGACATCCACTCCCTCAAGGCACTCACGGTCTAAAGGAAACACAGTTATGAACTCAGAATATTATATATACAATGATGGAATGTGTATGTACTATGAGGATGTGTTTTATTTAACTTCAACCTTAGAAAGGAGCTTACAAAGGACCAGGAAACTTGAAAACACTAGTAAATTGATGATGGTGAATAAAGGGTTCACCACCACCAGTTGAAAAAATTTAAAGAAGGTCAAAATTTTTAAAGCTAAAAAGAGATGAACATAAAGAAAATTGCACCATGTCAGAGTTGAGAAATTTGACTTATCCTCAAGAAAACAATGCTGAGTATATGAGAAAATATCCTCCCTTTTAGAAGACAGTTCAGCAACCTAGAAATAGTGCTGAACAAAGAGAGTCTAAACACCAGAAATATAAACATCAGAAATGCAACTCATAAAATAGGGTGGAATAGCATGAGAGCTAAGGGTGGAGCCCCAGACAGAGACCCCAGGTTTTAATTCTGAGCCCACTGTCTATTACGTTGTGTGACTTTTGGGCAAGATATCAGACCTCTCAATGCCTTATCTTCCCTGGTTGTACATTAAAACTGTACACCTGATGCAAAGAACTGCTTCATTGGAAAAGGCCCTGATGCTGGGAAAAACTGAAGTCAGGAGGAGTAGGGGATGACAGAGGATGAGATGGTTGGATGGCATCACCAACTCAATAGACCTGAGTCTGAGCAAGCTCTAGGAGTTGGTGATGGACAGGGAAGCCTGGCGTGCTGCAGTCCATGGGGTTGCATGACTGCAGTCCATGGGGTTGCAAAGAGTTGGACATGATTGAGCAACTGGACTGAACTGAAGAGACTGTGTTAAAGATTTATTTTGAAGCTGAAAGTAAGTGAGCTACTTAAAATACTTAGCTCAGCTCCTGGCACATAGGTAAAATCCACACAAACATTTTCTATTATTACTAGGTTTTCTGGAGAATTCGTACTTTTATTTCTCTTATATGTATAGAGTCCAGCAAGTAGATGATACACCGCCTGAGGTGTCACTGAGAAAACATTGGGTGAACAATATTGACAAGAATCATGTCCAAAAAGAACTTATAACTGGCAACAGAGAGAGAATTAACAGGTAATCACAGTGCAATATGAACTCAGAAAAGGGAAGTAGGAACGTTTATAATTCTCATAAAAATAATAAAAACTAAAAAAATTAGTTATCTACTGCATTAACTGACCTCTATTTATTAAATGCCCTGAATGGTTTGGCAAATTGAATTTATCATCTATTTTAGCCTCCTAACAAAGCATACCAGTTCCCTAAGTTAACACAGAAACGGCGGGGAGAAGGCGAGTAGAGTACCCTGAAACAGGAATTAGGCTATTCAAAAGAGTTGGTAGAGAGAAGGCCCCATCCTTCCTGCAAAGAAAAACAGCAAATGTGAGTTCTCATCTCTATACTTGCTTCTCCTCTGACCTCATCTAGAATAGAAATCTGCAAATTAAAAGCTGATAATGTGTTATGGGGAAATCGGCCCAAACAATGAACATCTGAATTTAAAATTTTTCCTTGCAGTTTTACTACTTTTAAGCATATAAAATAATTAAGTTATTTCACATGCACAAGGAAGGATATATATCTTGAAAGCAAGGACATATATCTTGAAATATATATGAAAGATATATGTGTGTTTTATATATATATATATACATATACATATAAATCATAGTCCTTGCTTTCAAGCTGCTCAAAATTTAGAGAAAAGAACTCAGGCTACTGTAATTGTGTCTAACTTACCTCTTTGCTTCTGTTAATGTTGCCTTCCAATTCATCCAGGAGCCTGGGTAATCTTTCTAAAATCAATTTGATTGAGACTCCCCCGCTTAAATGGCTAGTGGATCAGACACTAAAGAATTCACGTGCAATGCAGGAGACCTGGGTTTGATCCCTGGGTTGGGAAGATCTCCTGGAGAAGGGCATGACAAACCACTCCAGTATTCTTGCCTGGAGAATCCCATGAACAGAGGAGCCTGGTGGGCTACAGCCCATGGGAGTCACAAAGAGTCAGACACGACAGTGACTAACACAACTTCATAAGACACATCAACTCCACTACTTAAAAGCCTGCATTGCTGTTAGAGTACAATGCAAACAGCTGAGCGTACCATACCCAACCCTGATCTAGTTCCCACTACTTCTGCAGCTTCATCCTCTATCATCACCTTACCATCCTTCTCCTCCTCTCTTCCTCCTATAACCTATACTCCCAGCCACATGAGTGACAGACATTGCCTTAAAAGTGCCTGTCTTTGCTTATGTGTCTCTCTCTGCCTAGAATGCCATTGCTTCTGTTCTACCTGATAAACCTCTATCTTGGAAGGCATTCCCTGCATCATCTCTTCCATGAAAACTTTGACTGATAGACACATGTGCATACACACACATGCACACATGTGCCTTTTCACTCTTGGTACCCTAACCCAGTTCCACCACTGAGTCATAATAGTGCGTACCACACTGTAGTGTGTGGTGTCCAGATCCCCACTTTAGAACTGGGATGCTGAGTCTCAGCTGAATGCCCCCAGCGAAATTTGCCTAGGCCAGCTCAAATCCAGGATGAGTCAATAAATATAGGATACAAAGCACCTCTTGCTTCAACATGAGATTATTCTAAAGTCCATTCCTGCTCCTGAGCTCCTGGGAGGACATAATAACAGTTCAACTCCTTTCACTGCTCGATTCTCTTCCCCCACTTCCCCACAGAGACCGACCAGCACACTCCCCAGCTAACTCCACCTTGGAGTGTATTTCCCGGGAGCCCTAACTTAAGACACTGTTTTACACTTACTTTTTTATAGCTATTTTCACATACCAACCGTAAGTATTATAAGGCATGGGCTGTATGCATTTGTGTCCCTCAGCACAGGCTGTCAATAAAGTCTTACCAAAATAATGAATAAACATTAATATGAAGCAAGTTGTACAAAGATTGTTCTTGGTCAAGAGTAACAAAGACTGCATAGTGTCTCCAATAACAATTTCCCCTCTTCTCTACTCAAAACATCTTTGCATTTAACTGGACCCATGGCCACTACCCATGGCCATACAGAAAGGAAATTACATTTCTCAGCTTATCATGGACCTAGCGGTGGCCACATGACCAAGTACTGGTCAGGGGGATGTTAGAGCAAAAGTGATACATGCAACTGTTACTCCATGTCCCTATAGTAGATAACTGTACTGTCCTTTGTCCCAGCTTTGTCCTCCCCACTGTGATATGAATACTGTGATTATAATTTGGCCCTTCTCTGACCATTTACACAAGGCCAAAACCCTGGGATGGCAAAGCCTGGCTTCTGAATATCAAGGAGCTGCTCTATCAACATTGGACTCAGAGTGTTAAATGAAAGAAATATCCATTTCAATCTTATTAATCTCCTGTATCTTGGAGTCTATTTATAGTATCCTGCACCCTAATTAATACCAATAATTGCAAATGGCTACTCCGCCTGAGGATCAATCTGCTGAATGCCAATTAGTCAAATTAATCAAATGCATCTATTAACCAAGAATTTTTTCTTAAACATTTTTATAAAGTTGTCAGAAATATATGGTCCTCCAATGAGAGACTGTGGGAAGCCAGACTCTAACCTCCTTAGACCTCCAAACTCTCCCTGTCTCCATCCCCTCTCGGATCATCTGCTCCTTAGTCTCCCACTCCCAAGAATAGACAGCTGAAACAGAGTTCAGACGGACTCTCCTTTTTTCTAGTGGAAGGCCCCTACCTTTGCCTCGGCTCTTCTCATCATGGAGTTCAGAGAGAGACAAACTCAACATTCCTTTCAAAACTGTTATAAAAAAAGACTGAAAACTCATCAGCACCTAACATTGTCCAAAGCTTCTAACAGTAATTAAAAGTATTAATATTATCTTATCCAATACAAAGTTTTATAAATATTTCAAGAAACACAGGCATTTGGTAAAAGATAAACTAGGAAACTGGTCGTTTTGTTGATTTTTTGGTGAAGAGGCACTCAAATAATTGATTTCAGGGACTTGGATGGGTTTCTCCTTCTGGAAAACATAAACTGGCTTGTTTAAGGTCTATCCTCTTGCTGAGAACACTAAAAAACGAAAGGACCTTTTTTTTTTTTTTTTTACTTTTTTGAAATTTGTTTTTAACTGAAGGATAACTGCTTTGCAATATTGTATTGGTTTCTGCCATACATCAACATGAATCACGTAGGTATACATATGTCCTTTCCCTCTTGAACCTCCCTTCCACCCCCCACCCCATCCTATCCCTCAAGGTTGTTACAGACCACCAGTTTGATTTCCCTGAGTCATAAGGCAAATTCCCATTGGCTATCTATCTTACATATGGTAATGTGTATGTTTCCATGTTACTCATTATTATTTTTTTTTAATCTGCTTGAGGGTATCAGTAAGTTACCAGTAGTGGAAGTTCAAGAGAAGGAAAACACAAAGGAATTAGTCTGAAATCTGTTCTTACTATTCTTCATGAGTCATTTACTGATTCAAAACCTGCAGCTAAAGGTCAGAAGGGACACAAATGGAAACTCAGGACCCGTTAAGGAGGAGGGGTCTTGGAAAACAAAGCTTTCAAGTGGGTCCTTGGAAGCATGTACCTTAGAAATGGAAGTAAAGTGGAACTACTTACAGCTGAAGAGCAGCTCCTACCCAGTTCAACCCTTCACTGAATTAAAGAGGTCTGCCCCTGTTCCAGCTGCTTCCCTGAAGTGAAAGTAAATTCACTCTGAAGGAAGACAACATTACCCAGAGGCTCAAATTATCTCTATCATCCTTCATAAACAGTGCTGTTATAGCTGAATTATATCCCCCAAAATATATATGCTAAAGCCTAAACTCAGGACTTCAGACTATGACGGTATTGGAAAGTAGGGCCTTTAAAAAGCTAATCAAATTAAAACAAAGCCATGCGGGTGGACCCTAATCCAATCTGACAGGCATCTTCATAAGAAAACAAGGTTAAGACACAGACAGACATCACAGATGCACAAAGGAAAGACCACACGAGGACACTGTGAGAAGATAGCTGTCTTCACGTTGAGGAAACAAGTCTCAAGAAAAACCAAACCTGTTGACAGGACTGTGAGGAAATAAATTTCCATTATTTAAGCCACCCAGTCTGTGGTATTTTGTTATGACAAACTTAGAAAACTAGTACACATGTCCAGAAATTGATTTTTTTTTTTTTTAAGGAACGAGAACAACAAAAAAGAATGAGAATGAATATTCATCAGCTACTTCCATCTCTTTAGAGTCTGGATCTTGTCTGGGGTCTCTTCACAGACTTTATTTCTCACAAATATATGCCTATGATCATATTTCTTTTGCCTTAAAGTGCCTTTTCTTCTCTCAGTTTCCTGGCAGAACTCTTTTCCATTCTCGGTGGCTTCTCCTGATCCACAGAAATTCACTGTATTTTTCCATCCTTTATACACTATTGTCCCTGGTACAGGGACAGAATCACTTAGAAGAAATGGAGTAGCCATCATGGTCAACAAAAGAGTCTGAAATGCAGTACTTGGATGCAATCTCAAAAGAGACAGAATGATCTCAGTTCTTTTCCAAGGCAAACCATTCAATATCACAGTAATCCAAGTCTATGCCCCAACCAGTAATGCTGAAGAAGCTGAAGTTGAATGGGTCTGTGAAGACCTACAAGACCTTCTAGAACAAAGACCCAAAAAGATGTTCTTTTCATTATAGAGGACTGGAAGGCAAAACAGGAAGTCAAGAAATACCTGGTGTTTAACAGGCAAATTTGGCCTTGAAGTTCAGAATGAAGCAGCCAAAAGCTAATAGAGTTTTGCCAAGAGAGCGCATTGGTCATAGCAAACACCTTCTTCCAACAACACAAGAGTCTGCACATGGACATTACCAGATGGTCAATACCAAAATCAGGTTAATTATATTCTTTGCAGATTGATTATATTCTTCAACACCAAAATGGATTGATTATATTCCTTATATTCTCCATCTCCAAAGATGGAGAAGCTCTGTATAGTCACCAAAAATAAGATGGGGAGCTGATCGTGGCTCAGATCATGAACTCCTTATTGCCAAATACAGACTTAAATTGAAGAAAGTAGGGAAAACCACTAAACATTCAGGTATGACCTAAATCAAATCCCTTATGATTATACAGTGGAAGTGACAAATAGATTCAAGGGATTAGATGTGCCTGAAGAACTATGGATGGAGGTTTGTGACACTGTACAGGAGGCAGGGATCAAGACATCCCCAAGCCAAATGAATGCAAAAATGCAAAATGGTTATCTGAGGAGGCCTTACAAATATCTGTGAAAAGAAGAGAAGCAAAAGGCAAAGGAGAAAAGGGAAGATATACCAATTTGAATGCAAAGTTCCAAGGAAAAGCAAAGAGAGATAAGAAAGCCTTCCTCAGAGATCAATGCAAAGAAATAGAGGAAAACAATAGAATGGGAAAGACTAGAGATCGCTTCAAGAAAATTAGAGATACCAAGGGAACATTTCATGCAAAGATGGGCACAATAGAGGATAGAAATGGTATGGACCTGACAGAAGCAGAAGATATTAAGAAGAGGTGGCAAGAATACACAGATGAACTGTACAAAAAAAGATCATGACCCAGATAATCATGATGGTGTGATCACTCACCTAGAGCCAGATATCCTGGACTGTGAGGTCAAGTGGACCTTAGGAAGCATCGCTACGAACAAAGCTAGTGAGGTAATGGAATTCCAGTTGAGCTACTTCAATTTTTAAAAGATAATGCTATGAAAGTGCTACACTCAATATGCCAGCAAATTTGGAAAACTCAGCAGTGTCCACAGGACTGGAAAAGGTCAGTTTTCATTCCAATCCCAAAGAAAGACCATGGCAAAGAATGCTCAAACTACCGCACAATTGCACTCATCTCAGTCAGTCAGCTCAGTCGCTCAGTCGTGTCTGACTCTTGGCGACCCCATGAATCACAGCACGGCAGGCCTCCCTGTCCATCACCAACTCCCAAAGTTCACTCAGACTCACGTCCATCGAGTCAGTGATGCCACCCAGCCATCTCATCCTCTGTTGTCCCCTTCTCCTCCCACCCCCAATCCCTCCCAGCATCAGAGTCTTTTCCATGAGTCAACTCTTTGCATGAGATGGCCAAAGTACTGGAGTTTCAGCTTTAGCATCATTCCTTCCAAAGAAATCCCAGGGCTGGTCTCCTTCAGAATGGATTGGTTGGATCTCCTTGTATGCATCTCACACACTAGTAAAGTAATGCTCAAAAATTTCCAAGCCAGGCTTCAACAATACATGAACCGTGAACTTCCAGATGTTCAATCTGGATTTAGAAAAGGCAGAGGAACAGAGATCAAACTGCCAACATTCATTGGATCATCGAAAAAGCAAGAGAGTTCCAGAAAAACATCTACTTCTGCTTTATTGACTATGCCAAAGCCTTTGACTGTGTAGATCACAACAAAGTGTGGAAAATTCTGAAAGAGAAGGGAATACCAGACCACCTGACCTGCCTCTTGAGAAATTTGTGTGCAGGTCAGGAAGCAACTGACCTGCATACAGATTTCTGTCCAGTTAGAACTGGACATAGAACAACAGACTGGTTCCAAATTGGGAAAGGAGTACGTCAAGGCTGTATATTGTCATCCTGCTTAGTTAACTTATATGCAGAGTACATCATGAGAAACCCTGGGCTGGATGAAGCACAAGCTGGAATCAGTATTGCTGGAAGAAATATCAATAACCTCAGATATGTGGATGACACACCCTTATGGCAGAAAGCGAAGAACAACTAAAGAGCCTCTTGATGAAAGTGAAAGAGGAGAGTGAAAAAGTTGGCTTAAAACTCAACATTCAGAAAACTAAGATCTTAGAGCAGTGTTATATGTCCTCTTTTTTCTTTATTCGACTCTACCAGCTTGTAATGCCTAATAAAATCTATATTAGAAATCCATTGTTTTAAGTAAATAATATATAAATAAGATATACCCTAATTTTCTTTATTAAGAATATTAATACTTAAATGTGAGCAAACTTTACATTGTGTATCTTCGGGATTTTTCCCCAGCCCCTCTTTTTCCAAGTACCATAATTCCTCACATCCACCTAGCCTCATCTGCATGGTAAAAAGAATAGCTCCCAGGAATCACAGTTATGCATATGATTCCCATACCCTAAAATTGACTAGAGAGTAAGTACCTTAACCAAGCTTGATCAAAAAAAATTCTGCCTCTAAAGTTTAAAATTTGGAACAAAAGAAAAATTTAGTCTTTCTTTTGATGGTCAAAATTGTTAGAAGTAAATTCAGAAGCTATATGAGTGATATTCTTCCCTGTAGCCCAGAGATGTAAAAATGTGTCTGCAGGAGAGAAAATGATACAAACTCATCCAAAGAGTAGTTAATGACAGAGTCAGGAAAGGCCTGATAGCATTACATCCCCTGATTCCAGTTGTAAGTACTATGCAATCTGTGGGCACCATAAGTTATGCATATATCCTCTTTCTACTTTATCCCAGCTCAGATGCAATTCTGCTGCTTGCACCAACAGTCATAAGAGAGACTTATTAGAAACTCTCCAGCTAAAGTCTAATGCCATTTTTCTTTAACAAAGTAATATTGTTTTTGTTGTTCAATCACTAAGTCGTGTCCGACTCTGAGACCCCAGGGACTGTAGCCCACCAGGCCTCCCTGTTCCTCACTATCTCCTGGAGTTCACCCAAGTCCATGTCCCTTGAATCAGTGATCCCATCCAACCATCTCATTACCAAAGTAATCTGAGGAACTGTAATTAAATAATGCAATACATTTCCAACACCATCCATAAGGTACACTTTGATGAGAGGATGATTTGGGAACTCCACAGTGGGGGATTTAAGTAAGAGAGGGCAGGTTATGCACAGCTACAGAACACTGAACATCTGGAGAGAAGCTAAGGATTATAGAAGAGCAATAACTTTGCTGAGATGGAAGGAGACTAAGATTGACACTTGTCTACTTTGCAACTGCCAACATGGAACCAAAGATATGATTACTGAGATATAGCCAAGGAAAACAATGAAATACAAAAGGAAGAGCAAGAGGAGCAGAAGGAGGAGATGAGGTAGAGGAGGAGCAGGAATCAGGAATGATCCAAGACAGATGATGTGACCTTCAAGTTCTCTTCAAATGTTAAGAGGAAATATGAGGTATGAATGGAAGAAGCTAATTCTTGAATGTTATAGCTCAACTGCAATAATAGTGCTGCTGCAGATTAAAAATAATAATAATAAACAGCATACCTGTTAAATTATTGGCTTTCAAATTCTAGCAATTCACTGGGAAAGGAAAATTTGAACTTCCTTAAAGTTTTTATACTTGAATCTTTTTTCTTTAGTAAAAGAGATAAATGATCAATCATCAGGCATCATCACAGTAAAAAAGTTTTTAAACAATGGGCTAACTTAGGAATACTTTGGTTTTGGTGATATTTCAAGATATTTTTCAAATATCTGTGATTTTACCAAAGTCAAAACACATTTTGAGTCTTATCAAACCCAAAATAAATGTTGCCAAGAATTTTTTTACATTTAACTTTTTTTGAAATCATGTGCATTTTATGTGAAATTTAGTTCATATGTTTCTGATTTATTTATATACAAATAATCAAAATTTTGTTTTGTAAGAACCATTTGATGTCCACAGAAGGATTTTATAAATGATCTAAAGTGTTTAATAATTTTAAAGCCTTTTTCCCCATAAATAGGCATTTTTTCTTTGAATTTACTTAAAGCTTCTCCTTTTGAATATGCTATCTAGGTTGGTCATAACTTTCCTTCCAAGGAGTAAGCGTCTTTTAATTTCATGGCTGCAATCACCATCTGCAGTGATTTTGGAGCCCAGAAAA
>SJYX01008722.1:259944-319639 GCA_006410675.1 Oreotragus oreotragus | reverse complement strand
CCATGGAGCAACTACGCTTGTGCGCCACAACTATTGAGCCTGTGCTCTAGAGCCTGGAAGCCACCACTGTTGAGACCATGTGCTACAACTACTGAAGCCCACCCACATACCCTAGAGCCTTGTGCTCTGCAACAAGAGAAACCAGCAGCTGGAGTAGTGCCCCACTCACCACAACTAGAGAAAAGTTCACAAAGCAGTGAAGACCCAATACAGCCAAATAAATAAACAAACATTATTAGGGGAAAAAAAATCTACAAATATATAACATTGGAATCTATCATGATAAAGTGAATTTCACAGAGAAAAGTAATAGGAAATTTTACGAAATAAAGTGTAGGGAAAAGACAGACATTCTCAAGAGTCATTGTTCCTCTTTTCTATTTAAAATTCTTTCATTTTGAAATGAATCACTCAAAAGAGACACACAATCCTCTGTACTGGATAAAAGCAGGGATTCTGGAATGTGCAAGTCTGGCCTGAAACCTAACTCCACCTTGGGCAAGTAACTTAATCTATTCTGGGCCTCACATCCCAGATAACAGTACCACCTCAATAGGACTGTTGAGGATTAAATGAGTTAAAACATGTTAAGTACTTGGAACAACATCTGGCACATACTAAGCATTATATAGACTATTTACTTCTACTATGTATAAACACAATTTGAAGAATAAAACAAACACACACATACGCGCTACTGAGTACCTCAGAAGCTCCTGGGGTGCCCCAGTGCCATCACAGCCCCTATCATTCCTCCCTGCAGAAATAATTGTCCTGAATTTCGTGTTCATTTCCTTATTCTTTCTTTAAAGACAATCAGGATATGAAACTTATTTTATAAAATGATTAAAAAAATCTGAAGCTAAATGTTTTTGAAGTTGGAAAATAAAAATTCTTTAGAGTAGAAGAGGCTATATTAGAAACCCACAGGCTTACCCGAAAAACTTTTTTGCTTGTATTGTTATTGTTTTGCCATCCAGATTCCTCAAGTTTGGTCAGATTGCTGAATTTTTGGTTTACGTCTTCTATCTGTTAATAAATAAAGCACAAGTTTATCAGATCAATTAAAAAAACCACATTAAAATGACAAACTAATAAACTGAAGCTTAAAAAAAAATTGAGAATGGCAACATAAATTAGACTAAATCATTCTCAACTCAGTATTCAAGTAAAAAACTCTTATGGTAAAATTGTTTATTGTTATTTTTTGTCTTCTAAACCTTCAAAATCTACATAATGGATGTCATATATGAATAACTCTCCTAAATTATTTTTGATCACTAAAATGCTAAGAGAGATATCCTAATGTTTTTTGTTTCCTAAATTACACAATCTGAACACAACCATTCTCTTTTTTACAGTTTATTTATCCATTCTCTTACTGAAGGATATCTTGGCTGCTTCCAAGTTTTGGCAATTATGAATAAAGATGTTATAAACATCTGTGTACACGTTTTTGTGTAGACATATGTTTTCAATCATTTGGGTAAACACCAAGAACTGTGATTGCTGGATTATATGATAAGAGCATATCTAGCTCTGTGAGAAACTGCCAAACTGTCTTCCAAAGTGGCTGTACCATTTTGCATTCCCACCAGCAATGAATTAGAGTTCCTGATGCCTGCCATGCTCACCAGCATTTGGTGAAGTCAGTGGTTTGGATTTTTGCCATTCTAATAGGCATGCAGTGGCATCTCACTGTAGTTTTAATTGGCAGTTCCTTAGTGATCTATGATGTTGAGCTTTATCTCTTCATATGCTTACTTGCCATCTGTATATCTTCTTTGGCAAGGTGTCTGCTCAGGTCTTTTCTCCACTTTAAAACCACTTTAAAGGTGGTTTTAAGGATTCTTTGTATATTTTGATGCAGATATGTCTGTATCAAATATCAGATATATCATTTGCAAACGTTTTTCTTCTAGTCTGTGGCTTGCCTTCTCACAATCTCACTTGAAAAAATTCAAAGTAATATCCCCATCCTTTTGATATTTCCAATCTCCTCCAAAGAGGTACCCACTGTCAACAGTTTGGTAAATTTGCTTCAAGTGCCCTTACTATGTATTTATATTCATAAGTATTCTCAACCTCTCTCTCTCAAAAAAATTTAAATGTCAAAATGACTCAGGATTACCTTTATGATTACTGATTTTCAACAAGGTGCCACTGCAGTTCAATAAGGAAAAGACAGTCTTTTCAAGAAACAGTACTGGGAAAATTTTATATCCTCAAGAAAATAGATGAATTTAGACTTTTACCTACACTATACACACACCAAAAATTCCAAATGGCTCACAGACCTAGCTGTAAGAGCTAAAACTATAGCACTTTTAGAAAAAAACCTAACAGAAAATCTTTGCGATTTGTGGTTAAGCAAAAAGAGTTCTTAGATATAATCACAAAAAGAAAAAAAATTGATAAATTGAACATCAAAATTTTAAATATCTACACTTCAAAAGAAATTATTTAGAAAATTACAAGACAAGCCACAAATTGGGAGAAAATATTTCCAAATAATACTTCTGATAAAGGACTTGTGTCCATGATATATTGAAAACACTTACCACTCCATAATAAAGGCAAACCAATGTAAAAATGGGCAAAATATTTCACTAGATATTTTACCCCCCAAAATATGAACAGCTAATAAGAACATGAAAAGATGCTTAACATCATTATCATTAGGGAAACACAAACCAAAACTATTATATAATGAGATACTTTTCACCCACTAGGACGGTTATTCTAAAAACGACAAGACAATAACAAGTATGAATATGGTAAAAAAGGAACACACCAATTGTTGGTAAGAAAAATGCTGTAATCACTTTGGGAAATAGTTTGGCAGTTTCTTTAAAAGTTAAACATAAATTTACTATATGATCCAGCAATATTCCACATATCTACCCGAGAGAAATAAACACATAAATCCACACAATATATGAATATTCATAGATGACTTCATAATCATCAAAGAGTGGAAACAATCTAAACATACATCAGTTGGTTAAAATTCAGATACAATCTACAACATGGATGAACCTCAAAAACATCATGCTAAGTGAAAAAAGTCACATACAAAAGACCACGTACTGTATTAGTCTACTTAATATGAAATGTTCACAAAAGGCAAATCTACAAAGATAGCAAGATTAGTGGTTGCTTGGGGGCTAGGAGTGGGAATGCGGATTGATTTGCAGATAGGCAAAGAGGACCTTTTTGTGGTGATAAAAGTTTTCTTGGGAATTCTCTGGTGGTCCCATGGTTAGAACCCAGTGCTTTCACTGCTGGGGTCTGGGTTCAATCCCTGTACAGGGGTCTAAGATCCCTCATGCTGAGTGGTAAGGCCAAATAAAAAATGTTTAAATAACAAAAATGTTCTAAATTTGGATCATGGTGATGGTTGTACAACTCGGTAAATTTATTGAAAATCATTGAACAGAACATTTGAAATGGGCTAATTTTATGATATGTAGATCATACTTCAATACAACTCTTAAAAAAAAAAAAGGTCCCAACAGCCAATTTGTTGAAGAGGCTCCCAAAGACCAAAGCTGAGAAATGAGCATCAATACAGATGGTAACTATAAACAATGAAAACACATCCAATATCTTTAAATCTATAAATTAATAACAATACTAGGAAACAAAATTAATTGATCACCATTGAAGTATACTAGCTGCAGTCCATGGGGTCACTAAGAGTCGGACATGACTGAGCGACTTCACTTTCATTTTTCACTTGCATGCATTGGAGAAGGAAATGGCAACCCACTCCAGTGTTCTTGCCTGGAGAATCCCAGGGATGGGGGAGCCTGGTGGGCTGCCGTCTATGGGGTCACACAGAGTCGGACACGACTGAAGAGACTTAGCAGCAGCAGCAGCAGCAGCAGCAGCAGCAGTGAACCAACTCATCAATGTGAAAATTGTCAGATATGTAAAAACTGGTCACAAAGTAATGCTTACAGTATGATTACATAAACACTATTCACAGGACTCCCCTGGCGGTCCAAAGGTTAGGACTTCGCCTTCCAATGAAGGGGGTGCGGGTTTGATCCCTGGTCTGGGAGCTTAGATCCCACATACCTCGTAGCCAAAAAACCAAAACATAAAACAGAAGCAATACTGTAATAAATTCAAAAAAACACTATTCACATCTGAGTCATACAGTTATTAAGACAAATATGTTCCTTTACTCACTTTTTTCTCTAGACTTGTGTTTTAATATTTTATTTATTTATTTGGGCACACTGCATCTCAGTTGCAGCACACAGGATCTTCGCTGCAGCAAGCAGATCTTTAGCTGTGGCATGCAACACCCAGCTGCGGCATGAGGGGTGCAGCTCTCCAGCCGGGGACCGAACCTGGGCCCCCTGCATTGGGAGCGCAGAGTCCTAGCCACTGGACCACCAGGGAAGTCCTCTTGTTTTGCTTTTCACTTGCTTAGTTGTTCATGTATGATATCTATCATTGATTCATTCTAAACTCTGCACAGTAAGTATAAACCTCCTCTTAATGCAATTTTAAAAACAAATCAGGTATTTTACTCAGTTTCACTTTCCAGAATTAGGTCTGGAGGAGCCCGAGGCCCCCTGCTCTGCNGCTTAGTTGTTCATGTATGATATCTATCATTGATTCATTCTAAACTCTGCACAGTAAGTATAAACCTCCTCTTAATGCAATTTTAAAAACAAATCAGGTATTTTACTCAGTTTCACTTTCCAGAATTAGGTCTGGAGGAGCCCGAGGCCCCCTGCTCTGCCTGGAACATTCTTGGCTCCCCTCGGCCTCGATTCTCTTGGTCTCTTTCTAGGGATCAAACTCATCTTCTCCCCCATTCTTGGTTATTCCTTCATTTTTGTGAGATACTTTCTCATTTAGCTTCCTGAAAGAGAGTGCTTCGGAGGTAGTATCTGAGACTGCTGTGCTTGGAGAATGCCCATCCACTTGATTGGTTGGCTACAGAACTCCAGGTTGGAAAATTATTTCCCTTAGAATTTTGAAGGCATTGTTTTCCCAGTTTTAAATGTTACAGTTGAGGAATCCAAGTCTATTCTGATCTTTGACCCTTTATATGAAACTTTGTTTTCTCTCTGGAAGCTTCTAGAGTTTTCTCTTCATCACAAGAGTTATACAGTTACACCTAACGAAGTGCGCTGGTGTGGGTCTATTCTGATTCACAGCGCTGGGCACTCAATAGGCACCTTCAATCTGGAATTCATGTCCTCTAGTTCTGGGGAAATTTTTAAACCACTTCATTGATTTCCCATTTTTTCTGTACTATTTTTCTGGAATCCCTATTATTTGGATACTATACATCCTAGATTGGTCCACTTCCTCCATCCAAATACCTTTCTTATGTTTTTCTTGGCTTCCTTCTTTCAGGTTTGAGGCTTTCTTGAAACGTCTAATAGTTGTTGGTTATAGGTTCTTGACTTCCCTGGTGGCTCAGAGGGTAAAGCATCTGTCTACAATGCGGGAGACCCGGGTTCAATCCCTGGGTCAGGAAGATCCCCTGAAGAAGGGAATGGCAATCTATTCCAGTACTATTGCCTGGAGAATCCCATGGACAGAGGAGCCTGGTAGGCTACAGTCCATGGGGTCACAAAGAGTCGGACACAACTGAGCGACTTCACTTTCACTTTCTTTCTTATAGGTTCTTGAAATGGCTTTTTATATGCTTATTACTAAAACATGCCCAAGAAGCTGGAAACTGTCATCTCCTCCCATGCCTTTACTAATCTTCCTAGTGATTCCCTCTCTCATAGCACTTTTTACATTAGATTGGAATTTCTCTGGGGCAGAAAATGTGCCTTATTTTATCAACTCCTAGTACAATGTCTATCACACACAGGAACTCAGTAACTGCTAGATGAACTCAACTACTAAAGAACAGATTTCATTTTCTCACATGTAGAAGCATTACAGATTATTCAACAGTTGAATATAACTCAATTTCCAACCCAAACAGAAAACACTGATTATATGGGGAGAAGAAATCAGTCATCACATTTTGACAGCACTTTACAGTTTAAAAAGGTACTAACATCTCATTTATTAGGTTGGTGCAAAAGTGTGGCTTCAGACTGTGAATTTTACATCATTATAACTAGCTCAAACACATCTTTATTAATCAAAATAGGAACCATTACAATCAACACATTTTTGCCAACAAGAAATANCAGTTTAAAAAGGTACTAACATCTCATTTATTAGGTTGGTGCAAAAGTGTGGCTTCAGACTGTGAATTTTACATCATTATAACTAGCTCAAACACATCTTTATTAATCAAAATAGGAACCATTACAATCAACACATTTTTGCCAACAAGAAATAAGTTTGCTTATTCCTGTAGCATTAAAAATATGTGCTTTGGGATTCAATGAACACTTGGAAAGCATTTTCTGCATCCTGATGATTGTGGAAGCATTTCCCCTGCAAAAAGTTGTCGAGATGCTTGAAGAAGTAGTAGTTGGTCGGCAAGAGGTTGGGTGAATTTGCTTCTTGTTCAGTTGCTAGGTCATGTCCCACTCTTTGCATCCCCATGGACTGCAGAACACCAGGCTTCCCTGTCCTTCACCATCTCTCTGAGCTTGCTCAAACTCATGTCCATCGAGTCGGTGATACCATCCAACCATCTTATCCTCTAGTCTCCCCTTCTCCTCCTGCCTTCAATCTTTCCCAGCATCAGGTTCTTTTCTATTAAGTCGGCTCTTTGGCCACCTTTCTAATAAGGTGGCCAAAGTATTGGAGTTTCAGCTTCAGCATCAGTCCTTCCAGTGAGTATTCAGTGTTGATTTCCTTTAGAATTGACTGGTTTGATCTTCTTGCTGTTCAAGGGACTCTCAAAAGTCTTCTCTAGTACAATTTGAAATTCTTCAACATTCAGCCTTCTTTATGGTTCAACTCTCACATCCATAGATGACTACTGAAGTCAGGCAAATATGGTGGAGGAGGCAAAATTCCATAGCCCAATTTGTTCAACTTTTGAAGCACTGGTTGTGCAATGTATGGTCAGGCACTGTTGTGGAGAACTGGGCCCTTTCTGTCGATCCATGACAGCTGCAGGCATTGCAGTTTTTGGTGCATCTCATCAATTTGCTGAGCATACTTCTCAGATGTAATGGTTTTGCCAGGATTCAAAAAGCTGTAGTGGATCAGACCAGCAGCAGACCACCAACAGTGACCATGTGCGAGTTTGGCTTTGGGAAGTGCTTTGGAACTTCTTGGTCCAAACACTGAGCTGGTCATCACCAGTTGTATAAAATCCACTTTTGGTTGCATGTCACAGTCTGGTTGAGAAATGGTTCATCATTGCATAGAATTCTAAGAGAAGACAACACTTAAAAAATGATGATATTTTTGATTTGTGGTCAGCTATTGAGGCACCTACTTGTTGAGCTTTTTCACCTTTCCAATGTGCTTCAAATGCCAAACAACCATAGAACAGTCATCACTGAATTCTTCAGCAACTTCTCCTATAGTTTTAAGAGAATCAGCTTTGATGATTGCTCTCATGTGGTTCTTGTCAACTTCCAACAGCTAGCCACTGTGCTCCTCACCTTCAAGGCTCTGTCTCCTTTGCAAAGCTTCTTGAACCACCACTGCACTGTACATTCATTACCAGTTTCTGGGGCCAAATGCATTGATAATGTTATGAGTTGTCTCCACTGCTTTAGAACCCATTTTGAATTTGAATAAAAAAGAAATCACTCAAATTTGCCTTTTGTCAAACATTATCTCCATAGTCCAAAATAAATACAAAATAAACAGCAAGCAATGTCAACAAAAACATAAAGTGAGAAATGTGCATTAAAAATGATGAATAACTTAACCATATTTATTAAGAATGCATTCTGATATCAAACAGCAAATTTCAACAACGGAAAAACCACAATTATGTTTCCACCAACCCAATAATATTACAGATACATAAGAAGCTACTTTTCCTTTTTCTTAACTTTATTTTTGGCTATGCTGGATCCTCACGGCCACACAGGTTTTTCTCTACTTGTGGCAAGCAGAGGCTACTCTCTGGTGGTGGTGTGCAGGCTACTCTCTAGTGGTGGTGTGCAGGCTACTCTCTGGTGGTGGTGTGCAGGCTACTTTCTACTTGTGGCAAGCAGAGGCTACTCTCTGGTGGAGGTGTGCAGGCTTCTCATTGCAGTGGCTTCTCTTGTTGAGGTTCAGGGGCTCTAAGGCAGAAGGACTTCAGAAGTTTGGGCATGTGGGTTCAGTAGTTGGGGCTCCCAGGCTCTAGAGCACAGACTCAATAGTTGTGGCACATGCGCTTAGCTGCTCCAAGGCATGTGGGATCTTCCCAGATCAAGGACTGAATCCATGTCTCCTGCATTGGCAGGTGGACACTTAACCACTGAGCCACCAGGTTAGTCCCAGAAGCCACTACCAACCCTTTTATATTACTGTTAGGAACTTCTCCAGTGGCTCAGTGGTAAAAAAAAAAAATCTGCCTGCAATGCAGGAGCTGTAGGAGACTTGGGTTTGATTCTTGGGTCAAGAAGATCCTCGAGAGGAGGAAACAGCAACCCACTGCAGTATTCTTGCCTGGGAAATACCATGGACAGAGGAGCCTGGCAGGCTGCAGTCCATGGGGTTGCAAAGAACTGGACACGACTTAGCAACTGAGCACATATTACTGTTAACTCATTAAAAAAAAAAAAAGACTCAAAGTCAATATATTCAAAATATTTGACCACATACCTGAAAACTAACCATATCCCAAAATCCATCCAGATCTGCACAGGTAGTCTCCTTTTCACCTCGTTTATATTCACAATTGTCCACCAGTCCTTCAAACTGTTTAAACCTTTCTTTCATAAGGAGTCTTGTTTGACCAACTGCTGTGCGAATAAGATCTTTAGCTAGAGGAAATACAAGGTTTTTAAAAGTTAAAGGACAAAACAAGATCTTTATTGCAATCCAAACAGCTGATAAGGTGACCTCATTTTAAACATCCTAGAGTTATAGAATCAGATTCTTACTTTATAGCAAAACAAAAAATATCTACTACAAAACTTTGTCATACAAATATAGAGCATTTACTATCTGTTTCAATTCCTGCTAAAAATTAGCAATATATATTCTCATACTCAACAGCTACACAGCAAAGCATTCTATCTCTCCTTGTATTGTCTAAGAACTCAACCTTAAACAACTTACTGTACATCAATATCTAAGGACTTTGAGCTGGCAGCACACAAATGACTTTTTCCTAAACAGCTTTCCTGAATAGGCAAGATTATGGAATTTTTCACAAAATTTGATCCATATTGATTTGAGTAATCTTCATTCAGAAAACATTTTTGTATAATTAAGCAATATTAGACATAGTTGTCATTCATGAAATCACAGTAAAAAAAATTTAATAATAAAATTGGCAAATGTCTAACTCTCAGGAATGATAGTCAATATTCTAACTACTTACATCTTTTAAGTTAGGTACCATTTTAGCACAGAGATAATTAGTGAACATATATGTCATATGGAAAATTCTTGCTATTTTGAATAACAATGAAACTATAAAGTTGGACAACACTAGATTTTTATGTTTCAGGTAAATGCAACCATATTAAAATAAACAAAGCTAAGACATTAAAGAAATATAAGTGATCCCTCACCATCATCTGGAATGTCCAAGTCAAGTTTCCTGTCCCACTCAAGGCAGCGTGAAGTTAACTTCTCAGTTTCTGACCGGAGAATATTTCTACAATGAAGACGTACATTAGCACTATAACACTTACACAACATTGATTTCCCAGAGCTGATGCTTAGTTGTTTATGAACTGCGATACATTAAAATCCATGAATATGTATTGATATTCCATGTCCATCCTTATACACCTAAAACTTAAGTAGATGGTTAATGCTAAGAGCCCATTTTTCAAGCTAATATTTCCAGTTATTTCTGTTCTTATTTTTCAAACGCCGAGCAGAAAGAATCAGACATTCCTTAGTTCTGCTCTTAGTTATTTTCCATGGAACTATGACCAACCCAATTGCCAAGAGTGAGTAAGACGAAGCTAAAAACTGTAAGTCTCAAATTACAGTGATGAGGGCTTTCAGATTTTACTTGGCTTTGCTTATCCAATGACAGTGGCATTTTCAAGTGGGGTCAATTTTTCCTACCAGGTAGCATTTGGCACTCTCTAGAATCATTTTTGATTATCATGAAATAGAGGAGTGCTGCTGGCCAGGGATGCTACAAAACAACCTATAATGCAGAAGACCCCACAATAGGAATTAGCAGCCTAAAATGTCAATAGCGCCAAGTTTAAGAAACCCTGGCTTAAGGTAAATTTAGTATGTTTCTTTACAAAAACATCTGAGCAGGAAAGCTGAGGATAGTTTTTCTTAGAAGACAAATTTAGCTGTTTAAATCAATAGCAACAGAGAATAGCTTAATAAATGAGAAAGGAGACCTGACTTAGATCTGACATTATTTAATTGGGTAAATTGTTTATCATCTCAATGTCACAGCTGAACATTATAGTAGACTAGTTAACCTCTAAAAGACCTTATAATACCAAAACATTATACATATAAAAAGATACTCATTCATGAGAGGAAGAATGACTATTAAAACAAGAGTAAAGGGAATTGCCTGGCATCTCAGTGCTCAAGACTCTGATGATTTGATCCCTGGTCAGGGAACTAAGAGCTCACGCCAAAAAAAGGAAAAATAAATAAAAAATACATAAAACTAAAGTAAGATAATATTTTTACTTATTTGATTGGTAAAGTTCAAAAACTGTTAATATTGTACTGGAAATGGTATGGGAATTTTCTTGCTATATTCATTCAAAAATTGTAGGATATAATAATTTTCTGTATGATGTGGAATATAAAGGCCTTTCTCAAAATGCATGCCTCTGATATGTTTCCAAGGCATTTAGGTGACATGTTGAAGTTCCCCAAACAGGAACTTAATTTTCAATTCAGAGTTAGAGAAACATAATCCTATCTCATGAGTTGATGGGCCACCGAGCCTCCTATTCTTTTTTTTTTTTTAATAAACTTTAATTTGGTTCTTTGGGGGGTGGGGAGGTATGAGAAAATAGGAACTCCCATACCATGCTGGAGGGGATGCAAACTGAGGTCCTCATATATTTGCACATGAGAGAACTGAAATGTATACAAGGTTGTTCTTTGCAGCCTTGATTATAATAGCATAGATTGAACCCAATGCAAATAATCAGCAACAGGGACTTATTCAGTAAATTATGGTATATCCATACTATTGGATACTATGCGGCCTTTAGGAAACACACACTCAAAATAACATGAGAAAGCTCTTTAAGTACTAAAATGGAATGTCTGTTACAGTTAACATTATACGAAACAAAACAGCATGCTATTGTTTATATTAAAAAAAAGAAAAAATATGTTTGTTATTCTACATATGCATTATCTAACTCTGGAAGTGTCACAAGAAATGAATAACACTTGCCTCTGTGGAAGGTTCGAACTATCCCCTCTGTGAGACAGATTTGGGAAAAAGACTTCTCACTTGTACCTTTTACTACCTTTTGAATTGGGAACTAGTTATTGAAAAAAAAATTATAATAGATAAATGAAAATCACCAGAATTCAGTTTCCTCCAATTCATCTATTACATTCAGGCTAAAAATAGTTAATCTTGGTTTTAATTGTCTACACATGAATACAAAATTCTTACACTAGGAACAAATGGACAAACCTGAAATATGGCACATCATGTTGTGGCTGAGATAACTGATCTTCATTTACTTCAAGTGATGGGACTTCTTTTACTGAAAGGCCATTTGAATTTTCATTAGTAGTTCCATTTTTATTTGAGACATGTTCTATAGATTAAAGGAAACATTACATATAAATTTCAAAGCAGTCACTCACAAAATGATGTCCCCCACAAGACAAATCTGTTTAAATCTTTCAGTTTTTTCAATATGAATTTTCAAATTTTATCTCTGACTTAAAGATTCCATTCACCACATATCTCTAAAGTGCCTCCCAATATTCATCTCTTCAAAGTTACATTTATTTCTCAGTCCATACTCATTCCAACTCTCTCTCTCTCCAGCTATTTTTCCGCATGTCTTCACATCTTTCCTGACCCTGAGATCACATTCCTGGGCTATATGTTGTAAAGGGCCTAATAAACCTGATAAATCATAATTCAGAAAAGCAAGTAAAAGATTAAATAAAATTCAATACCTTTATTCCAAACTGTTAAAGAACCCAAAGGACACTGTGATTTACTTGAATCTTGAGGTACTGTTTTGGCAGAGAAAGTTTTACATTTTTGTGCCAGGATTTCTTTTGTTGCTTCAGTCTTATCACTAAAAACAATAGTAAAAATATACCTCTTAAAACACAAGCCTCATATGAAGGATTTCAAAATGATGTTGCTTTTTAAAAACCTGGGATTAAATAGAAATATGTTTCTAATTTTTAAAAATGTGTCTTTTCTGGACACATTTAAACACCTATAGTGGGAATGTCTGTCTTTACTAATTACAAGATCCAAAGATTACAAAGATCTCTTCATGGAACATAAACACTCTATAGTCTCGCATGCTGCTGAGCAGTTTCTAGTAAATTTGCTACCAGCCAGTCTTTGCAAAACAACCATGCTGTCTATTAAAGATTCCAACTGATTTTCCCTCACTTTGCAAGTTAATTATTTTTGTCTTTAGAAGTAATTTTTCTAAAGTAACACTCAGCAAAAAGACAGAAAACCCCACCATTTCTGAGCTACAGTATTAGTTTCTTTCTTCTAAAAATTTATTTCTGTCTTTATAAAAAGATCACCTATTAAAAGAGAAAAAAACCCACAAAGAATACCATGAAAATACAGATAAAAACCATATATAGGAAATAGTAAAACTGTGTAGTACATTACTGTACCCTTCTGAAGAATTTTTTTTTAATACCAAATTTTCATGATTTATAATTAACATAATTTACTCACTAAACATTAACCTTTAAAAAGCACAGGACAAATCTAAGAAAGGTGATTATTAACCATCTTAGCAAAGAATTCATTATTAACTTTAAATTCTTACACTTCTGTGTTTAACGGGGTCCAGGTATAACTGGGTGTCAAGAAAGCATTGGCACTTCTGGGAGTCATAGGTGTTACTTGATAGGTCTTCAGACCATCTAGTGGCTGAAATATAAAATCTTTAGGTGCAAAGGAATTCTTCCCTTTCATTTTTGCACTGTTTGTCTTAGATACATTTTCCATTTTTGATAAGACTCCATCTAGATTCATTCCATTTGTTGCACTGGTTTGTGAATCCAAAGTATTTCCTTCATTATCAGCTTTAAAAGAAATGACCTGGATGGAAGGAAACAGAAGAGTGAGAATTTCTCTCCTGGGGTATAGTCACGCCAAGTTTTGCAGGTCTGAAAATATTAGAGTTGAGATATGTGTCCCATGAATATAATTTAAGAAAGAAAAATAAATACAGTTAAATGTAAATATGAAATCAGTAGACCAGCTAACTAAACCATTGTTATGATCCAGAGAGAGAGAACCAATCCTCATTAAAAAGACTAAATAATAGGTTCTAGGTATTACAGCCAATTAAAATACATGAAAATTAAGGTGGAAGACTTACCCAACTAACAAATACCCATCTTTTTATTTAAATTATGTGGATAATTACAATGATTTGAGAATCAGAAATCCAGTGTTTAATGGATGACTATTATTGTCAAGTAACAAATCCTCTTTTACAATAACCTTGATTATAAATAAACTTACTGACTGGCCAATGAGAAAAATATTTTTCAATGTGACACAGTGAGATTAACCAAATATAATGTGAAGCTTATTATTTTCTTTGTCAATTTAATTATTTGGTTTTTGTAAAAAAAACAAAAACCTGATGCTAGTTTTAGGCATGAAACATAATGATTTGATATTTGTATGTACTGCAAAGTGATCTAGACAATGTCTATCAACATCTGTCACCACACAGTTATGATTTCTTTTCTTATGTTGAGAATCTTATGACCTATATCCTCTTAGCCACTTTCAAATATACAACACAGTATTATTAACCATAGTTACCATGTTGTTTATTATATCCCCAGACCATACTTTGTAACTGGAAGTTTGTAACTTATGACAACCTTTACACGTTTCACCAACCCATACAAGCAAAATTTTTAGAGGATTTTATTCTGATTTTTAATTTTTAGTTAAAAATCTAGCCACATTTTTTAATTTTTAAATTTTTACCTGGAGTATAATTACTTTGTAATGTTGTATCAGTTTCTGCTGTACAACATAGCCACATTTCTTATACTTCGGTATAACTTTCTTTTTTAAGGTTAAGGAATTATAGCATTGATTATAAACCAAGGCATTGGGGCCTCAAAATGGTGACTCTTTTCTGAAGACCCTATAAGGTACTATGTTAGACACTGTCAGAAACATTAGAGTACTTAGTTCTTAAAACTACTCTTATGTTGGAGATGGGAAAACAAATTCATAACTTGCCCAAGGTTATATAGCTAATAGGACAATATTCAGACTCAGGCCTAACTGAATCCAGAGTCAATACATTTCACCCTACTCCATCCTCTCTCAGCTTGTTCCCACATGAAGGTTTCTGTCAGCTGCGTTTCTATCACTTTTCTCTATTTCCTGTTAACCAAATTATGCTTTCTCTAACTATAAAACTCCGAGGATAAGACATCTGAAAAACAACAAGTAAAGCCTCCTGATGCTTCTTTACGGTTCAAGAGGTTTTAAGACACATGGTGAGTCAACTTCTTGAAGCAGTTCTATATGCTTAATTTCCATTTTATGAAAGTAGCAATGAGATTTTCAAAGTATCTAGAGATAAACAGATGTTTATACTCTACCTTGTCAGATTTTGTTCCTATCTTTTTGGCAGGTTTTCCTTGATTTGGTGCCTTTTTGTCTGCTTCATTATCTAAAATAAAAGTGAAATAAAACACCCATTTTGACTAGACAAAAAAATGCTGCATTAAAAGTACAAGTTAAAAAAATACTAGGTAAAGGAAAAAAAGGCTTAATAGAAATGTACAGCTTAAAGAACATTATGATTAAAAATCATATTAGAAAACAGGATAGAAACAGATGAAATTTCCTGTTTCAAGTATAGTCCATCTGTTTTCAAAACCAAACAAAACAAAAAGTGTTAAGGTATTTTACCTTTTGCCTCTAAAAATAAAATACATATTTATTATAGAAAATTAGAAAAAAGTGTAAAAAGCACAAAACCAAAAATTTTTCTAAAGTTTACATTCAGTTCAGTTGCTCAGTTGTGTCCGACTCTTCGTGACCCCATGAATCGCAGCACGCCAGGCCTCCCTGTCATCACCATCTCCCGGAGTTCACTCAGACTCATCAGAAATAGATGTTTTTCTGGAACTCTCTTGCTTTTTCCATGATCCAGCGGATGTTGGCAATTTGACACTTAAGAATATGTTTTTCCAAAGTTCACATACATATTTCATTATAGAATTTCGATCATACTGTTCAGGGTTTTACCTGTTTCTCTTTGCCCACTTAATATCATTAACCATATCATTAAGTGTTTTTTCATACCTTGTTCTTACATGATTACACTTCAATCCACCAAATGGATGGACTATTATTGGGGCTATTAATTTTTTACTTTGAAATCACTGCTTACACCAATTCAGCATTTCAACATTTGAGCACCTACTGTATGCTAACATGATATCAGGGCACAAAACCTGCTTTCAAGAGTTAGAATCTCCCACTTCCTCCTGTCCTACTCAAAGAAGTATAAGGATCTTAAAAACTGAACACAAAAACCCTCAAGGATCAAAACATAATCCTAGTTCAGTCACTGATCAAGAAATTGTTCTTACCATTAATAGCCCTTGTCTCTGGCTTTCTTGCTGCTGTAGACGGGATTTCTTTGACAATCTGCTTTGCTGCTTGAGTAGATGATCGAGTCAGTCTCACTGGCAGCATCACAGGTTGTACAGCTGCGGGGGAAAAAAAAACCGAATGCTTTTGGTGGTTTTAAATTATTGTGGCAATATCAGAACTTAACAAAAATTGCTAATACTTCTACCTTTTTTCTCTTTGTCCAACACTTTCTTCTCAGAAGTCTGTCTTTGACCAGGTCGGATTGCTCGAACATCAAACCCATTATCACTCTATTTAAAAGATAAGGTGTTAATTAGGTGATTTAATTGCATAATGAACCAAACCACCACATTTTTAAGGTGTAAACTGACATCTCATTTGAAATCTGATACTGTAAAGGAACCAGCAAAAAATCCACTACCCTAAATGAGATGAAGAAACAAGTTTTCCATTACATAAATTTCCTAACAAACTTTTTCAGAATCAGAATTTAGAAAAACTATTAAAAAAATAACTGACTGTAATCTTCTGAGACTCCTTAAACGCAACAGGTATCTTTTTATCTAGAAAATTCCTCCCCTGAAAGAAAGCTCTTCCCCAAAACTCACTCTTCTACTTCCTGAAAGACTGCATTTAAACTGCTACCAACTCAGTGAGGCATGATCAAAATTATACCCTACACCTACTTCAAATGAGATGAAGAAACAAAGTTTTCCATCTCCATCTCTGTTCTTTCATTTCATCTCCCCCATAATACTTTTGACCATCTGACACACTACATGGTTCTTTTTTTTTTTTTAAACGCTATCTTTTATGTAAAGTCCTTGAAAACAGGAAATTTTGTTTGTTTTATTCACTATTATATCCTAGAGCCTAGAGGAACGTGACAGTCACTCAAATTCAGTAACTACCTGAAACATCTTCCTCACCTGACAAAGAAGCACACTATTTTTCTCCCTGCCCGCTTGACTTTAGTAATCCTCCTAGCAACTTTATCCAAAACAATGTTTTGAAGACCCATAAATTTATAAAACTCACCCTATGTGCTTTATATTTCTATCTGCGCTTCATGGTGACATGGGATACATAATAAAAGCCCAGTAAATAAACAAAAAAGAATGTGTCAGAGTTTAGTATAGATCTCATAAAGGATGTCTCTGCAAAGTATTTTAAGTGACTGCTTCCTTGGCATGTAGCCAAATCTGCTCTGTCACCATACAGTAGCATCTATTTTGGTATTATTAACTCTGGTAAAATAATCACTATTGCTTACAGCTGATATTAAATTAAAAATAAATTTACTTACTCAGAAAAAAAAGTACAATTTGTCATTTTAGTAACAGTGACCTACTAAACTACCAACTATACCTTAGTCAGCTCCATTTGGTTTCTGGCCTTTGACCTTGTAATCCGTACAGAAGATGGAACATCCTTAAAACAGTCAAAAGAAGATAAAGTTTAAAAAATAAATTAAATAAACTGCAAATTTTATTTCCATAAAGCTCCCATTTTATATATTTATTTTTGAGTGGCTGCATAGCATGCCATGTGGGATCTTAGTTCCCTGAACAGGGGTCAGACCCTCACCTCCTGAAATGGAAGCTCAGAGTCTTGATCCCTGGACTCCCAGGGAAGTCCAAAGTCCTCATTTTAAAGCTATAAATAAAAAATATCTATATTTTAAATTCATATTTTTATATTAGTCATTTACAGCTAAAAGATACTTGCTGACTTACTGTTTTCTTTTTTTACCTTTTGTGGGTTTTTGGCCATGCTGCACAGCTTGCAGGAACTCAGCTCCCTGAAAAGGGACTGTATCCCAGCCCCAGTAGTGAAAGCACCGAGCTCTAACCACTGGACTGCCAGGGAACTCCCTAAATTACTGGTTTGTGTTTTTCTTTTTTTTTGGTTCTGGTTTGATTTAAAATATGTTTAATTTAATAGCTTCAAAACTTACTCATATTTTTCAATGAAGAAAGAGAAGAAATTTCAAAGCATATTTTCCAAGTTATTAGGATCCTAACTAATATGATTAGCTGGATATATTTGGAATGGGGTAGATGAACAAACTGGGAAGATTCCCTGGAGTAGGAAATGGCAACCTGCTCCAGTGTTCTTGTCTGGAAAATTCCATGGACAGAGTAGCCGGGAGGACGACAATCCATGGGGTCACAAAGAGTCACACACAGCTGAGCGACTGAGCACACAGATGAACGAACTTGAGTATTAGGATCTTTTTTTTTTCTGTTTATGAAAAGATACTGTACAGCTTACTTCCCTAGCTTTGACAATTTGCCTTCAAATCTCATGATTACACAGCTGTTCACTGTCAGTAAGAAAATGGAGACCTGATCCAAAAATGTGGGAAAAATTGAGAAGACTGATTAAAAAATTATAAGGTATTTATCAACTCTATAAAATTTCTTAAGAAGCATAATCAGACTTCTCTAGATGAGAAGTCATTTTCCTTCTCCAAATCTCAATGAAAACCTAGTGCTAAAGAAATTAGGCTTTTCTTAACAGTACTTAAAAGGATTAAAATTCAGCAATGGCTATTGCCTAAATAAAAATGAAAAACAATTATTGACTCCTCGCTGAATCATACTATTTAACACAATGATGGGTCTCTTGTTCCTCTTACACATATTTCTTATCATATTTTAAAAGTTGTTTATGGTATAGACCAATGAATGGCATCCTATATATTCTTGAAAAGACAGCTTAAATCTAATCCCTTCTAAGATGTCTTTGATGTTTCTCCAATGCAAACAGTCTCTCCTTCCTCTAATACATAGAACATATTTATCTATATCTTTCCACTTGAACTATATTCTATTAATTTTAGTCTCTTCTACATTATCCTAAGATCATACAGAGTAAATAATCAAAGATCTGTCAAATGAATTATTGAGATTCATGAGGCCTAAAAAAGAAGCAGTATCTTGGGGCTTTATATTATTCAATTCTTACTTAAATTAGGAATGAGTATATAGTCAGTGAGTTCATTTATATGTATCTTTAAATTACAAACCACCAATGACTGCCTAATCTACAGTCCAACTGATCTGTTCAAATTTCATCTTTTTTTTTTAGATTTTAAATTTACTTTTTAATGGGAGGAAATTGATTTAAAATGTTGTTGGTTTCTGCCATACAACAATCCTAATTATATATACACACATAGATATATCTCTTCTCCCTCGTGAGCCTCCCTTCTCTGCCCCCATGCCACTCCCTCTAGGTCGTCACAGCGCCTGGCTGGGCTCCCTGGATTACACAGCAACTCCCCACCAGCTATCTGTTTCGCACGTGACAGTGTATATATGCCAATGCTACTTTCTCAGTTCATCCCACCCTCTTCTTCCCCTGCTGTGTCCACAAGTCTGTCCTCTACATCTGTGTCTCCAATCCTTCCCAGTAAACAGGTTCATCAGTACCATTTTTCTAGATTCCATAGAAATGCATTAATATATTTGTTTTCTCTTTCTGACTTCATTCTGTGTAACAGGCTCTTGTTACCTCACTACCACTGACTCAAATCCATCCCTTTTTATGGCTGAGTAATACTTCACTGTATATAACTGTACCACATTTTCTTTATCCATTCATCTGTCAATGGACATCTAAGTTGCTTTGTGGCTATTGTAAATAGGGCTGCAATGAACGCTGGGGTATATGTCAAACTTCATCCTTGACTTACTCATTATTCTCTTTACTTCACCCCTCCCCTTAGCATTTATTCTCTTGCCATTTGATCAGTCCTTTTCAACATATCGCTGCCCACTTGAAGCTGTTCTCTAGACCTTACTCAGATAATTGTACATATTCTTACTGGAGTGGTTTCATTTAGTCCTACAGCTTAAACTCCTAATATTACATTCTAAATCCACATCTTAGCATGAATCTCTAGCCTGATTTCCAAACAGGATTTTTTTAAAAGGTTATTAATATTCACCCACTTACGCTTATTCCCTTTCTTGCCTTCCTCATCTCTTTTGGCAGTAGTGAAGTTTGTAATGTTATTTTTTCCCATACATTCTTTCTTTAAATTTTATTTTTAATCAGAAGGTAACTGCTTTACTTTGTTGTGTTGGTTTCTGCCATACAACATGAATCAGCTATATGTATATGCATATCCCCTTCCTCTTAAGCCTCCCTCCCACCCCACGTTCCCGTCCAGCCTGTCGTTTATCACAAAGCACCAGGATGAGCTCCCTGTGTTACACAGCAACCTCCTACTAGCTATCTACTTTATACATGGTAATGTATATATTTCAATGCTCCTCTCTCAATTCATCCCCCCCCTTTTCCTCCCCTGCTGTGTCTACAGTCTGTTCTCTGCACCTGCATCTCTATTCCTGCCCTGAAAATAGGTTCATCTGTATCATTTTTCTAGCAATCCCCCTAATGGGCATATACCCTGAGAAAACTATAATTTAGAAAGACACATGTACCCCAGTATTCACTGAAGCACTTAATTACAACACCAGGACATGAAAGCAACCTAGATGTCCATCGACAGATGAATGGATTAAGAAGTTATGGTACCTATATACAATGAAATATTACTCAGTCATAAAATAAACATGAATTTGAATTAGTTGAACTGAGGTGGACAAATCTAGAGCCTTTTATAAAACTTGTATTATTGCTTAAACTATTATCTTCAGAACAATCATCTTTAACTCTTCAACTTCCTTTATCGCTCACTACGTACTTGAGGTCACCAGTCCTGTCAAATTTATCTCTTAAGATGTCTTATATGACACCTGTTAGAAAGGCCATTATCAAAAAGACAAGAAATAATAAGCATTGGTGAGGATATGAAGAAAAGGGAGCCCTCCTACACTGTTGCTGCTAATGTAAATCGGTGTAGCCTCTATGGAAAAAGTATGGAAGACCCTCAAAAAATTAAAACTAGAACTACCATATGATCTAGCATTTCCAATTCTGGGTACTTATCCAAAGGAAATGAAAACACTGACTCAAAAAGATACATGTACCCCCATGTACACTGCAGCATTATTTATAATAGCCAAGTGTCCATCAATGGATGAGTGAACAAAGAAACTAATAGTCCATTTGTGTGTTTTTAATATTATTCAGCCATGAAAAAAGAAGGAAATGTTGCCTTTTGTGACAACATGAATGGACACTGAGGGCATTATGCTAAGTGAAATAAGTCGGACAAAGACAAACACCATATGATTTTACTTATATTTGGAAGTTCAAACAAATAATAATAAAAATCCCAACCTCCTAAAGAACAGACTGGTGGGGGGCTTCCCTGAGGGCCTGAGTGGCTAAGACTCTGTGTCCCCAGTGCAGGGGTCCCAGGCGCGACCCCTGGTCAGGGAACTAGATCTGGCATGCCACCGGTAAGAGCTGGAATGCCACAACTAAAGATCCCACATGCCACAGCAAAGATCAACAACCCTGCATGTGCCATAACTAGAGACCCAGTGCAGCCAAATAAATTAATTAAACTAAACTAAAAAAAAAAAAAAAAAAAAAAGAACAGACTGGTGGTTGCCAGAGGTGCAGGTTGGGCAAAAAGGGTGAATATAGTCCAAAAATACAAATTTCCAGTTTTAAAAATAAGTCAGTCCTGGGAATATAGTATTCAGCATGGTGACTACAGTTAATAATACTATACTGTATGTTTGAGCATTGTAGAGTAGACCTTAAATGTTCTCATCACGAGAAAAAAATTTTTGTAACTATGTGTGGTGATAGATGTTAACTAATTACGGTGGTCATCTTATAACGTATACAAAAAATGACTCATTATGTTGCACACCTGATGTCAATTATATCTCAAGAAGAAAGATGTCTTAAACCCGTTTCTTGTTTTTAAACCAATGGCCCAGTCCACTTATCTCATTTCAGTTAATCTATGTATAGAGAGTAGTCATAATATATGATTCACAACTGGTCTTCCCATCTATAAAAGCTTGCCTTTCTAGACTATAATCCTCAAAGCAAGGTAATCTTCCTGAATATTAGTTTGATAATGGTATAATCTCATTTATAAGCCTCCCTTAACTCTGCATATCCTATAAGGTAAATACCAATTCTCTGGCACAGCATTACTGTTTAGCCTGACTCTACCAGGTTTTTTCCAATCTCTCCCCTGGTTTTATCCAATCTCAACCTACCAGCAGTTACATCAAGAGATTCTGTTTTCATCTTAAGAGTTACTATGAAGTCATTCCCACCCCTATCAACTAGGGGACTCAGGGAAATGATTATTTTAGTCATCTAATCTCTTAAAGAAAATACCAGTTAAGAGCAACTATTTCTCTGTATCCAGTTAGGCCACTAACCTTTTTTGGCTCAGCTTTCATAGCACTCTGGTTTGAGAGAAGAAAACAAGGCGTATCAGGTCTATAAAGACCCACTTTAAATATTCCTCGTTTAGTCTTCTCTCTCTGCTCTTTCAGTTTTTGAAGTTGTTTTTCTTCTTTGTATTTTTGGAGCATCTGTTTTCGTTGATCAAAGACAACAGTTTTTGTTGACTCTAAGTAGGAAAAAAGAAAAAACAGTATATAAAATATTTCAGATAGAAAGTTAGGCAAATATCTTAACTTGTAACTTCAACTGTTGCTAAGAAGTGCTTTTAGTAACTTCTTGTTAATTCCTTAGTCCTTCAATTTATTTCCACCTCTGTTTTAAAATTCCTATTTCTTTTGACTTCACTTGTTCAAATATCTAATTGCTTGCTATGTACTAGGGATGTACTACTTCCCTTTTAAATTAGTTAACTTCTAAGACAGCCAGACTCCAAGCTAACGTTCAGGGATTCTCACCTCCTGGCAGCCATGTCTTGTGTCATCCCCTGCCGTCTGAACAGGGCTGACCTGTGTGACCAAGAAAGTGCTGTGGAAACTATGGAGAACAACTCCATGACTATGTAGGTTAGATCCTGGGTGGGGAAGATCCCCTGGAGGAGGGCATGGCAACACACTCCAGCACTCTTGCCTGGAGAATCCCCATGGACAGAGGAGTCTCGAGGGCTACAGACCACAGGGTCACAAACAGAAGCAACTGAAGCAACTTAGCACATACAACTTAGCATACACTCTTAGATCACTTGTTCTGGGGGGATGCCAGTGGCCACGTGGAACCGTAAGGAGATTCAGGAAGCCCCATAGAGATGTCCACGTGACAAAGAACTAAGGCCTCCTGCCAAAAGCCAGCATCAACTTGCTGGTCACGTGAATGAGTCACTTTAGAAGTGAATCCTTCACAATAATCAAACAGTATGGTAGAAGCAGATTTCCAGTCTCAGTCAAGCTCTCAGATGCATCCTGGATGACATCCTGACTGCAGTCTCCAGAACCATCCAGCCAAGCTGCACTCAAATTCCTGACCCACAAAAACTGTGTAAATTGATAAACATTTATTGCTTTAAGCCACTGAATTTTTGGGTAACTAATACTATTTCTTTCTTTTGATATTTGGGCTCCCTGTCAGTTTCTTTAGCGCAATTTTTCTACAAAAATCTTTAAACTATGAAGCATTTTACAATATAATGCTTGTTTAATATAATAATGTTTGTTGAAATATTTTTATATGAAAAATTTAAGTGGCTACCATGTGTGAGACATTTTTAGGTAGGAAGAATAAGTAAGAAAATGTCTGCCCTTGAGGGGCTCAAGTGAACACAGTTTCAGTTTAGCATGAATTAAAAAGGAGAATGCACATAATAAAGAATCAGTACAACAGCTATCTGGAGAGATCAGGGAATGCTTCCTTCAGACAGCACACCTAAAAAGGGTTCAGAGAATAAGTAAGTGTTTGTCCCCTGGGTAAGGATTAAAAATAATCCATACACAACTGCATAACTGAGTAAATTTACTACAAAAAGGTATATACTTAAAATGAGGGAAATTTATAGTATATAAATTGGACCTTGATAAAGTTGTTAAATAAAAGAAAACCCCAGGCAGAGTACAGAATATGCAAAAGCACAGATGATCAAGTGGTCAGTCACCAACAAACCCCTTTATCTTCGACTTCTCTGAAGGTTCCCCTCAGCTCTTGATTGAACTGAAACCTGGTTCTCCCCTGAAGCCACTGCTTCCCTTGATGTCCTCTCAAGAGGCTGACTGTTTTTTCTCTCACACTAGAGTTACCACTGCACCTAAAGAGGAGAGATGACCTCATTGTTGGTTCCTGATTATTTCTTCTTCTTCATTTAAAGATCCCAGCTTTACATTTCGTGTCATCAGATCTAACTACCCAGTATCTCAATGTTTCCACGTTTGTTTCTCCTTCCTTGATGGCTTTAGCTCGTGGCTCACTGTCATTGTCTCCATCCCTGTTCTTGTACAAATCTTGATGACTCATCAGTACCCTAGCTTCTCAATTCTTAGGTGTTCTTTCTTCCAGTGATCTTTCTCCCACTGTATCTCAGGTACGCATTCCCATGATCACACCCATACTCGTACCTTTCTCGTGTCATGGCACACATAAAATAACATTAACAGACCACACTGCTTGTGGTCAAATGCAACTACCCAGCCAAAGAGAGAGAGGTCTGATCAACCCAGGCCCTGCCAGAAACTTCAAGGGCTCAGAGGACCAATTTCCTGTATTCATTCATGAGATAACCAGGCACTTGAGACCTCATTATTACCAATAAATACTGTATGTCCTTCATCAGCCCAATTAAGAAATCCACTCTCTGATTACCATATCTTATCTTTCCAACAATTCTTTGGCTCCACCAGGACGTACCGACACGCTCCTGATGTACGATCATATTTTCACTCTTTCACCTCCCTCACATCAAGTGTTTTCATATCCAATTTAGAGTCCATGATTTATCATCATAATCACTACTTCAACTTTTTGGCCCCTCTCTCACTCTGGCAAAATTTCAATTCCAATTAAAGGCCTCTCTGTGTCTACTTCCCACCTGCAATGCGCAAATGAATATGGCTGGAACAGCACACAAATGCATGCTACTTTTTTCCTTTCTACAGTCAACTCTCCATATTCCTGGGTTCCACAGCCACAGATTCATCCAACTGCATATGGAAAATATTCACGAAAAAAAATTCCAGGGGATTTCCTAGCACTCTAGTGGTTAAGAATCTGTCCTACAATGCAGGGGATGCAAGTTTGAACCTTGGTCAGGGAACTAGATCCCCTATGCCACATCTAAGATCCCATATGCCATATCTAACATCCCATAGGCCACAAGGAAGACTGAAGACTGAGTGCCGCAAGTAAGACTCGGCACTGCCAAACAAATAAATATTTAAAAACCCAAAATACCATGTGTAAGTTGGCAACACCTGAATTTATATATCGAGCTCAGACTTCTCCTCTGAACTCATCTTGGAAATCCAACTACCTTTTCAAAATCTCCTCTTTTACATCTAATAACCATCTTCAGTTTAACACATGCAGAACTGAACTCTCAATCTTACCACTCCCCCAGTCCTTTACAATTTAGTAAATGGCCACTTCATATTTTTAGGTGCTCAGGCCAAAAATTTTGGAATCATCTTGATTCCTCTTTCTTACTCATCTATATTTATTTATTTAACTTTTTGGCCACTCAGCATGTGGGATCTTAGTTCTCTTACCAGGGATCGAACCCTCACCCCCTGCAGTGGAAGAGTGGAGTTTGAACCACTGAATCTCCGGGGAAGTTCCCCTGACTTCTTTCTTTATCAACCCCTACATTGAATCCATTAAGAAATCATATTGGTTCAACCCTCAAAATACGTCCAGAACTCAACCAACTATTTTTGCTGCTACCACTCTGGCTTCCCTGGTGGCTCAGATGGTAAAGAATCTGCCTGCAATGCAGGAGACCCAGGTTCAATCCCTGGGNATATTGGTTCAACCCTCAAAATACGTCCAGAACTCAACCAACTATTTTTGCTGCTACCACTCTGGCTTCCCTGGTGGCTCAGATGGTAAAGAATCTGCCTGCAATGCAGGAGACCCAGGTTCAATCCCTGGGTCAGGAAGATACCTGGCGAAGGAAATGGCAACCCACTTCAGTATTCTTACCTGGAGAATTCCAAGGACAGAGGAGCCTAGTGGGCTATAGTCCATGGGGTCGCCAAGAGTTGGACATGACTGAGCAACTAACACTTTCACACTTTCACCACTGTGGTCAACCATGTACTAAATTACTGCAACAGTCTTCAAGCTGGTCTCTCTGTGGCTATGCTTGCCACCCCACAATCTATTCTCAACACAGTAGCCAAAGAGATGCCTTTAAATCATAAATCAGAGAAACACTCATTAATCCATTAAACAGTTCATATTTCAGAGTAAAAACCAATGTCCTTATAATGATAAGGCCCTTAGGGCTCTATGGGAACTTGCTTGCTTTCTCCAGCCATGCTTCCCTATTCACTTTCTCTGGAACACACCTGGCCCACTCCTACTTTAAACACTCATTAATCCATTAAACAGTTCATATTTCAGAGTAAAAACCAATGTCCTTATAATGATAAGGCCCTTAGGGCTCTATGGGAACTTGCTTGCTTTCTCCAGCCATGCTTCCCTATTCACTTTCTCTGGAACACACCTGGCCCACTCCTACTTCTGCTGCTGCTAAGTCGCTTCAGCCGTGTCCGACTCTGTGCGACCCCATAGATGGCAGCCCACCAGGCTCCCCTGTCCCTGGGATTCTCCAGGCAAGAACACTGGAGTGGGTTGCCATTTCCTTCTCCAATGCATGAAAGTGAAGTCGCTCAGTCATGTCCAACTCTTCAAGACCCCATGAACTGCAGCCCACCAGGCTCCTCCGTCCATGGGATTCTCCAGGCAAGAGGACTGGAGTGTTGCCACTGCCTTCTCCGACTCCCACCTCTATGCCTTTGCAGATGAGGAATAAAAGACATTTTAATAGCACACTGACAGAGTTAAATTTCATTTGAAAGATTTTGGCCGAGGAATGAAGTATTTGAGAGGGTCCGAGTAGAAGCAAAGAGACAACTCAGAAGGCAATAACATCACCTCTTCTCACAGAAAATGTCAGTTCTTTCTTCAAAGTCCATCTTATTCAGTTCTATGACCCAGTTTTCATTTCCTCTGAACTCCTGCTACTGCTAAGTCACTTCAGTCGTGTCCGACTCTGTGTGACCCCATAGACGGCAGCCCACCAGGCTCCCCCATCCCTGGGATTCTCCAGGCAAGAATACTGGAGTGGGTTGCCATTTCCTTCTCCAATGCATGAAAGAGAAAAGTGAAAGTGAAGTCGCTCAGTCTGTCCGACTGTTAGCGACCCCATGGACTGCAGCCCACCAGGCTGCTCCGTCCATTGGATTTTCCAGGCAAGAGTACTGGGGTGGGGTGCCATTGCCTTCCCCGAACTCCTAACAGATGTTATTCTTTACTCTATCCCCCTCAACGACCAACCCACTTCCTTCGATCTTCAAACATAAACTATCACTTCATCTCAAAAAGAAAAACAAAAACGCTACAACATATTAATCCAATTCTTTTCTCTCACTTTCTTTTAGAATCACAAAAATGACAAATCTGGAAGATTAGCCCACCCCTCCCTTTTACAGAAGCAATTAAGCTTTGTATGTTGAGTGTCTTGTGTGTGTCAAACATTACACTGGTTCTGGAAAAATGATAAAAACTGAAGCAGTGAACACTTAGAATAATGTGACATCTCATTTCTCTCTAATTTCTCTCTGCCATTTCTTCAAACTTCATCTTTGCTTTGTCTCACTGCAATCTAGCTGCTGCTGCTGCTGCGTTGCTTCAGTCGTGTCCGACTCTGTGCGACCCCATAGACAGCAGCCCACCAGGCTCCCCCGTCCCTGGGATTCTCCAGGCAAGAACACTGGAGTGGGTTCCCATTTCCTTCTCCAATGCATGAAGGTGAAAAGAGAAAGTGAAGTCGCTCAGTTGTGTCTGACTCTTAGCGACCCCATGGACTGCAGCCTACCAGGCTCCTTCGCCCATGGGATTTTCCAGGCAAGAGTACTGGAGTGGGGTGCCATTGCCTTCTCTGAATCTAGCTCCTAGTACCTGCTATATAAACACAACTAAACACGAGTCCAGTGACGCATTCTGCAAGTGCATGCCATTTTCCAGTTCTCTTCCTTCTATTCTATAGCATCCCTTGCCTTCTAAGACACTCATCTTTATTATCTTTATCTTTTGCTGAGACCATTCCTTTCTTTTTTAATTGGTTCTTCCCCTCCTAACCACCCCAACTCCTTCTAGGCAAACTACAGGGATGAATACTTTGATTTAGTATCCTTACTTTGTGGATACTTCAATCAAGCATATCCATACTTATTTTTAATTGCAGCATGCAAATTCTCATAATCAGTTATATTTTTATATAACCCTTATCAACTTATCTTGTTAATGTTTATCTTACCTAAGCTCTAGAAGTAAATTAGGATTCCTATAAGGCCATATAGGTAAAAAATGTTATAATACTCCATAGGTGAATGGCATTAGCCTAGATAGGGGATGTTCAGTCTTTGCTTGAAATAGGCAGTACTTAATTGCAGAAAACACAGTTATTTAGAATGTTATTTCAAAACTCCATTCTTCTGGTCAGGGTTTTTTTAAACCTCAGATATTAATACTCTCAGGTAATAATACTCTCAGATATTACTCTTCAAAGCACTTGAAATTACAATCAACCTTTACTTACTTGGCTTGATACTGGCCTTTTCTGGAACAAGCTCTTGAGATGTCTCATCTAATTCAAGAAGACTTCTACTTTCCAAGGTTGGAATGTTGACATCTTTCAAACCAAAGTGTCTATTTCGTTCATATTCCTTATGTCTGTTTTCTTTCTGAGACAGTGATTTTCTATGAGCAATTTTAGTTCTAATCATGTCAGTACTTAAATCCTTTCTGTGCCGACTGGCAAAATGTGATGAAGACATCCTGTTAGGAAAAAGAGAGAAAGACCAACTTACGTGGAATTTCATTTTATATTTTAAAAACTTAAGATTCCAGTTCACTTCCTATACCACTTCAGAGCTTTCTGAAATAAAAATGTTAAAATACAAAATGGAATATACATGTGACTTAAGAGTGGGAAGAAAGTTATCAAAAGAGAAGATACAAACTATTTTGGGGTTCTGAATAGGAACTTGTTTGACAGGTGAAGTGAAGTCCAGGAACCCAAGGTCTGGAATATAAACAAGAGATTCTAGGCTTACCATTGAGAACACTGAAAAATGTATGAAGTAAAGGTGAAAATAGGGAAAAGTAAATGAAGGACAGTATACAGAATAGTTGTCTTAACCTTCCCCTGATGATGAATGCAGGCAGCCTGGCACTTTTTCTCAACCCAGAAGACCAAAAAAAGAAAAAAAAAAAAAAACCCACAAGATGCCAATTATATAGTTAGAGAAGATAAATAGGCAGTCAAATACGAGATTGAGTAAAAAGGGTTTCCAGAAGTACCATAATGATGTAGAAGGATAACCATATGCTTGCTTTGGTGAGACAGAATAAAATTCTTTTAGCTATATAAGAAGTCATATAGTTTATTTGGCATATAGTCTTTTCTTAGAAAGATCCCTGAGAATGTATTGAAGTAAAACAAGAGAGAGCAAGAAAGATGATGTCATGGGTTCTAAGAAACTGTGGATCCAAATGAAAGTGAAAGTGAAGTTGCTCAGTCCTGTCAGACTTTTTGAGACCCCATCAACTGTAGCCTACCAGGCTCCAACTGAGGAAGAGAATAAAGGAAACTGGAAAATCTAAGCGCCTCACCTAAACAACTAGTGGAAAGAACAACTAAGCCAAACTGGAGAAAAAGGACCAATTCTCCAAAGAGTCTTGCCAACTTAAAAGAAAACGGGGCAGGGGGGTGGGCAGGGAAGGATGGAGAGTCTGTCACTAGGAATTTTAAAAATATATAAGCACACAATGCTCTTCAACAACAAGAATAACTAAGAAAGTACCCTAGAAAACTGCACATAAAAATCTGCATAAGAAGTGAGGCAAATTTAAATGCTATTTCAAGCAATCAACAGAGTATAAAATATAAGAATTCATCTGACTTGAATGACTCATTAGAAAACAGCCTGATGCTGGGAAAGATTAAAGGCAGGAGAAGGGAACAACAGAGGATGAGATGGTTGGACAGTATCACCAACTCGATGGACATAAGTTTGAGCAAGCTCCAGGAGTTGGTGATGGACAGGAAAGCCTCGCAAGATGCAGTCCATGGGGTCACCAAGAGTCCAACACAACTGAGCGACTGAACTGAATGCTAAAAACATTCTAAGGGTCCAGAGGAAATGATAAAGAACTGTGCTTTTTATCAAGAATTCTCCTCTACTATTTGATTTACCACTTCTCACAAATACTATGGAACACTTGCTCTCCTTGCTGCACAGCAGGCCAGTGAAGGGGAGATCATGTGTAGAGGCAAGGACTTTATTCCTGAGAGCTGACCAAGAAGATGGCACACTAATGTCTAGGGTTCTGAACAAAGGCATTTTAATTTTAGTTTAAGAGTCAAGCAGAGGGGTAGAATTCTCTGAGACAGGCCATTATGTATGATTATAACAAAAAAAGCAACGGAAAAGCAAGTCAAAGAAACAGTTACAATCTGGAGTCAAAATTGGCTTTTCCTGCAACAATATTAAGCAGTTATTAAAGAAAAAATAAAAATTATGTATTAGTTATTTAAAATACAGCATAGCACTGTACTGTACACAGCAAAGCGAGAAAGGACTAACACTGAAGGCATATTTTATTATCATCTAAATCACAAAAGGTAGTACAACTACCCTTATACAGATAAGATAAATTAACTGCCCACATAAGCACTGTTAAAAGGTAGTGGAGTTGAAATCCCCAGCCCCGCAGCCCGGCTCTTCACATACATTTAAGTTCTCTACCCTTGACTGGAGTTTCTTCCAGCCTGAAAGTCTAGAATGCCTTACTTAGTCTTCCTTGCCTAGGGATTGTCAACCCAAGCGTTTTTAGTTGTCACATAATCTGTAGGAGCTACTGGAATAAAGTTGGGGCCAAATGCCAATTACACCCCGGTGGCGAAATGCTGCTGCTACACAGATCTTCTCAACAAATATTTACTCTTCCGGAGGACTGAGTCAACAGCTTCCGGAAGGAGAGGTAATGCGGTCCTAGAAGAAGCTCCCCCAAGCGAAGTTCAGAGCGTTGCCGCCAGTCCTCGGACCCTTTTATAACTTCTAGAAAGAAGCGAACTGTGTCCTCCTCCAGCTCCCCAGCAACCACCTACCTGAGGCAGATTCTAGCGTTAAACCTCAACCAAACTAAAAGGAACCCTCTGGGCCCGGAAGACCACCGCCGTCTCCGAAGAAAGAACGACAGCAAGAATCGACAAAATTCAAACTTCCCGCACAGAGCCGCTGATTGGAGGTATTTTAACCAACACTTCCGGTAAAAGTGCCCGCCTCTTCCCCTCGATGAGACTCTCTATTGGCTCGCTCCTTGCCATATTTGAATTGATTGAAAGGTGAACGGACCATTCAAAGGGTAGGTGTGAGCGGACTCTTTGGGCGTGTCCTGGATGCTATATTGACGAAGGGAGGAGCGGTGAGCGGGCTGGGCCTGCTAGAAGCGGGAGCGGCGGGTGGTTGACCGTGGGCTACGCTTGCGTCCGCCGTGCAGCTAACTGGCCCTCGCGGGCATCGGAGAAAGGACTGATGGCGGATAGGGGAGTCTGAGTTTGCAGGGCTTTTTGTTGTTTTTTATTTGGAGTGCTTTTTAATGCCCTTGTTTAATTATATAAATCAGCTGAACTTAATGAAATATTTTCTTCGCTTAAAGTTTTAAAGAAAGTTTCATTATCACACCAAATTGCTCCTTAAATCATTATTAGTTTTGTTACTTGTTACTTTTTTTTTCTTATCTACTGATTTAAAGTAATTACATTCAGAAGCAGAGGTTTTTTTAGTGTATAATCTGATGAAAGTAAGAAGTGAAGTCGATCAGTTGTGTCCAACTCTTTGGGACTCCATGGATTGTAGCCTACCAGGCTCCTCTGTCCATGGGATGTTCCAGGCAATAGTACTGGAGTGGGTTGCCATTTCCTTCTCCAGGGGATCTTCCCGACACAGGGATCGAACCCAGGTCTCNCGATCAGTTGTGTCCAACTCTTTGGGACTCCATGGATTGTAGCCTACCAGGCTCCTCTGTCCATGGGATGTTCCAGGCAATAGTACTGGAGTGGGTTGCCATTTCCTTCTCCAGGGGATCTTCCCGACACAGGGATCGAACCCAGGTCTCCCGCATTGCAAGCAGACGCTTTAACCTCTGAGCCGCCAGGGAAACTCTATAATCTGACGAGTTTTGCTAAATGTAATCAGCTGTGTAACCACCACCCAGTCAGGATATGAGAGCATTTTCAAAACCTTTGAGTTCCTCAAGCCCCATTGTACATCTCCCAGCGTTCAGGTGCTCACTCTTCTGATTTCTGTCACCTTAAAAATAGAAGTGGTAGGTACTCTCCTGTTTGCCTTTCTCTCACTGTATTGTTTGCAAGATCCATCCCTACCTTTGCATGAATCAGCCCTGTTGTTTTTATTGCTGAATACGATGGTATGATCACTCACCTAGAGCCAGACATCTTGGGATGTGAAGTCAAGTGGGCCTTTGGAAGCATCACTAGGAACAAACTAGTGGAAATGATGGAATTCCAGTTGAGCTATTTCAAATCCTAAAAGATGATGCTGTGCAAGTGGTGCACCCAGTATGCCAGCTAATTTGGAAAACTCAGCAGTGGCCACAGGACTGGAAAAGGTCAGTTTTCATTCCAATCCCAAAGAAAGGCAATGCCAAAGAATGCTCAAACTACAGCACAATTGCACTCCTCTCAGTATCAGTATCATATCAGTTCAGTTGCTCAGTCATGGCCGACTCTTTGCAGCCCCATGAACCACAGCACACCAGTCCTCCCTGTCCATCACCAACTCCCAGAGTTTACCAAAACTCTTGTCCACTGAGTCAGTGATGCCATCCAACCATCTCATCCTCTGTCGTCCCCTTCTCCTCCCGACCTCAGTCTTTCCCAGCAACAGAGTCTTTTCAAATGAGTCAGCTCTTCGCATCATGTGGCCAAAGTATTGTAGTTTCAGCTCAACATCAGTCCTTCCAGTGAACACCCAGGACTGATCTCCTTTAGGATGGACTGGTTGGATCTCCTTGCAGTCCAAGGAACTCTCAAGAGTCTTCTCCTCTCACATGCTAGCAAAGTAATGCTCAAATTTCTCCAAGCCAGGCTTCAACAGTACATGAACCATGAACTTCCAGATGTTCAAGCTGGATTTAGAAAAAGCAGAGGAATGAGAGATCAAATTGCCAAAGTCCATTGGATCATCAAAAAAGCAAAAGCGTTCCAGAAAAACACCTACTTCTGTTTATTGACTATACCAAAGCCTTTGACTGTGTGGATGACAATAAACTATGGGAAATTCTGAAAGAGATGGGAATACCAGACCACCTGACCTGACTCTTGAGAAAATATATGCAGGTCAAGAAGCAACAGCTAGAACTTGACATGAAACAACAGACTGGTTCCAAATAGGGAAAGGAGTACATCAAGACTGTATATTGTCACCTTGCTTATTTAACTTATATGTAGAGTACATCATGAGAAATGCTGGGCTGGATGAAGCACACTCTGGAATCAAGATTGCCGGGAACAATATCAATAAGCTCAGCAGATGACACCACCCTTATGGCAGAAAGCGAAGAAGGACTAAAGAGCCTTTTGATAAAAGTGAAAGAGGAGAGTGAAAAAGTTGGCTTAAAGCTCAACATTCAGAAAACAAAGATCATGGCATCCGGTCCCATCACTTCATGGGAAATGGGGCAACAGTGGAAACAGTGACAGATTTTATTTGGGGGGAGCGGTGGCTCCAAAGTCATTGCAGCCATGAAATTAAAAGATGCTTGCTCCTTGGAAGAAAAGTTATGACCAACCTAGACAGCATACTCAAAAGCAGAGACATTACTTTGCCAGCAAAGGTCCATCTAATCAAAGCTATTGTTTTTCCAGTTGTCATGTATGGATGTGAAAGTTGGACTCTAAAGAAAGTTGAGCGCTGAAGAATTGATGCATTTGAATTGTGGTGTTGGAGAAGACTCTTGAGAGTCCCTTGGACTGCAAGGAGATCCAGCCAGTCCATCCTAAAGGAAATCAGCCATGAATATTGATTGGAAGGACTGATGCTGAAGCTGAAGCTCCAATACTTTGGCCACCTGATGCAAAGAGCTGACTCATCTGAAAAAACCCTGATGCTGGGAAAGAGTAAAGGTGGGAAGAGAAGGGGACAACAGAGGATAAGATGGTTGGATGGCATCACCGACTCAATGGACATGAATTTGCGTGAACTCCAGGAGTTGGTGATGGATGGGGAGGCCTGGTGTGCTGCAGTCAGTGGGATCACAAAGAGTCGGACACGACTGAGTGACTGAACTAAACTGAAGTGTTCCATTGAATAATTTGCCATCCATTCTCCTGTTGATGGATATTTGGATTGCTCCAGTTTTCAGCTATTATGAATAAAGTGGCTGTAAACAATCTTGTACAAGTCTTTTTGTGGCATGCTTTATTTATTTTAGAGAAATATAAATGTGAAATTTTTAAAAATACTGAGCTCTAATTAACATAGTATTAGTTTCAAGTGTACAGTATAGTGACTCAATATTTTATACATTATGGAATGATCATTGCAATAAATCCAGCTACCATCAGTCATGATACAACATTGTTATAATATTATTTACTATATTCTGTGATGTTTGTTTTATAGTTGAAAATTTGTACTTCTTAATCCCTTTCACCATCTTACTTGGGTTTCTCTTACCCTGGGCATGGGGTATCTCTTCACAGCTGCTCCAGGAAAGTATAGCCGCTGCTCCTTACCTTGGACGAGGGGTATCTCCTTACTGCTGCCATTCCTGACCCTCAATAAACTGTGGAAAATTCTAAAAGAGATGGGAATACCAGACCACCTAACCTGCCTCTTGAGAAATCTGTATGCAGGTCAGGAAGCAACAGTTACAACTGGACATGGAACAACAGACTGGTTCCAAATAGGAAAAGGAGTACGTCAAGGCTGTATATTGTCACCCTGCTTATTTAACTTCTATGCAGAGTACATCATGGGAAACGCTGGACTGGAAGAAACACAAGCTGGAATCAAGATTACCAGGAGAAATATCAATAACCTCAGATATGCAGATAACACCACCCTTATGGCAGAAAATGAAGAGGAACTAAGAAGCCTCTTGATGAAAGTGAAAGAGGAGAGTGAAAAAGTTGGCTTAAAGCTCAACATTCAGAAAACGAAGATCATGGCATCCGGCCCCATCACTTCATGGGAAATAGATGGGGAAACAGTGGAAACAGTGTCAGACTTTATTTTTTTGGGCTCCAAAATCACTGCAGATGGTGACTGCAGCCATGAAATTAAAAGACGCTTACTCCTTGGAAGAAAAGTTATGACCAACCTAGATAGTATATTCAAAAGCAGAGACATTACTTTGCCAACTAAGGTCCGTCTAGTCAAGGCTATGGTTTTTCCTGTGGTCATGTATGGATGTGAAAGTTGGACTGTGAAGAAAGCTGAGCGCCGAAGAATCGATGCTTTTGAACTGTGGTGCTGGAGAAGACTCTTGAGAGTCCCTTGGACTGCAAGGAGATCCAACCAGTCCATTCTGAAGGAGATCAACCCTGGGATTTCTTTGGAAGGAACGATGCTAAAGCTGAAACTCCAGTACTTTGGCCACCTCATGCGAAGAGTTGACTCATTGGAAAAGACTCTGACACTGGGAGGGATTGGGGGCAGGAGAAGAAGGGGACGACCGAGGATGAGATGGCTGGATGGCATCACGGACTCGATGGATGTGAGTCTGAGTGAATTCTGAGAGATGGTGATGGACAGGGAGGCCTGGTGTGCTGCGATTCATGGGGTCGCAAAGAGTCGGACACGACTGAGTGACTGAACTGAACTGAACTGAACAGTAGCAAAATAGTAATGATGATAATTTTCCAGGAGTAACAATGGTTTCTCCTCTTGGCAAGGAAATTATATGATATTTGTTTTTCTGTCTGATTTATTTCACTTGGCATATTACCCTCCAGGTCCATCCATTTTGCCACAAATGGCAAGATTTCATTCCTTTTTAATGGTTGAGTAATATTCCGCTGTACATATGTATACGATGCCTTACTATACCCACTCAACCATCAATGGACATTTAGGTTGCTTCCATATCTTGGCTATTGTGAATTAGCTACATATTGCAGTGGACATAGTGGTAAGGCTTTCCTGGTGGCTCAGTGGTGAAGTATCCACCCACCAAGTAGGAGATACAGGTTCGATCCCTGGGTCAGGAAGATCCCTGGAGAAGGAAATGGCAACCCGCTCCAGTATTCTTGCCTGGAAAAATCCCATGGACAGAGGAGCCTGACAGACTACAGTCCATGGGATTACAAAGAGTCAGACATGATTTAGTAACTAAACAATAACAGCAAACATAGACATACCTATAATTTCAAATTATGTTTTCATTTTCTTCAAATAAATACCCAGAAGTGAAACTGTTAAATCATATGGTAGTCTATTTTTAGTTTTTTGAGGAAACTCTGTACAGTTTTCCATAGTGACTGCAATAATTTACATTTCAACTAACAATGCAAAAGGGTTCCCTATTCTCTACATACTTGCCAACACTTGTTATTTTTTATATTTTTGATAATAGTCATTCCAACAGGTGTGAGGAGGTAGTTAGTTCTCTGTGGTTTTGATTTGTATGTCCCTGATGATGGGGGTGCTAAGCACCTTTTCATGTGCCTATTGGTCATCTGTATGTCTTCTTTGGAAAAATATCTATTTATATCTTCTTGTTTAATCAGGGTTTTTTTTTTTTTATGTTGAGTTGTGATTCCTTTATATATTTTGGCTATCAATCCCATTTTGGTTTATCTTTTGCAAGTATCTTCTCCCATTCATTGGGTTGCCATTTTGTTTTGTTGGTTTCTTTCACTCTGCAGATTTTTAGTTTGATGAGGTCCCCTTTATTTATTTTTGTTTTTATTAACCTTACCTGAGAAGACATATTCAAAAAACATTGCTAAGAAGAAAGTCAAAAAGGTTACTACCTATGTTTTTTTCTAGGGGTTTTGTGATTTCAGGTTTTACACTGAAATCTTTAATCCATTCTGAGTTTAATTATTTATTTCTATGTTTTGGCCACACCATGTGGCTTGTGGAATCTTAGCTCCCTGACCAGGAATCGAACCTGTACCCCCCTGGGTTGGAAGCACAGAAGCTTAACCATGGTATCACCAGGTGAGTCCCATTCTGAGTTTATTTTCTTATATGGTGTAAGAAAGTGGCCCAATTTCATTTTTTGGCAAGAGGTTGTCCACTTTTCCCAACACTGTTTATTGAGACTATCATTTCCCCATTATTGTTCTACACTCCCCATTCTTGCCTCCCTTATAAATTAGTTGGCCATATAAGCATGGATTCGTTTCTGGGCTCTCTATTCTGTTCCATTGATCTATGTGTCTGTTTTTGTGCTGTGAAGCTGTGAAGCTTGCTCAGTCATGTCCGACTCTTTGCAGCCCCATGGACTGTAGCCTACCATGCTTCTCCGTCCATGGGATTCTCCAGACAAGAATACTGGAGTGGGTTGCCATTTCCTTCTCCAGGAGATCTTCCCAACCCAGGGATAGAACCTGGGTCTCCTGCATTGTAGGCAGACGCTTTACCATCTGAGCCACCAGGGAAGCTCTGTTTTTGTGCTAGTACCATACTAATTTTTTGGAGAAGGAAATGGCAACCCACTCCAGTGTTCTTGCTTGGAGAGTCCCGTGGACTGAGGAGCTTGGTGGGCTGCAGTCCACGGGGTCACAAAGAGTCGGACACGACTGAGTGACTTTACTTACTTACTTTACTTACCATACTAATTTTAGACTTGAAATTATACTACAAAGTTACAGTAATCAAAATTATATGGTTTTTGTGCTAGTACCATACTATTTTTATTACTGTAACTTTGTAGTAAGTATAATTTCAAGTCTAGGAGTGTGATGCCTCCAGCTTTATTTTTCTTTTTTAATTATGAATAAAGTTTCTATAAACATTCTTGTACAAGCCTCTCTGTGAGCATGTCTTATTTCTCTTGGGGAAATATAGATGTGCTATTTCTGGGTCATTCTGGGTATGCTTAATTTTATAAAAAATTGCCAAGCAGTCTTTGAAAGTGGTTGTACCATTTTCAGTTCAGTTCAGTCGCTCAGTCATGTCTGACTCTTTAAAGTGAAGTCGCTCAGTCTTTGCGACCCCATGAATTGCAGCACGCAAGGCCTCCCTGTCCATCACCAACTCCCAGAGTTCACCCAAACTCATGTCCATCGAGTCGGTGATGCCATCCAGCCATCTCATCGTCTGTCATCCCCTTCTCCTCCTGCCCCCAATCCCTCCCAGCATCAGAGTCTTTTCCAATGAGTCAACTCTTCTCATGAGGTGGCCAAAGTGCTGGAGTTTCAGCTTTAGCATCAGTCCTTCCAAAGAACACCCAGGACTGATCTCCTTTAGAATGGACTGGTTGGATCTCCTTGCAGTCCAAGGGACTCTCAAGAGTCTTCTCCAACACCACAGTTCAAAAGCATCAATTCTTCAGCGCTCAGCTTTCTTCACAGTCCAACTTTCACATCCATACATGACCACTGGAAAAACCATAGCCTTGACTAGATGACCTTTGTTGGCAAAGTAATGTCTCTGCTTTTCAATATGCTATCTAGGTTGGTCATAACTTTTCTTCCAAGGAGTAAGCATCTTTTAATTTCATGGCTGCAATCACCATCTGGAGTGATTTTGGAGTCCCAAAAAATAAAGTCTGACACTGTTTCCACTGTTTCCCCATCTATTTCCCATGGAGTGATGGGACCAGATGCCATGATCTTCGTTTTCTGAATGTTGAGCTTTAAGCCAACTTTTTCAGTCTTTAACTTTCAAGAGGCTTTTTAGTTCCTCTTCACTTTCTTCCATAAGGGTGGTGTCATCTGCATATCTGAGGTTATTGATATTTCTCCCGGCAACCTTGACTCCAGCTTGTGTTTCTTCCAGTCCAACGTTCCTCATGATGTACACTGCATAGAAGTTAAATAAGCAGGGTGATGTACTCCTTTTCCTATTTGGAACCAGTCTGTTGTTCCATGTCCAGTTCTAACTGTTGCTACCTGACCTGCATATAGGTTTCTCAAGAGGCAGGTCAGGTGGTCTGGTATTTCCATCTCTTTCAGAATTTTTCACAGTTTATTGTGATCCCCACAAAGTCTTTGGCATAGTCAATAAAGCAGAAATAGATGTTTTTCTGGAACTCTCTTGCTTTTTCCATGATCCTGCGGATGTTGGCAATTTGATCTCTGGTTCCTCTGTACCATTTTACACTCTCACTAATGATGTTTAAGAGCTCCCATTGTTCCACATGCTTCCCAACGTTTTGAGTTATCACTCTTTAACTCAAAGAGTTAAAGAGTTACCAGGCTTTAACCCTTCCAGTGGGTATAAAATGATATCTCATTCTCATTTTGTAGTTCCCCAGTAACTAATGATGATGAGCATTTTTTCATGTGCTTATTGACTACTTTTGTATCTTGTTTTTTGAAATTCCTGTTCAAGTCTTTTGCCTATATTTTTAAAATTGAGAGTTATCTTTTAAAATTTAATTGTCTTTTTAGTATTCAATTACAGACGTTTTATCTATTCTGAGTCCAAGTCTTTTTTCAGATATATGTATTTTTAATATTTTTCCCTTTTTAAAAAGGTTAACCTTTTAAAATAACACACCTTTAATTTTAGAATAGCTTTAGATTAACAGAAAAATTACAAAGATAGTAAGGTGAGTTCTCATATGCCCCATATCCATTTCCCCCTGTTATACTAGTATGGTATATTTGTTACAATTAATGAAATGATACTGATACATTATTATTAACTAAAGTCTGTTAACTAAAGTCCATATTTTATTCAGATATCCTTAGTTTTTATCCATTGGTCTTTTTCTGTTCCAAGATACCATATTACATTTGGTCATCATGTTGCATGAGACATCTTAGACTATAACCTCTTCTCAGACTTCTCCTTATTTTTGGTAACTTTAACAATCTCGAGGAGTACTGGTCAGGCATTTTGTAGAATGACCCTTAATAGGAATTTGTCTGATGTTTTTCCTATACATAGACTGGGATTATGGCTTTGGGAAAAATACCATAGAGGTGAAGTACCTTTCACATCATATCACAGCGAGTATGTAATATCTACATGACTTATTACTGTTAATGTTAACCTTGATGATTTGGTTGAGGTAGTGCTTGTCAGATTTCTCCAATGTAAAATTACTCTCTTTCCCCCTTTCCATGCTATACTCCTTGGAAGGAAGTATGAGCAGACCACACTTAAAGACTGGGAAGTTATGCTTCTTGAGTACAAACTATGAACATAAATTGCTTGAAACTGTTCGACATGGGAAATTTGTCTCTTCTCCCAGTTATTTGTTTAGGCAATCATTTACCTTAGAACTTGTGGTCGTTTATTTTATGCTTTGGCTGTATACTAATCCTACTTTATTTTGTTGCTCACGTTGTTATCATTTCAGCCATTGGTAGCCTTTTCAGTTAGGTCCTCCATCACTTGGAACATGAACATCACTGAACAACTGCACATTGCTTGGAACATGCCCCCATCATTGAGGGTTTCTGTCTGTTGTTTGTCTGTTTTTGTTTGTTTTAGTATTACGTTATTTGCTGACTCTACGTGATGCCCTGTGCACATGTATTCAGTCACTCAGTCATGGCTGACTCTGTGCAACTCTTGTGGATGGTAGCCCACCAGGCTCCTCTGTCCAAGGGATTTTCCAGGCACGAATACGAGAGTGGGTTGCTATTTCCTTCTCCAGGGGATCTTCCCAACCCAGGGATTGAACTCTTGCATTGGCAGGTGGACTCTTTACCACTGAGCCAACTGGGAAGCCATAAGATGCTCCACGTTCATCTTATATTTTCTTTACCCACTGCTGAAATCAACCATTCCTCTAAGGAACACTGTTTCCTCTGACTGGAGCATTGTACTAGAAACCAATATCTGGGCAGTAGGTATACTCTTTGCTACTAAGGACTTTCTCAGGTGATAGAATGAAGGAATATACCTGTCTAGACTAACATATGTATATACATATCTACATATCTATAAGTATTTCTACATGTAAGCATTTGTATATATTAAGCTAATCATGAGTTCATGCTGATGTCTCCAACTCTAATCCATCACCACATGGATCATTCTAGCCTCCTCCCCTTGCTTATCTGTAACCTCCCACACTTCCAGTGGAAACCTGGCTCTGTTGGTTGCCTTTGCATTTTCTTAGCATCATTGGTGAGTAAAGGGTTTAAATTTGATGAAGTCTAATTTATAAATTTTTTCTTTTATCTTTAATGCTTTGTTTCCTCTCTGAGAACTGTTTGCTTAACACAAGGTCATAAAGTTTTCTCCTATGTTTTCTTCTTGAAACTTGATAGTTTTAGCTCTGATGCTTAGATCTGTGATTCATCTTGAACTAATTTGTGTGTGGTGTCTCCAATCTTTTCTCACTTTTTAAATACATTGTCCAATATCACATATAAATAAAATTCATATGTGTGGCTATTTGTGGAAAAGTTCCCCCTGCAAAAGCCTTGGGTCATATTTCGGAATTAACTAAAACTAAAACATTTTAGTACATTATGACATATAAAGCAAAACACTGCCGCCGCCACCACCACATATACTATGTCATGCAAAAACTAACCAGTAGAAAGCTGGTACATTGTTAAGAATGGAGCAGATCATGGTGGACTGATAAAAGATTCTGTTCACCAAGCTAGAGCAGCGTTGAGACACATAAAAAAAGCGAAAGTGTTAGTCACTCAGTCTTGTCCAACTCTTTGTGACCCCATGGACTGTAGTCTCTGTCCATGAGATTCCGCAGGCAAGAATACCGGAGTGGGTCGCCATTGCTTTCTCCAGGGGAGCTTCCTGACCCAGGGGTCAAACCAGGTCTCCTGTATTGGAGGCAGATTCTTTACTGTCTAAAATCAACCAAGTTAAAACTTAATTCTTTTTAAAAATTAAAATAGATAAAACTCTAGCAAAACTAATTCAAAGAGAAAAATATTATCATGAATGAGGATACACATTATCTATTACTGTGTAACAAACTGTCCTTCAATATGTAACATACAATGACAACCATATTACTTGTTCTTGATCCCATGGATCAGGAATTCCAGCAGATATCCATGGGAAAGTTCATCTCTGCTTCATGTCTGTGGTTTCAGCTGGGATGGCTTGGTTAGGTGCTGGCAAGGATGGATAGAGTCTCTCTTTTCATTCTCTCATCTTGCTCTCCTAGTAGAGCTAGAGGCTTCAGGATGGGCTTGCCCACCTGTGTGGGTCTTGCTGCTGACCAGCAGCTGGAGCCACTCTTTGTACATGGTTATTCTCTTATTCTCCAGCACTTTCCTCCTTTGGTCTCTTTCTCCAGCAGACAGTTTTGGACTTCTGTACATGGCAGCTGAGTTCCTTCTCAGCAAACGTAGAAGACCTCTTAAGATCTAGGTTTTGAAGTCCAAGAATGTCACTTCTACCTTATTCTACTGGTCAAAGCAAAGTCACAAGGCCAGCCCAGTTTCAAGGAGGTTCAATCTTATGGGAAGGGTAGCAAAGTCATGTTCAAAGGAGAGTGGACACAGGGAGGAACAATTCTTTGGGAGCCAGTTTTAGCTTTCTCCAGAAAAGCATAATTACAGATAAAGTTCTAAAAAGGCAAGAAGAGATTACCATTAAGACCAATATGCCAATTTTGAGAACTTAGATTAATGAATAAATTCAATAGAAAGTTTGAATATTCCTATAACCAATTAAAGAAGTGAAAACTGTGGTTACATATGTTCCCATAAAGAAAACAGCAGGCCCAAATTGTTTTACAGATAAGTTCCATCTAACAGATTCCTCCTCCAACTCAGTTCATGGTAAATTCAATAAAAGGAAGAAAGCTTGCATAAAAAGTGCCATTTTCCTTACTAAAAATAAAATCAAGAGCCTGCAATTTTCCCACTGTAAGTGGTGGCAGTAACTAAATTTCTCTGAAATATACCAACTTTTTAGGATCGTTAGCCCACACGGTCAGTTCATTGATTACTTGTAACTGAAACAAGTCTGGTTTATGTTCAAAGAGGACTTTATTTTATTTTATTTTTTGTCCACAGTATTTGTTAATTGTTTATTTATTGAGAGACTATTTCTCACCCCAGATAGTCATAGTTTCATAGTTCAGGAGCACAGGAAAGTGACAAACTTCCAAGGAACTCAACCCAAAGAGATTCTTTATATTCCAAATCACTTTGCACTCTGAAAGATACCAGCCTTCCTCATCTCCTCAAAATCTTTCATGGAATCATAATTTCTGTAGAAGTCTGCATATGCCTTCTTTCTTTTTTCAGCCACAGCAAACTTATAGAAAGTTGAAAGCCCCAGGGAGACCAAGAATGCTCCAACAATATGAAATTGCAGACGTTTGGCCAGGAGGCCACACATTTGAGGTTTCGCCAAAGCAGTGGACATGGCAGTTTTTCTTCTCGACGGCTCGACCACGACGTCCTCTCAGGCTGATGGAGAAATGGACCAGGACTTTATTTTAAATGCCAGGGTATTATGAAGGAAAATGCCTGTCATACTGTGTTTCTTAAAACATTTTCTGTTGCATAGAACCAAAGATAGCAGAGAATTCATAGTCTCCAGTGGTCTGAAGAAGCAGCCCAAAGGGGTCCATCTCATTCTAAAATTGTCAAACTTTCATATTTTTCCTTATAAAATCATCTTGATGCATTTTCCCCCTAAATTGTGAAGTCTGTATGGAATTTATTTAGTGTTTTATCCTCCAAATTCTTCAGCAAAGATAGATGCTCCAGGAAGAAGCCCCATAATTGTCTTGTGATTAGGTGTTTTCCCCCATAATTGTCTTGTGATTAGGTGTTTTCTAGTGTGCAAAGCACAGGAGGTAATCTGATTTGCTGCTGACATGGCAAACATCTGCAGCAGACCCGAGGGAATCCAGAAATAAAGGGATCTTGCATGATTTTTCCCTCTTTGCCTTCCCTTTGTATTGGGGGCATATCTTTTAAGCCCACCACCCAGCGTGGCTGCTCCTACAGTTCTAGACTTGGGTACTTTTCTAGAGGAGGCCTGCACAGTTCCAGTTTCCTGGTAAAAGAGCCGTTTCTTCCTGGGGCATGTGAGATGGCTCATTCAGAGAAGGCCATCTAAATGGAGATGTGGCTTTACTCTTTCAACATCAACAGGATAATCATATCTTCAGACAATATAACAGTCTCAACACTTAAGAAAAATGTGCATATGTAGTCAGGGGAGAGGGGTTCAGGTGTGTAATATCATCTCATTTCATTACAGTAAAATGGAAAATTCCTGGCCAAGAGTTAAAGCTGAATTTCAGTCTTAAACCATACTAGGATTCCATGCCTTCACTGCGAAGGGCCTGGGTTCAATCCCTGGTTGGGGAACTAAGATTTCCACACACAACGGGGCATGGCCAAAAAAAAAAAAAAGCATAGGACAATGATGGCAAATCTTAGACATGTTCATGTTTATTTTGGGGAAATGGTGGCTAAAAACATTAGTTTTCACAGGCAAACCATGGGGATGATATCTATCTACATACATACTTGCCAGAGTTGTGTTAAGGATGAAATGAAAATAATACATGTGGAAACGTTCCCCAAACTCAAAAGTCTGTATACATAAAACCTGACGTTACTGTTAAGGTATTTTTAATTGGGAAAAAGAAAGAAATGATGTTTACAAGTGGCAGTCAGTTTATATCATTTTTTGAAAATTACTTATTAGGTTCTTCTGATGGAGGTCTTTGGAAAATATGTTTCCTAACAGTTATTGTTTGGGGGTAATTGTTCCTTTTAACAAGTTCAAAAATCATGCCAGTAGTTTCAACAAATACAATAAGAATGGAAGAAGATAGTGAACCTCTGGAACAAAAGAAATCATTGGACTTCTATGGAATTTTATTTATCTATGTAATATTTAGACAATTCTAGGTTAAGCTATATAATGGAATTAGCCAAGGCAGCAAGTTCTTTTAGCTGAGATTTTTGCCATCAGCAGGACACATTCTTCCCAGTTTCAGAAACATTTTTAAGCAAGTACAGGTCTGCAAAATTCTTGTCCTTTCTATAAACTTAAACTTTGCAACAATTATGAAACATTCAATGTAAAATAATGCTGACCTAAATTCAGAATGGTATCTTAGTGCTGAAAATTAATGAATAAGCAGTTATTGTAATTGTAGAAACCCTAAAATAAAAAACTGTCAAGAGGTTGTGGAAAAGAGTCACAATGCCACTTAAAAATATATCAAAATTCTATTAGTATGTATTCTAGGGTAAATGAATAAGCATAGAAGAAGGAATGCTGTAAATAAACTGGTAGTTTTCTATGTGGCAAGGAAATTAGGCCAAGATCATATTTAAAACAATGAATTCAGGTGTGTGCATGGAGAATTATTTTTAACTGGTGACACTGTAAATTAATATAATTTGAGGGAAAAGCATTTTGGCAGTATGTACCAAGAGCCGCAAAATTTTCAGAGCCTTTTTGACCCTAAAATGCCACATCTGATGGTTTACCACAAAATCATGCCTAAAGACATTCACCAGTTCTCTGAAAATGACAAACCAGAAGCTATTTAAATGTCAACAATAGAGGAATGTGGTTGCTAAGAGTCTAATCTACATGATGGCTTATTATGCAATCACTAAAAAACATAACTGTGAAAGCCAAACAACCACATAGAAAAATGCAGAGGGTGATTCCCTGGTGCTCCAAGGGTTAAGATTTTGTGCTTTCACTGCCAAGGGCCTGGGTTCAATCCCTGGTTGGGGAGCTAAGATCCCATACGCAGTGGGGCATGGCCAGGAAAAAAAAAAAAAGCATAAGACAATGATTGCAAACCTTAGACATGTTCAATAATTATTTGGAGACTTGGGGATTATAAAATCTCAATATGTTTATATAATTTGAAAAGTGGGGCATTTACTTTTCGATTCCAATTTCATATAGCAGTTCTTAGTATACTTGAAGATGATAAAGCGTTGTGGGACAGTGGGATAGAACCCACAATTAACCAAATTATAGCATTAATTTGTATTTATTCACTTATCTATTTTTTAAATTAGTTATAGAAGCTAACTTAGATAACTAGTTATCTAATATTTAATTCTTTCTGCGGAGTTTGATTCAACATTAATTGAGCCCTAAGTACTATTTAAGCATAACAACAAACTAGATGAATAAGATACAGTTCTTGTCTTCAAACAGTTTCTCTAATGGTGAATTTAAGCCCTCTTTCAAATGGTAAATTTGTAAATGAATACCTTGTATTAAACCCAGAGAAGCTTTGATGACCCCAAACAGTTTTAATCAACTTTTTAATCTAAACAATCACTTAATCAGCTAACCAGCAACTGTTTATTGAATGCCTTCTATTAATGACTAGACTAAAATTAATGAAATTTTAATGAAAACTAATAACCTCTGATGTACTATTTTCAGTTTTTTTAATGATATTGTTTTGGTTTTTTTTTTTTTTTACTTTTAAATGAGTACAGTCTCAGTTGGATACTGATGAATTGTGCCCTCCATAAGAACCTCCATTCTTCTAAGAAGAGGATTCTGCTTCTATCTGGAGCAATAACTTTATCAATGAGGCTTTAAAAAATACTCACATAAGGAAAAAACTGAATGAAATGGGAAAGTACCATCAAAGTAACATGTTTTAAAAGAATGCAGAATGCAAGTTATAACATTGTTTTAATCCAGTTTTAGAAAGTAAAAATATTTACATCTAATTATAATAATTGCTAATAGTTAATACGATCTTGCTTCCCTGGTAGCTCAGCTGGTAACAAATCCACCTGCAATGCAGGAAACTCCTGTTTGATTCCTGGGTTGGGAAGATCTGCTGGAGAAGGGATAGGCTACCCACTCCAGTATTCTTGGGCTTGCCCGGTGGCTCTGGTAAGGAATCCACCTGCAGTGTGGGAGCGCTGGGTCCAATCCCTGGGTTGGGAAGACCCCCTGGAGAAGGGATCAGTTATCCACGCCAATATTCTGGTCTGGAGAATTCCATGGACTATATGGTCCACTCACAAAGAGTCAGACACGACTGGGTAACTTTCACTTTCTTTCTTTTGTGCCAGACACTGTCCTGAAAGTGCTTTACCCATTTAATCCTCACAAGAACGTAATAATGTAGTTAAGGTTAGGAAACTGAGATACAGAGAGTGTAAGTAATTTGCCTTAAGTAACCTCCTCCAGATCACACATAGAAAGTAAACAAAAAACATTTGCAGGAAATATAAAAATTTTACTAATTCTTAGGTCTAGAGAATAGATAATTTTCATTTTCTTCTTTGGTTATGTATTGTCCTATTTTTTTCTGCAATGAACCTAAATTGTTTTGTAATCATAAGTGTTTAAAAATAAAATCTTCAAGTTTTAGAATTCATGAAATTGCTCAAAATATAGTAAGTGGAGTGCTAAAAGTCAATATATTTCAATGAGCATGCAAAGAGCATTAGCATTGACTATTTGATAACTTTTTCTCATAGCTTGAATGGGAAAATGAATTTACTTAGGAAGTGCATAGACAAAATCAAAATGTTCCTTTCAGTGAGTGTAAAAAAACTTTAGGATTACAATCGCACCCTATTTCATGCATATATCCTCCCATGGGAATATCCGTTATTTAAATTTTTCACAAAACTTCTCCAGAATGAAGAATGTGTACATATTAATCCAATTCTGATCTAAAGAAAGAGCACCACAGAATCAGCAGGACTGCTATATGGTAGCTGATTTTTTACTTTAAGTCCCCACTATAAAGAACCACTACTAGCCCATATCTAAAGAAACAGCACTTCTTTGTGTCTATGTGTGTTTTATTTATTTTTAATTGGAGGATAACTGCTTTACAATATTGTGTTAGTTTCTGCCATACATCAACATGAATCAGTCATACGCATACATATGTCCCCTCCCTCTTGAACTTCCTTCCCACCTCCCACCCCTCTAGGTTGTCACAGAGCACTGGGCTTGAGCGCCAAGCATCATACAGCAAATTCCCATTGGCTATTCTGTTTTATGTATGGTAAGGTATATGGTTTGGAGAAGGGAAATGGCAACCCACTCCAGTATTCTTGCCTAGAGAATCCCATGGACAGAGGTGCCTGGTGGGCTGCTGTCCATCGGGTTGCAGAGAGTCAGACACGACTGAAGCAACTTAGCAGCAGCAGCAGCAGCAGCAAGGTCTAAGTTTTCGTGCTACTCTCTCAATTCATCCCACCCTCCCCTTCCCCTACTGTGCCCACAAGTTTGTTCTCTATGTCTGTGTCTCCACTGGGGATACTACTTCTTAATGCCTTGACTATTTGGCTAAAGATTTGAATCCATATCTCTCTGACTTCAGTGTTCATGCTCTTTCTGGAATACCAGGCTGCCTCTCAAAATACCATACCATACAGTTTCTCTTTGGCTTCTTCTTCTTTTTTTTAATATTTAGCTTTATTTATTTATTTGGCTGCACTGGGTCTTAGGGTTTCCCTGGTGGCTCAGTGGTAAAGAATCNAAAAACATTTGCAGGAAATATAAAAATTTTACTAATTCTTAGGTCTAGAGAATAGATAATTTTCATTTTCTTCTTTGGTTATGTATTGTCCTATTTTTTTCTGCAATGAACCTAAATTGTTTTGTAATCATAAGTGTTTAAAAATAAAATCTTCAAGTTTTAGAATTCATGAAATTGCTCAAAATATAGTAAGTGGAGTGCTAAAAGTCAATATATTTCAATGAGCATGCAAAGAGCATTAGCATTGACTATTTGATAACTTTTTCTCATAGCTTGAATGGGAAAATGAATTTACTTAGGAAGTGCATAGACAAAATCAAAATGTTCCTTTCAGTGAGTGTAAAAAAACTTTAGGATTACAATCGCACCCTATTTCATGCATATATCCTCCCATGGGAATATCCGTTATTTAAATTTTTCACAAAACTTCTCCAGAATGAAGAATGTGTACATATTAATCCAATTCTGATCTAAAGAAAGAGCACCACAGAATCAGCAGGACTGCTATATGGTAGCTGATTTTTTACTTTAAGTCCCCACTATAAAGAACCACTACTAGCCCATATCTAAAGAAACAGCACTTCTTTGTGTCTATGTGTGTTTTATTTATTTTTAATTGGAGGATAACTGCTTTACAATATTGTGTTAGTTTCTGCCATACATCAACATGAATCAGTCATACGCATACATATGTCCCCTCCCTCTTGAACTTCCTTCCCACCTCCCACCCCTCTAGGTTGTCACAGAGCACTGGGCTTGAGCGCCAAGCATCATACAGCAAATTCCCATTGGCTATTCTGTTTTATGTATGGTAAGGTATATGGTTTGGAGAAGGAAAATGGCAACCCACTCCAGTATTCTTGCCTAGAGAATCCCATGGACAGAGGTGCCTGGTGGGCTGCTGTCCATCGGGTTGCAGAGAGTCAGACACGACTGAAGCAACTTAGCAGCAGCAGCAGCAGCAGCAAGGTCTAAGTTTTCGTGCTACTCTCTCAATTCATCCCACCCTCCCCTTCCCCTACTGTGCCCACAAGTTTGTTCTCTATGTCTGTGTCTCCACTGGGGATACTACTTCTTAATGCCTTGACTATTTGGCTAAAGATTTGAATCCATATCTCTCTGACTTCAGTGTTCATGCTCTTTCTGGAATACCAGGCTGCCTCTCAAAATACCATACCATACAGTTTCTCTTTGGCTTCTTCTTCTTTTTTTTAATATTTAGCTTTATTTATTTATTTGGCTGCACTGGGTCTTAGGGTTTCCCTGGTGGCTCAGTGGTAAAGAATCTGCCTGCAATGCAGAGCCGCGAGAGAGTAAGCTTGATCCCTGTGTCGGGAAAATCCTCTGGAGGAGGGCATGGCAACCCACTCCAGTATTCTTGCCTGGAGAATCCCATGGACAGAGGAGCCTGGCGGGCTACAGTCCATAGGGTCACAAAAGAGTCAGACATGACTCTGCGACTAAACAACAAAATTTCAACGAAAATCTAAAATCAAAATAGAGATCTGCTATACTGGATTTGAAGCCTTGGTATAAAAACAGAAAGTAAGGTGTCTGACATTTTTTATACTGATTCTGTGTTGAAATAATATTTTAGATAAATTGTGGATCCATTGAGTTAAAATATATTACTAAACTTAATTTCACCTGTTTCTTTTTCTTTATTTTGTTCATTTATTTTCTTTCAGGAAAGAGCTTTATTGCTTTCAGGGTGGCTGCTTCAGCCTGGCTGAGGTCCTGGAGCCTCACTTTCTTGTGGTCCAGGCTAAAGGCAGAAACCAAGGACTTGGCAGTCTCATTGCTAAAACCAGAGCAGCTGCCAAGTTGGTCACTCCACGCCTGGGGCACTGTCCTAGGGGTCAACTGCAGAGGGGAAGGGGTGGCGGGAATTCCCATCAGGCTGGTCCAGGCCTCTCTTCTCCAGCTCTGAAGTTTTTTCCACTTAAGCCCAGGTGCATCTTGTTGGCTTAAAGGCTGACTCCAGGGTTTCCCTGTGGAACAGCTGGGGGCTGCTGAATGAGAGAATCCCATTTGCTTCTTAAGAAAGGCCAAACAGTGCCACAAGCTGGAGGAGGCTGGCCTGAGATCCTGTCCACCTTCCCATAGCCCTGAAGCAGGACACTGGCTAGTCCTGGCACTCCCACTCTACAGGCAGCCCACTGGTACTATTGCCTGAGGGGCTCTTTAGTGGATCTCTTTCTGCAGGGCCAGTGGACCAAACTTAAGTCTCCAACCTTACTGAAAAATATTTAAAGTGTCCCTTCCCTCCTGTCACGGACAGAGGAGCCTGACAGGCTACAGTCCGTAGGGTTGCAAAAGTCTGATAAGACTATGCTCCTGACCCTCCCCCCACCTGGAATTCACAAAATAATAATACACTGAACGCTGGAGAAATGATTCTGGCAGCAGCCATGCTGCCTAATGGCCACCTCCTGCATGCTGGGCCCTCTGGGCACAGCCCATGGCTTCATGGCCCTCTGGCTTCAAGGACCCAGGCTGAGAGTGAGGCCAACTGCTAGTCTGCTGGTCTGTGAGCAGGCACAGCTCTGCTTGTTCCACCAAGGCCTTGCCACTCACCAGTTTCTTTTCAATGTGGCTATTAGAAATATTTAAATGGTGTATGTGGCTTATATCACATTTCTATTGGAAAATGCTGTCATCGTTTCTGAGAAACTTCTCCGTTTTAAATATCAAGGAGAATGGAATGTCTCACTCCATGTGAGTTACTTCGACACAGGGAAGCAACCTCAATTTCCAACCCAGAGCTTCAGAAAATATGTTTGTAAATGGCAGTTTCCAAGGAAACAGGTGATCAGACTAGAATATTCCTAACAGAACTTTGAAAAATGTGTCCAGCTGGACGAGGCCAAGGCTATGTAAACAGTGTTTCTCCACAGGTGATACGGCTCCTTTCCTTTGGAATGATCAACTGCTTTTTTACCAGCATCCAAAACAAAGACCACTTTTAATTATAATATTGAGAAATAAAATGCAAGACACGTTACTATCAAAAATAAGTAGGAACGACAAAATTAGCATTAATTGGTGGCAACTATAAACTGGGAAAGTCTTTCTGGAAAACAAGCATAAGAGATGTTTCCCAATCAGTGTTACTTGCTTAAGTGTGGGTAATATGCTGTCGTGTGCGACTCTGTGCAGCCCCATGGACTGGGGCCTGGCAAGTTCCTCCGCCTATGGAATTTTCCAAGCAAGAATAGTGGAGTGGGATGCCATTTCCTACTCCAGGGGATCTTCCCAACCCAGGGATCCAACTCACATCTCTTGTATCTCCTGTGTTGGCAGGTGGACTCTTTACCACTGGCACCACCTGGGTAGTCTGTAAGGGTGGGTAAAATTTCACTTTATTCTTTACACTATAAGCCATTGCTTTGGATCAGTGTTTTCTGCCAGATGCCATTTTGAAATTTGAAAAAAAATCTCATTCAAACTTTTCTTATTCTAATTATTGCTGCTTTTTTCCCACGAACCATTAAAATTTATTGATAATTCTTTACTCAGAAACTGTTTGAGAAAGCATAACAGAAATGCACTTAATAAGTTGATTGAACAAATATTTCATTTTTTATGGTGCTGTGAACTCATAAAATATGATTAAAAACACTTTTAAAATAAGCTCTGTAGAATTTAAGCACACATCTCCAAAATTGTATCTGAAAATATGTAAATACAGAGCTGACAGATTGCAAAGATTTCAAATTTCATTGACAAAGTCTGAAAGGAAATGCAAAATTGTGTGCAATTTTCTTATATTTTAATTTCTAACTAGTGTTATAATAATAGCTTTTGCACAATAAATAATAGCTTTAAAATTTGTGCGAATACCTGAATCTATGTCCCTGAGGATCTAATTAAATGTTTGATTTTTTAGTTATTTAAAGTAACACATCTTTCTTAAAAAGAAAATGGTTTAATTAATTGCTGCATAACTCATTATGTTTTATACATTACAAATCATTCTATTCTTATTAGCTATTTAAGTTATTTTGTTTCCTGTTGTAAATAATCCTTTAAAGTTAGCACCTTTTAAAATGTCAATTTTTGGTCAAATTTTTTCATATCACAAAATTGTTTCTTTATTTCCTAGTTTTTATAATGTGAGAGGAGAGTGGTATAATTTTTAAAAGCCATTTTTTAAAAAAACTGAAAGAAGTAAACATACCTGTCAAATAGTGCAAAATACATACATTTACCCCACTCCCATCCCCACCTGTCACTCCCATCATTGCCATCTCCATCTGCATGTGATCCCTTTCAGTGTATTCAAATTCCTGATCACTTCTTAGGAAAGCATTTCAGATAGGGCATTACTGAATAATAAAGGATCAAATAGCATAGAAATGATGGAAACAGTAATAATATCACATGTTGAATCTTAAAAAATCAAACTGGTGAATATGGCAAAATAGAAGCAGACTCAGAGATACTGCTTTGTTAAAACTAGTGGTTACCTTTGTGGGGGAAGGGGAAACATAAGGGTGGGGGTGTGTGAGATACAAACTATTGGGTGTAAGATAGATTCAAGCATAGAGCATGCGGAGTGTAGCCGGTATTTTGTAATAACTGTAAATAGAAAGTAATCCTTAAAACTGTCTAAAATTATTTTTAATTTTTAAAGAAAGTCAAGGAATAGTAAAGGAAACTATTGGTGGCAAAACAGAAAATTCAAATACTACATATATATAATATATATCATATATATACACATATATAATAAATAGTTGCACAAGAGAAAACAAATGAAATAGAGTTGTTGTTCAGCCACTAAGTTGTGTCCTAGTCTTTTGCAACCCCATGGACTATAGCCCACCAGACTCCTCTGTCCATGGAATTTTCTAGACAAGAATACTGGAGTGGGTTGCCATTTCCTTCTCCAGGGGATCTTCCTGACNATATATAATAAATAGTTGCACAAGAGAAAACAAATGAAATAGAGTTGTTGTTCAGCCACTAAGTTGTGTCCTAGTCTTTTGCAACCCCATGGACTATAGCCCACCAGACTCCTCTGTCCATGGAATTTTCTAGACAAGAATACTGGAGTGGGTTGCCATTTCCTTCTCCAGGGGATCTTCCTGACCCAGGGATAGAACTCAAGACTCCTGCTTGGCAGGCAGATGCTTTACCACTGAGCCACCGGGGAAGCCCTGCAATGGGGGAACGCTTGCAATTAATATGTCAGATGAAAGTTTGGTATCTAAGAGAACTTATAATACATTCTTTGGACAATAGCATTCAGTAGATAAGTAAGAATTTTATAAAGAAGAAAAATGAGAGCTAGACATGAAGGAATTTGACCTGTTCCTGAAGGAATTTGCCTTGTGCCATCTATGCTGAGTCTATGTGCTTAACAACTATCATATCTTATATTTTCTTTTATTTGGGAATTATGTGTATTTGTTATATGAAGTTGAGATTTCATGACTAAATATATCATGTGATTTATATTAATAGAGGATATATATACGAGTTGTGATTTAACAGAGTGCTGGAAAATATTCTCTGAAATCGTTTTACTGGATCAAAGGATGTAATCCTTCTTGTGACTTTGATCACGTAAATGAATGATTTGAATGATTTCTTCCGTTGTAAGACTTCATGCTCCTTCACATTGCTCTGTTAATAGTAACTGTTGTTATTTTGTGTTAGTGTTTCCCTCTAATTGTTTTCCAAGTGTTTCTTTTGGGGTAAACTATTTGCTCATCTGTATAAAGCTAAGAAGATTTGTTTCTCAGTGTGGCTATTTTGGCATGCATTCATAATATGGGAGGGAATTTAATAGTAAATTTTTAGAGTAAAGTCCTAGTACTCAAGGTATATTTTAGTGTGTGAGTTCTTTATTAAATTTATCTCATAAATATGAATCAGGTGGTATGTTTAATATAGTCTTATTTATTTATTATTAGTTAATCTAATTTTTTAGAAAAGAATTGCATTACATAAAATTAAAATTTAAAAGTTAGAATGAAAATAAAGAAGTCTCCCTCCTCTTCCTAGCTATCACTTCTCTTCATCCCCTAATTTGATTTTCAGAAATCACCTCTGTTAACAGTTTCTGCTTCATATTTCTTCAAATTTTACAGAATCTGTTGATATTCTACTATGAAAGTTTAAGAATTTATCATGACCTAGCTACTTTTTCATCTCTGGATTTTATTGCTTATTTTTTATATTTTTATTTTCTAGTGGCTGCCTTATTTACTTTAAATTACATATTTAAATATTTAGGTCTTGATTTATCAAATTTAGTATGGCTTCAGTTCAGTCGCTCAGTCGTGTCCAACTCTTTGCGACCCTGTGAATCACAGCACGCCAGGCCTCTCTGTCCATCACTAACTCCTGGAGTTCACTCAAATTCATGTCCATCGAGTCGGTGATGCCATCCAGCCATCTCATCCTCTGTCATCCCCTTCTCCTCCTGCCCCCAATCCCTCCCAGCACCAGAGTCTTTTCCAATGAGTCAACTCCTCGCATGAGGTGGCCAAAGTACTGGAGTTTCAGCTTTAGCATCATTCCTTCCAAAGAACACCCAGGACCGATCTCCTTTAGGACTGACTGGTTGGATCTCCTTGCAGTCCAAGGGACTCTCAAGAGTCTTCTCCAACACCACAGTTCAAAAGCATCAATTCTTTGGCACTCAGCTTTCTTCACAGTCCAACTCTCACATCCATACATGACCACAGGACAAACCATAGCCTTGACTAGACGGACCTTTGTTGGCAAAGTAATGTTTCTGCTTTTGAATATGCTATCTAGGTTGGGTACCCGCAATGAAAAATGAGACTAAACCCTCCTTTCTACTTTTATCTAACTCTTAGTTTTTCTCAGTTGTATTCATATGTGTCCGAATAATTCTATTTTCCCTTTCCCATTTTTCCGTTCAAACAAATAACAGGCTCTGAATTTTATCACTTCAGGAGAGCTATAAGGGAGAGAAGCAGAATTAGCCTGTAAAATTTGTCCTGGCTTTTGTTAATTCCACAGGCTTACGCTCACTGAAGAGCTTAGGATTTGAGACAGGCAGCATGCTGACCTGGAGAAGCGGGAGATGGGAGAGGCTTCTCCCCAGTCCAAGAGGGTTGGGTGGTGGTGATAAGCTGTATGAGACTCAAACCTGCTCCGTGGTGGAGTGTTGAGGAGCAGGCAAGGCTCAGACGAGGTAGCAGTGCAGATATCTGGGGAAGGGAGGACCCTAGCACAGGATCCCAACCTCCACAAAGAATCTCATGGCACACATGGGACCACAAAGAAGCACAGGAAACAATCACTTACTGAGGCTCTCAGTCACCTGGACGTACAGACAACCAATGACTGGAGGGTCCCCCGTCTCTCCGCTGCTTTGGTAGTTGTGCACTTTGATGGGACCCAGGAGGTCAGAGAAACCCTAAGAATGTCTGTGTTTACCTTTCCCATCAATCAGAGCTTATGGGGAGGTGGGACGAGAAAGGGAGTATTTTCAAGAGGTAAAAATTAAAATGTAGAGAATAAAGTGATATTTCTTACATACTTGAATGTGTTGCCTGAGATTTATCCCCTGCCACATAATTTTTAAATTGTCGTGATTTATGACATGTATTTGTACCTCTGTAATATAATCATTAACTCTTCTGTGCTTTGGGCATTGTTGGATACCCCGAAGTGAAAACTAATAGATAGCACAAATGCTGATAAGCATTATTCATAGTGAACCAAATATTGTGCTTGGGCTAATTTAGAAGGAAATTGAGTCTTGTGACATTAAAAGTGTGCTGCTTAAATCTTTGCTTAATTTTTTCTGTTTATGCTTAGTTGCTACCTTGTTGTACAGCTTGATCCCTTAGGTTTCTATTTTTGTGCTGAAGTGCTTCTTCAAGTAATTTTTTCTCATGTATAGAATGTGAATGGTAAATTTTGAATTCCCAGATATATTTATTTAGTCCTTATGCTTATTTAATAAAGCTAAACTTAATAAAATCTTCCCTTAGATCTTGGAAAGCATTATTTACATTTTGTCCAGCCAGAGATTAAGGGAAGTGAATTAGATTCTCTATTTCTTGTGTGTTTCTATTTCTCCTTGTATCATCTATGATTTTCGCTCTATGAATATTGATACTGTGTTCTTTGGTGCATAGATTTTATATCTCTATTGTAAATTTCCCCTTCAATACAGTAAAGTATCTTGTTTAATGCTTTTTTGGCCCAAATTCTGAAGTTACTACAAATCTGACTTTGACTTTTCTCCGAGGCCCCAAAAATCTCACCAGAAAGCATCTTTCATAAATTGCCCTGATGGTTGCTTCACAAACAGCTCCTCTCCTAGAATTTGCTGCTGCTGAGCCTCTTAGAAAGGACCTGGCTTGCTTTTGGTGTCCTAAGATNACAAATCTGACTTTGACTTTTCTCCGAGGCCCCAAAAATCTCACCAGAAAGCATCTTTCATGAATTGCCCTGATGGTTGCTTCACAAACAGCTCCTCTCCTAGAATTTGCTGCTGCTGAGCCTCTTAGAAAGGACCTGGCTTGCTTTTGGTGTCCTAAGATACAATTAATTCCCTTTTGATTTCTTTCACAAAATTCAAAACCATTTGCTTTCTATTTCCAGGTAGTCCTCAAATTTTCTGGTACACTGATGATCCTCTAATTGTTTTTTACTGATATAGTTTTGTGTTTAAAAAAATCTGTCATGGAAAAAAAAAGTCTGTCTTGAGGTTCCCATGGCAGGTGGATGGATGGGTATGGGGTTAATCATGTGTCACAGTCTACACCTTGACCTGGAATCTTTCCTAGAGATTCTAAGCACCACATTTATAAGAATAAAACATTGTTCATTGTCTATCCACTTTCCTCTTCCCTCCTTTATTCTTCAACATGCATGACATATGTACACAAAATCATTTATCATATGTATACTTTCCTTAGTATTCATTAAAATTCTCATTGTTTGAGTTCTTTTATTTCCCCACAAATGTAAATTATTAGAAAATGTGAAATACTGGAAAGAGCTATTTTAATGAGTTATCACTAGTGAGCTTTCAAAAATTTCAGCATGCAATTTAAGACATGTTGCTGTTATATAGCCATTATAGAATGCATAATTCCAAGGGGAATTATAGAATCTATAGTCAGAATATAGTATAGTAATTTTAAAAAATGAATAACTTCAAAGGTTTGAGTAAATTATTCATATATAATTTTATTCTTATACTTTCTGTACATTACCAGTTCTAAGGAACTTTACAACTAGCAGCTGATAGTATCTGCAATAAGTCATTTTTTATTTATAGGCTAAATATACAAGGGCTTCCCAGGTGGCGCAGTGGTAAAGAATCTGCCTGCCAATTGTAGGAGACATGGGTTTGATCCCTGGGTTGAGAAGATCCCCTGGAGTAGGAAATGGCAACCCACTCCAGTATTCTTGCCTGGAAAACTCAATGGACAGTAGAGCCTGGCAAGCTACAGATCATGGGGTCACAAAGAGTTGGACACAAATACACAAGCAGAAAGTTATATATTCAATTTAATTGTAACTATATGTGATGTGATTATCTACCTCATCTTGAATCCTCATTTTGGAAGGTAAATTCTTTTTCTTCTTTAATAGGAGCATTGGTTCACCTTCTTTGTTAACTGCATCAGAATCTGTATTATCATTTTTCATTTTGGAAATTAATAGTTGGAGTCCTTCTTCAAAGGATCAGTTGCAGTACAGCAGACTTACCATGTGGTGGCACCCAAAAGCCCAGAAATCAGCATCACACAGATACCAGGCCTGTATCTAAAAATTTAGGCAGACAACTATCTTGTAGGTAGCAACAAAAAACAGAGCTGTGAAACAGTCATATTAAAAGATGTTAAAAATGTTCTGTAGCTTTATCAGAATTGTGGTTACACAGGTATATACATATGTAAAAATTCATCAAGCTATATATCTAAGATTTGTGCATTTTACTATATGTATACTATACCCTGGACTTCCTAGGTGGTACTAGTGATAAAGATACTGCCTGCCAATGCAGGAGATGTTAGAGACCCGGGTTCGATCCCTGGGTTGAGAAGATCCCCTGCAGGAGGGCATGGCAACCCACTCTAGTATTCTTGCCTGGAGAATCCCAAAGACAGAGGAACCTGCCAGGCTACAGTCCATAGGGTTGCAAAGAGTTGGACACGACTGAAGCAATTTAGCATGCATGCATACTACACCTTGATAAAAAGTTTTAAGTGATAATAAATGAAAAACATTTTATATAAACCACCTTAAAGTTTTCCCTATTATTGAACACAACAACAAAAAATTTCAGAGGAAATGCTATGTAATACAATTTCCCTAAACAGTATGAAACTAATAATAGTTATATTTTAACTTATTGCAATAAATTTAAAACATTATGAAACTTAGAACATTCAGTTCAGTTCAGTTCAGTCGCTCAGTCGTGTCCAACTCTTTGTGACACCATGAACTGCAGCACGCCAGGCCCCCCTGTCCAACGCCAACTCCTGGAGCCTACTCAAACTCATGTCCATTGAGTCAGTGATGCCATCTAACTATCTCATCCTTTGTCATCCCCTTCTCCTCCTGCCCTCAATCTTTCCCAGCATCAGGGTCTTTTCAAATGAGTCAGCTTTTTGTATCACATGGCTAAAGTATTGGAGTTTCAGTTACAACATCAGACCTTCCAATAAACACCCAGGACTGATCTCCTTTAGAATGGACTGGTTGGATCTCCTTGCAGTCCAAGGGACTCTCAAGAGTCTTCTCCAACACCACAGTTCAAAAGCATCAGTTCTTTGGCACTCAGTTTTCTTCACAGTCCAACTTTTACATCCATACATGACCACAGGAAAAACCATAGCCTTGACTAGGCAGACCTTAGTCGGCAAAGTAATGTCTCTGCTTTTGAATATACTATCCAGGGTGGTCATAATTTTTCTTCCAAGGAGTAAACGTCTTCTAATTTCATGGCTGCAATCACCATCTGCAGTGATTTTGGAGCCCCAAAAAATGAAGTCTGACACTATTTCCACTGTTTCCCCATCTATTTGCCATGAAGTAATGGGACCAGATGCCATGATCTTCGTTTTCTGAATGTTGAGCTTTAAGCCAACT